>JAJMJG010000014.1:0-317883 GCA_030563485.1 Yamadazyma lessepsii | reverse complement strand
AATGTATGCGCTATATGGTGCGTTTGTGAAATGGTTGCAAAAGCCTAAATAGGAAATAAATCCTGTACATAATATCAACCGATACAATATCGAGAGGAAGCCAGTGTTATTTAAGAACTTGTTAATGGAAAATTAGAGTTAAATACAAAAAATAAGCATAAGGGAGGAAAAAAAGCCAAGTTTTGTTGAGACGATACAAAAAACGATGTATATTAAATTTCCCAATCATTTATTAATTCCTTATCTTTTGCTGAATCAATTAAATTATTATCAATGGAAACAATATTGCTTTCATTACATAGAACACATTCACTTATCATAATATTATCTAATTCTTTCTTATTTGCCGTGTTATTATCTCTTTTATAAAGCTGAAATATTTTCTTAAATCTATAATCACCCTTCAGCATTAAATAATATTTTACTAAACACTCTTTATGAAAATGGTGATGACAATTGGGGAAAGATATGAAGTTTTTACTAATAAGTAATTTCCTGCAAAGCTTACAAGGTTCACCAGGTTCAATAATTGTGAATATTTTTCCTTGCAAAGTTTTGTTGTTCGATTCTAAAATCTGTTGGGTTAAATTATTTGAAATATTAAGAGACTCTTTCATTTCCATTGATAATTGGTTGATATTACTATTATATTCATTAAGAGACTTGATAATCTCTTGCTTGAAATTATTAACCATAATTGATTCGGGGAAAAGAGGTAATAAATCCTTTAATCCCAAAAGGTTTGATCCAATAGGTTGACAGTATGAAGCCTTTAGTAAATAACTCAATGTTTTATTTGCTTCGATTGAATTAGTTACTTTTTCATTTTCTTTACCAGTAATTTCCCGAGTCAAACTTTTGATTGGATCTGTTTCCTCGTTGATTTCATATCCTCCATCATAATTATCAAGGAATTCAAAAGTTTCCCCGTTGACAACTCCATTAATTAAATACTTGGCGAACATCACCCATAATTTTTTTCCTTGATTATAACTTCTGTGTTGCAATTTATTCTTATCAGCATTAAACTTCTGATTATCATTAGGAAAAGAATTAACTCTAAAATCTTCATTAATTTCAAGTTCTTCATCTTCATCAATAATAAATTCATTAAATTTATTCAATACAAAAATTGATAAGTCAGTTAATTTGTGATCTAAGGAAAGTTTCAAAGCTGGTTCGAACAACTTCATGTCATTTATTAGGATGATAATGGCAGGTTGTGTCTGATGGTAATCTAAACAAAGTCTTAATATGAATCCTGGATCGTATAAGTTTTTTTCATATTTAACAAAATTCAAAAACCTTACTATTTGTTTGTTAATGTACTTCACTGGATCATTCTCTTCTTCTTTAGTATCTTTACTTGCGGAATTCACTGGGTAAGTGATGAGCAAGCTCAAATAATAGTTATTTATCACTTTATTCTTTACTTTCTTATTAAATATCAATCTCTGTAAGAAGTAAATGGAGTGGTTATCGAATACGGAAATTCTGTGGTTTTGCTTGTTATATATGAGTAAGCTTGGTAATAATTTCTCATAGTTCAAATCATTAAATTTCAACCAAGTTTCAATTGTTTTGCTGGGATGGTTGACTAATAATACGGTCGATTTTTTATAGATAATATCCTCAAAATTCTTAAAGTTTGTAGAATACATCTTGATTAAAACTTTTATACAATTTTGCCAATCTTCTGATTCAATATAATGGTTTAAAATATATTCGTAATCTTGGTTCAAGTCAGCAAAATATATCAATTTGGAAGAATAATTTAAGCCATGCATTATTTGATAAATACTTTTAGTATCAAAAGTTTTGTGATTCAAGTTTAAAAATGAGTAGAATTGGTCATTAAAATCTTTTAAAATATTTTCACGCTGTCCTATGGGTATATTCGATGATGTTAAAGTTAAATCACCAGATTTCATTACTTTTATTTCATTTTCAACCTTGTAAATAACTCTGAGCATCAACTCAATAATCCAACTCGATAGTATAATGACTCTAATATGATTCTTTTCAACGTTCTTACAATAATAAAATTTGACTAATAGATATTCAATTAATAACCTTTCACTAACCACATTAGTGTGAGAAGCGGGATTGAGTGATTGTAGATTAATCAACATTAGACATATTTTTTCAAAGGGTTCACTCAGTTGAGCTAAAATTTTGATACCCTTTACTTGTAGATGAACTAAATCAAGATTTGCATCTTCTTCCCCATAATCAATTCCAAATGCTCCTTTTTGGAGATAATCATATCCTTGTTTAATATATATCATATCTTTTTGAAATTTGGAATTTGTAGTACCTTCTAAAGAGTCTAAAGACTTTAAAGCTTCATCATATTTTCCTACTTTATAATAATCATACCAAATTTTAACACTTTCATTAGTTATTATTAATTCGTAGATATTATTTTTACTGTATAACCAAAAAGTTCCCGATTTATAGTCATTTAATATTCCTAACGCTTTCTCATTATCAGGTAAATTAAGCGGTAAGGCTTTAGGGGGTTCTTTGGAAAGTTTAGAGAATATTAGTAACCCCTTGTGTTGTGAATCTAATAATATTATGTGATGCTTTGTCAATATTCCCTTCTCAGATAAACTATTAGCGCCAGGATTCAAGCTATTTAATTGTTGTAATATTTCTGAGTTTGAAAAAAGGTGATTATCATTATAGATAACTAAATAATCTTTATTATCAACTATGAAATTTTCAATCTTCTTTCTATCATTAGGTACAATCAAGGGTGGAGTTTTGAAAACTTTTACTAATTCATTATAAGAAGTATCAAAACAATCCCATTGGAGGATTTCATTATGAGTAACAACATTAATTTGGCTATTATTATTAGTGAAACATACGTCAACCAATGGTTTAGGTGAGTTATATACAGATTTGACATATCTATCATCTTTCTTGTTGTCTTGATCATGAGATTTTATATTTGAAACTAATATAGAATCATCATTGGTGACTAACAAAATGTCACCGGTGATGATATCATCATCCCTAATCACTACAGAGTCAAAATAAGGGAAGACAACGTTTTTCAAATTTAAATTCTTGAATTTGGGCAAGATTTTGAATTTATCATAGGAGTTATGAAGGTAATAATAAACAGAATTATTCACCTGAGCAATAAAATGGTGCCCATTTGGAGATAACCAACTGTTAGTTATAGTCGAGTCTTTAAATTCAAACAGTTTGACAATGGAGGGATTATTCAAATCAATCTTGAATACCAGTTCAACTAAAACAATGAACATGACATTATTCTGGACTTTTAGATTCTTAAGGTTATTATTTAAATCAAATTGTAGTTGGACTGATTCAATTTCAAATACTGGTTCTGAGGTAGTGATTACTTTATCTTTGTATCCACAAGACTCTTCAATTCTATGTCCATTAGTCTCTTTGGAGTTATTGACTTTAGAAGTAATACCGGGAATAGAAGCTGAAGAGCCTAAAGTTGATCCATCATTGTGAAAGTCTGACAATGATTCATTAGTTGGCATTGAGTTTTTATCTCTGGTATCACCATTCATAATCTCCTCCAATTCGCGATTTGTGATACATAGTATGGAAGTTCGTTAGAGGTGACTTTTAGGGGAAAGACAGATCTAGAGGATTAAAATGGGCAACTGAAGGACAATAAAACTAAAAGGTTCCTTAGATATCAAGCATGGAAGGAATTTAGAATTAATTTTTATGACAAAACTAGGTCAGTGACTATATCTAAATAAAACGGCGAAATTCCTATTCGATATACGAATATTTGAAACCCCTTACATATAAAACAAGAGTAATAAAATGTTTGAATAGCATAATGTTGAAGACTTGGATTTTCCTCTTTTATACCCTAATTTTTGCTCCAGGTTCAGGGCCCGTAAATCTTATTAGTGCCAGTGATCAATAAGTTTGGCACTTTTGAAAATAGAAAAAGAACCTTTTTGCTGCTTGAAATAATTATTGTCTGATACTAATAACCTTCATATAGTTTAATTTGTGAAAAGGATGTTACGTAAATATGTCGGAAACGTCTGGCTTGACCCCTTGCACTCGTATTTTTAAAAGAACCCACTTTATCCCTGGCTAAATAAGCAATTCTCAATTATTCATCTTATAATATATCCCTAAGTCAAGAAGAAACTGCTTATAAAAACCAATTGTAGTTCCTCTTGAAATATCCTTAGGCTTTGCATTTTCAGTAAATCTTCACTTATGAATAACGTCTTTTCTCAGTTTGCTTAAGCTTAAATAAATTACACTTTAAGAACAAGCAATGGATATTTCAGAGTTCTCAGACCTTTTAGGAGATGAAATTTCATGATCAATGAGAGTCCCCTATTCAGATGATCACTAAAATTCGCAGCGGGCTGTTCGCGGATATTCTGTCACAAAACCAGCGCAGTTTGTTAGCAATTAACAACAATCGATGAACGTATTAAAATTACAAAAAAAGTATCCTAATTTGGACCAAAGTGAGTTATTTGGAATCATTGAAGATTTCAGGAAAATTGATTTAGAAGATAGTGGTTCAATTGAAAAAAAAGATGTTATAAACGCAGTCTCCAAGACTGGGAAGTACACTTATGATGAGACCAGAGAAACTTTAAAAGACGTTGATGTCGATGCATCAGGAAAAGTCGAATTGGATGATTATGTTCAATTGATGTCTAAATTAAAAGATGGTAATAATTCTTCTTCTGCACCAGTTGGAACTGCTCCTGGAGCAGGTAATTTAGGAGTCCCTAGCCAAGATTCAGGAGCTGGACCAGTACCAACTTCTCCAAGAGCAAATACTCATAAAAGATACATATCTGGTAAAACCTCAGGTACTACCCATACTATCAACGATGAAGAAAGAATTGAATTTACCAGACATATCAATGCAGTTCTTGCTGGTGATCCAGATATTGGTGACAGATTGCCATTTGACACTGAAACTTTCCAAATCTTCGATGAATGTAGAGATGGTTTAGTATTAAGTAAGTTAATCAATGATTCAGTTCCAGAAACCATTGATACAAGAGTGTTAAATATTACCTCAGCTAAGAGAAAAACTTTAAATAATTTCCAAATGGGTGAAAATGCCAACATCGTCATCAATTCCGCTAAAGCTATTGGGTGTGTTGTTGTCAATGTACACACTGAAGATATTATTGATGGTAAAGAACATTTAATCTTAGGTCTTATTTGGCAAATCATCAGAAGAGGATTATTATCCAAAGTTGATATAAAATATCATCCAGAATTATACAGATTATTGGAGGATGATGAAACTTTAGAACAATTCTTAAGATTACCACCCGAACAAATCTTATTACGTTGGTTCAACTATCATTTAAAAAATGCCAAACTGCAAAGAAGAGTTGCCAATTTCAGTGGTGATGTCAGCGACGGGGAAGCTTATACCGTCTTATTGAACCAATTGCAACCAGAATATTGTGATTTAAGACCTTTGCAAACTTCAGATCATTTACAAAGAGCAACTCAAGTATTAGATAATGCTGAAAAGATAGGTTGTAGAAAATATTTGACTCCTACTTCATTAGTTGCTGGTAATCCTAAATTAAATTTAGCTTTCGTTGCTCATTTATTCAATACTTATCCTGGATTGGATCCAATTGAAGAAGATGAAAAGTTGGAAATTGAAGAATTTGATGCCGAAGGTGAAAGAGAAGCTAGAGTTTTCACATTATGGTTGAATTCCTTAGATGTTGATCCACCAATTGTTTCCTTATTCGAAGATTTGAAAGATGGTTTAGTTTTATTACAAGCTTTTGATAAAGTCATACCAGGATCTGTTTCATTCAAGCATGTCAATAAAAAACCAACCACTGGACAACCACTTATGAGATTCAAGGCTTTGGAAAATACTAACTATGCAGTTGAAATTGGTAAAGCTTCTAAGTTCTCTTTAGTTGGTATTGAAGGTGGTGATATTGTTGATGGAAACAAATTATTAACCCTAGGTTTAGTCTGGCAACTTATGAGAAAGAACATCACCAATACTTTAGGTCAATTAAGTAAAGATGGTAACTTATCTGATAGTGATATTTTGAAATGGGCTAATGCACAAGCTGCCAAAGGTGGAAAATCAACCCAAATTAGATCATTCAAAGATTCAAGTTTATCTTCAGGTGTTTTCTTATTAGATGTGTTACACGGTATTAAACCCGGTTATGTTGATTATGACTTAGTATACCAAGGTAACATAACTGATGATGAGAAATATGCTAATGCTAAGTTAGCTATTTCAATCGCTAGAAAATTAGGAGCTTTGATTTGGTTAGTTCCTGAAGATATTAATGAAGTTAGAGGAAGATTAATCTTATCATTCGTCGGTAGTTTAATGGCAATTGCTGAATAAACCTGAACCTTTTTTATATTGTATTTGTATAATGTATGCTAACTATTTTGGATTGGCGCACGACGGCCGCGACTCTTACCCAATGAAAAATTTGATAATGCTCATAGTTAAGCTTACAGTACTTTTAGGTAGAACAATTACTGTATAAAATGACTAAAATATTACCATTTACCGAAGCCAACACCAAGAGAGTGAGTTCGCTTTTCAGACAAGCTCTCAGAACTGCATTTGATCATTCTATAAGGTTTGAAGGTTACAGAGCTGAAACTATTAAAATTAGAAAACAATTTGACGCAAACAAATCCGTATCAGATCCAGCCCTTTTAGAAGAGATAATTGGTCAAACCAAAGAAAAACTAGCAGAATGGAAACATGGTGATCCATACATTCCACCATCAAGACCAGGTGGAACTAAATATCAAAGAAATATTCCAAAACCTGATGAACCTTTAGTTCCAGGTGATTGGTAATTTATAGCATATGATTTAATAAACGATCTTATTTATTTGAGTGATTTATTGTAGTTTTCTTTTGACTAGGGGATAAGTTATCAACTCTTTTGATCTTTTCCTATTCTCTATTGCTTTTTACATTGATGTGGTAGATTAAGTTAATACACATATATTATGAAATCAAAACACATAGGAGGCATAGTAGTTACTTTAAATAAATTTGACTTAGACAAGCTGTTCTTTTCCCTAAGTACTCCATTAAGACCTAAATTATTTTTATTTCTCCTAATATTTCTTGAAAGGAGTTTTAGTATGATAAAATGAGACTTAAAAAGAGTAAATTTTGCAACTACCACAAAACCAAAAAAATGCAAATAATTCAAAATTTTATAAATTGGATAGATAGAATAACTTTTCAGTTGAATAAGTTTAATAATAAATTATTAGAGACTTCTATTACTTTAAAAGAGCCAAACTTTATCAAAAAAAGTCTAGAATCAGCTATTAATTTTGAAACAAATCTGAAACACTGTAAGTGTGCACACCCACCCACAAATATTCAAACTCTTTTACCACAAAAAACCACGGAAGCAATAACGAAAGCATTAGAAAATACTATGATAAATTATTCAAATGCTACAAAGTGGTTACTGATATTCGGTCGTGCATTTATGTCTATATTTGTTTCAGATTTCATGTTGTCTGTATTGTTTCTTAGTCTTTTAATTTTTTTTATTATTGATATTGGATTGAGTCAACTTATAGGAAATTCTTCCGAAGGAGATAGTTTTGAATTCACTCATCTTGAAGTATCTGTTGAACTGAAAGATGAGCCAGATATTGAAAGAGACATACTGGTTCTGGAGGAAGATCTGATCCTAGATGATATCAAATCCATTGAAGATCTGATTGAATTAGCTAAGAAAGGCTTGTCAGAAAATTACTATTTAAAACCACAGAGTTCCAATATTTCGGGTAACATTGAATATTTTGATGATTGGTTACCTGATGAATTGACATATTCAGATACTGAGAGTGTAGAGAGAATTCAAAATCAATTATTTTCTGCAACTAATCTTCCTGAAACAAACGAAAACGGTAACTTATTTGACTGCTTAATTCAAGCAATAAATGAGGACCAAAAGGAGAACATCGGTACAAAGTGCAAAAAACCTGAAATCAATATTGGTGAACCTATATTCAGTTCTAGAGTAATTGTAGAAGAGGATGCTGAAAAAGAAAACGAAGGAGTATCAAATTCAAAAGAAGTAACAAAAAAAGTCAAGAATATCCTAGAATACTCTAATGATAAGCATAATGGTTTTTTGGACGAAAAAGGTTATTTGAATGAACAAGAGTCAATTAAGAATTCACACACTAAATTTAAAGAATACAAAAAAAGACGTCATTTAGAAAGTATAGAATGGAATCAACAAAATTCAAGTATGGAAAGCCCAGTTTTGTTACCATTGATAATGAAAGAACCAGCTTCAAATTCAGTCCACAGCGAGGAAGATGAATCTTTTTTATCCAAAAATGAATGGACTTATGCAGGGTTCAATAAGGAATACGAGGACTCATTAGATTATCAACTCAATGACGACTTTAAGAATTTATTAAACAATAATTGTGAGCCTATATTATATTTTAATTTGAATGAACTTATACCTGAAGAGTTATTAGATGATGAATTAAAATATCTGGAGGATGTATTTCATGTTCATTTACAAACATTAGATAGCAAAGCAATTAAAATCATGAGATTCATGGTACAGAATGAATATGAAGGTGATGATATGGGGATCATAAAATACTTGGATATGATAAAAGGTAATTTAAGTAAACTTATTAGGAGATTAGATCAGGGTTTCCAACCAGAATTGTTGTTACTAATTAGTGATATTCTAACCTTTAATGATGAGTTAGAGTTAAAACATTTGAATGACTTTGTTGTTATTACACTAAAGAATATCAATGACATGAATAGTGACTTCATTTTAAAAAATTTAATTGTTGTGATTTCTGCATTAAATTATTCACTGTTTAGAGAATGGGCTAACAATTATTTCAAGAGTAGCTTTAAAGCATTACCGACTGAGAACCAAATTATATTACTCAAGGTTTATCAATATTGGATTTGTTTTAATCATATTTCACTATTGAAGAATGAAAAAGATTTAACAGACTTAATTGTTAAGTTCGTTGAATGGCTAAGAATTCTGATACTCATCAATGAGCAAGGAATCTTTGTTATATCAAACAAATTTCCAGGAGATAAAACCATAGAAGGAATTTTTGAGATTTATTTGATTTTTAATGAGTTATTAATCCAATTAAAATCATCAAGTTTGTCGTTACCAATTATATTGAAGGTGATGGCAGAGTTTTATAACTTACTAAATCCCTATAAAACAAAAAACTTATTTGCACCAAAGCTCAAGTCGTGAGTATCTTTCGCAACACTGCGACATCGCATCTCATCGTGAAAAAAACTGAGAAATTTTTAGATAGTTAACAAGATTCACTTGATACAAAATGCCTAGATCAAGACGTTCAAAATTAGTCACCTTATCACAAACCGAAAAGAAAGGTAAAGATAACAAAGAAAGAATATTCGATGAAGTTAGGAAAGCATTAGATGAATATAAACATATTTTTGTATTAAAATTAGATGATGTTAGAACTCCAGTATTACAAGAATTAAGAAATGATTGGATTGGTTCTAAATTAATTTTAGGTAAACGTAGAGTACTTGAAAAGGCTCTTGGTGATACACCAGAAGAAGAGTATAAAGATAACTTACATGAATTATCCAAACTTACTGAAGGTGTCGTAGGATTATTATTTACTAATGAAGAAATTACTACAGTAGAAGAATACTTTAATAGCTACTCTAAACAAGATTATAGTAGAGCTAAATCAATAAGTCCAATAGATTTCACTATACCTGAAGGTATTGTATATTCTAGAGGTGGTCAATTACCAATTGAAGATGATGTCCCTATGAGCCATTCATTAGAAGAAACCTTAAGAAATAAATACAAATTACCTACTAAAATCAAGAGTGGGAAAATTTGGTTAGCTGAGCCATACCAAGTTGTTTCAAAAGGGGAAATCCTAGATATCAGAAAAGCATTGATTTTAAAACAGTTTGGTGTTGCAGCAAGTGAATTTAAGATTAAGTTAATTGGTTATTATAATGGTGATGAATCTAAAGTTGAAAAATATTAAGTAAAGTTGAGAGGCTAAGGGTCTAAAAATAGCATGTAATATACATTTATTTTACACTGTACTCTAGATATTATCAGATGTCACATAAACACTCCTGTGTCCTTATATTTAAATTAACTATTCAGGTGGATCGGTCAACACCTGAACGCAGAATAGTCTAGCTTGGCCATTACCAATATTAGTTATTCCATAGCTATTGAAACTTGGAATTTTAAATGTACATCCTCTAGTAACTGCAAATTTACTATTACTCAATTGTACCTCTACTAGACCTTTCATAACATGAAACAAATATGTGCAGTGATCTGATCTTCTGACTGATTTAAATCCTTCGACTGGAAATTCAAATATTGCACTGGCTAAAATATTTGTGGTGTCAGAATCTAAATTAGACCCTTTGAAAAGAGAGCCAATTTTATAATTATCTATTCCATCTCCTTTAGGTTCATGCAATTCATCGAAATCCATAGTATGTGCCACAAGTTCAGTTTTAGTGTGTTCAGAGTTTGGGCCATCGAAGACTTGGACTTCAAGCTTTTTACTCTTATACCATTCAGAGCCAATAACTTCAGGATCAGACTCATAATCATATTCCAGCTCATTTTTATTATTCTTTCGTTTTGATTTAGAAGTTGTGGCACGTTTACGTTTCTTATTATTTACTAAAGGTGGTGGTGGTGGTGCATTCACATGAACAACTTCTTTGATTTCTTGGAGAGGTATTTTATGGATATCACCACCCAAAGTTGTATCTGGATCAACTTCTTCATTTGCTCTTGAATAAATAATTCTTTCTCCTCTCCAATATGCTAACGGGGTTATACGGGTACGTTTACTACGTCTAAGCCCATCCGGTGGTGGACTGGGTAAAGGTGAAGGTTTCGTTATTGAAGCTCTTAGTTCTGAGTTTGAGCCTGTTAATTTCTTACGCCCTTTTGGTCTAGTAGTTTTCCCGAGAGCCATTTTCTTAGTCAAACTCGAGATTGATTTGTTACTAGGTGAAGGCATCGATTGTGAAGGATCTGGTGAAGGAGACACTTCATAATCTTGACCATTATCAAAATCATCAAATCTTACTTCATCTTCAAATGCATTATTATTATTATTATTATCATCATTATTAGAGTCATTATTTCCAGACTCCTCGTCACTAGGCACGAAAAGAGTAGGTTTCTCTTTATTTATTGATATAGGACTCAAATCAAATTTATCAGTTTCAGCCTTGTTAAAGTCAATTCTTCTCGCCACAAGGTTCTTGGTCTTGGAACTTGATTTGTCATCTCTTTGTCTATCTCTACTTGACTTTGTAGTATCTAGATTAATATCACTGTCAGAATCGTCCTCGAAAAAATCGTCAATATCTTCCATATCATATTCATCTCTTCTTAAGTTCTGTTTTGGTTTAATCCCAGTCTTACGACTTTGGACTCCAAGGTTAAGTAAGTCCATTGGAAAATGTTGTAAGAAGCTAAGATTTTAGTGTTTTTATTTGTGACGCGATTTCGCGCATGTTTATAAGTTCATAGGCGTGCGGATTTAGCGATATGGTTTCTTGAGATAAAGAGTTTTGAGAAATGTGACACGATTAGATCTATGAATTAGAAGTATCAAAAGCTGATATGAATGTTATGAAATTATATACTTTGACGTGCCGTTAATATCTTATAATGATATGTATGAATTTATGTCCCTAAATATCATACTGCCCTATATCAAATTCCCTTGATAACTCATATGTCAATATCAAACCATCAGTGTAAATTACATAAATCAAATATCTGATTAAATTAGGACCAGGACTATAATCCCGGACACTCAATCCACTGATGGTTCTATAGCCATTAAATCCTAAAGCTAATCCAATAGCATTGGGAAAAAGATGTTCTTGTCTCATACCATAAACTCCACGATATTCACATAATCTAAAAACCAGAATTAATCCCTGTTGATTCACAGCAAGAACAGCTGAAATTTTTGGTATTAATCTGGTGATAGAAATCCTATTCGAAAATTTTGAGTCATCATTGTATGGAATAGTTAAATTGAAAATTGCAGGCGTAGAACAAAGGCAAAACAATGAAACATTGAACATTCCTAATTTTTTAGCTGTGGATACTATTAAAACATCTTCATCTTGATTTTTATGAGACTCCAATCCTGGTGGGTTCTTTTTATTCAAATACATCTTATTAAGTCTTCTAAAATCATCATCCATAGTTGTCATTTTCGAGCTATCACATTCTTCAAATTGTGTAACAGGTACTTGAAAATATTGCCAGTCTTTACAAATACCCAAACTATCATCAACATCATCAAATATTAAACTTTCACTCAAAATTCTCTCAGTTTCTTTATTATACGAATCATCACCAAACACCTGGCCTAGCGAACTAACTGATTTAAAATATGATTTCTTAATTGGCCTTGAAGTCCAACAATCTTCATTCAATAATGTTCTATTTGTTACTACAGGTAATGAAAATTGGATACGTTTAAACCTGAATGGTTCAATTTGAATATTCAGTTCTAACTGTTGAATTGATGGATCTATATAATAAATCGCTTCATGATCATTAGGTATTGACAGTTCTTGCAAAGGACCATAAACTAATTTGAATCTAAATTGGAATATCAAGAGCTCTCCTGAGATGGAAACACCTGTGGTCCTAACTGTATGGGTCGCATCATTAATATCATATGATAAAAATGAACAGTCAGGAATATTATGTAGGATTTGATGTGTTTTAACATGATAAAACTTTTGATCGTCAGCATGAAAATAAAAAAGTGTTAGACTTTGAGAATTATCTGAAGTTAAAATCAAGTGGTGTTCAGTATCAGCAACGATATAAGATAAGAAATCAACACCCCATAAACTACTGTCCAACTTTAATTTAAATTCGGGATGAATTTTTAATCCACGTGATGATGGATACTTCTTTATACATTCAACCAAATAATCAGTGAAATAAACCATTAGAGTCCCATCATCACAACAAACACCTAAGACCTGTTGTCCCAACCAGTGGGAAACCTTTAAATAATTAATTGTATGAGGAAAATAGGGCCAGGTTGAAATAAGTCTATCAGTGGTTGTAGTAAATATTGGCTTAGTATCAAACTTAAGCACAGGTGTTGTAGTAGGAATTTTTTTGATTCCAAATTCGTAAATAATTATCTCTGAATTTGATACAGTTATGAGGAAATCTTGACCAGATGATGACGTAATGATTTCACTTAAATTATTCTTATACTTTCGTACGAATTCATGGTTGATAAGCTTTTCGTTACCTAAATAACTAAGTTTGAGCAGATCGGGAAATTTCTTAGAAGGTGACAGTCTGGTCAAAGTACCAATACTATTTGCATCTAAAGCGACATAATCAGGGTCATTCATATTATTCAAGGGTATTGGTTTAACCGTAGATAAATCATGTAAAGTATGAACTGGCTTGGGAAGAGCTTTCTTGGGACCGGTTACATATTCTTCTTCCTCTCTATCATCAATTATTAAATCGTCATCATCATTGTCATCATCATTATCATCATGGTCATCATCCTCATTATCTATAGCTTCTTCATTATAAGTATCACTATTATCATCAGACTCTATTCGCCTTATAGGAAATTCAACATCAACCACATTCTCTGTATTAAAACTTTCCCTGCGTTGGTTATAAAATAAATCTGAATCGCCTACCCTTTCCAAGTTAAGGAAATCAAATACTTCTTCATTACTTTCTGGTGTACCAAAGGTTTCAATTGGTTTTAGAACTTTCTTTATACCCCGTGATTCAAGAAAAGTTTTAAATTTATGCATTGACTAAATGGTACTTAATTAGTACGGGAGTTAATTAAAGAAGTATACTATAATAGTGTCTTGTTGTATCTGTGGAGGTGCGAACTGTGTAATTTTAGAGCTATATCTCATCTCATTGTTGTAGTATTTATATTGGCGAATATTTTCTTTTGATACTTCGTTATTCCATTCATATAGGGAACATACCTTAATTTAACTCAAAATATTAAATTACGATAAATAAAATGGTTCACCACGCTGATTATGCTAATTACACTAATTCCTCGAAAGAAGAAATGTTGGATCAATTATTAATGTCTTATGAAGCATTAAGCCAGGACACTGATAATTGGGTACTGAATTTGAGTAATTGTGCTTCCTTATTATGGTATGGGTATCATTCAATTGGTGTGAATATAAATTGGGCTGGGTTTTATACACTGATGGGTTTAGATCCACGTAGTACAAATACTAAAGATCTTATTCTTGGACCCTTCCAAGGTAAAGTTGCTTGCCAAATCATTCAACATGGTAAGGGTGTTTGTGGTACAGCTATAAGTGAAGCAAAAACTCAATTAGTACCAAATGTAGAAGAGTTTCCTGGTCACATCGCTTGTGATGGTGACACTAAAAGTGAAATAGTAGTTCCATTAATTCACAATGATAAAGAAATCGGAGTCTTAGATATAGACTGTTTAGATTTAAAAGGATTCGATCAAGTTGATCAAGAGTATTTGGAGAAACTTGCAGAGCTAATTGTAAAGAGTTGTAGATTCAGTAAATAAATCGTACACTATATTAACAATATTAATATCACCGAAATATTTGTTAGCAAACAATTTGCAGCAAAAAACTTGCTTATCGCCTATATCACACAATTCCCAAGCCTTTAGGAGATTTATTGACTCCTTCTTCTTTCTTCTTCCCTTTCTAAATTCAGATATAACAACAGTTTAGCCTTCTCAACGGCATAACTTGACCCACTAATAGTGAAAACACGTTCGTTACTTCCTTCAATTTCATCACTAATACCAATCATAGCACCACTAATCTTCCTAACTCCTTGAATTCTCGAACCTTGTTTACCGATAAGCGCACCAACTATATCATTATTAAAAGATACCGTAGTAGTGATGACTTTGCCATTACCATAACCGGTATCAATGTTCGAACGCTCAGGAGCATTGAATGACCTTTTAGGTCTTGGTACATAATAATTAGTACCAACAATCAGCAGGAAATCTTCAATTAAACAACGACTAATGATTCTTAAACTGTCATATAAATTATCAACGGTACCTTGTATTTCGACTAATCTTTCATTGGAATTTGGTAAGAACAGTTTTGAAGCAATCATGGAAATATTAAAATTAGTTTGAATTTGTTGAATACGGATTCCTTTAGCACCGATAAGGGTACCGATTTGAGTGTTAGGGATAAGTAATCTTAATATGGTAGTTTCACCAGGAATATTAGGAATTGATGAAAGTTGTTTTAATGGAAAGTAATTATATCCGGCAGGTTTCGGGTTCCCATCAGCGTCAGTACCAGAGTTATCTGATTCGAGACTGGCATTACATAAAGCTTGAGCAAAATAACTTAATGCTTTTGAACAATTATCTAATTTACCACTGACTGTCAAGATACGTTCATGGGATCCAGGCAATAATTTTGAGATCCCGGCTTTTGTCGAAGTTTCTTCCCTAATTGAATCAATAACTCTACCATTTTGACCAATTAGACAACCCAGCTCTTTTGATGAAATAAGAACTCTAAAGTTAATTAATGTAGTTGAATTGGTATCAAGAGATGGTAATACTGTGTCATTATTGATATTTTCAAATAATGATTCCGACATATTCTATATTCTAGTTATTTGATATTAATTTTTTATGATTATAATACACCCAAACCCAATAAAAAAAGATATAAAAATTATTACTCAATTGATGGTTCAATTGAGTTTGTTTACTTAGTAGCAAGTACTGTTAGTTCTTATGCGGTTAATATATACTGGACCGTATAGTTAACTATTATTTGACACTCTATCCGATTATCGTTAAACTGCACCTAGGATATGTGGCTAGTAAATGATACTTAGATCTGATGGTAGTAATAAATCAATTGATAAAATAAAAGGGAATATTTTATTCTGAATGATTCAATTGTGTTGATTGTATTGGTGATCGTTTATTAAACTTTTGTACACCTGATGATTGTCGATATTTTTAATTTTTTCGATCTTAGTAAAACGTAGGATTCACTAAAAATTCGCTGGTAGACGTCGAAAATTTTTCAGCTGGCGAAATAACTTTGGTAAATACACAGTACTCCATTTAAAGGTGTACGGGGTAAACACCGTTAGACGCTATCTACACCTGTTTTAATAGGATGTCGGATTGTATTTTATTAGTTAACTTTACAACGTTCAGGTCACTTGAGATCAGTTATGATGCTTTTAAGGTTACTAAAGTTTGTGACTGTGCCTTTTAGACAAAGAAGTTTTCCTGATTTCTTATGTTTATTAATTCAATATAAAGCTTGTTTATTAAACGAGAAGTTTCTCACAAAAAGCTTTTAATAGGAGTAATATAATGACGAATTAATGTCATCATGATCACTACTTATAAAATAAAACTACTTCCGGATTTGTGGAGGATTATTGTTAGAAAATTTTCACTATCTTAGGGAGTAAGTTTGATATTATGACCATAAAAGCCAAGATATTCGGAGGCCGTGTTCCTTCAAATACCGGCGCATGGATATTGCAGATTTCAAGACAAAGAATAAGCCATGACAATAAGTTTTCGGCCGTAATTATCTTGTGTATAGATTGTTTGTAACTGTCCATTATTATGTCGAATAGAGGTGATGTAAATGAAGAAAGAAGGGACAATATGAATAATATGGATAATTAGTTGATTTTTTGCCATTGGCATATTTCCTTAGTTTCCGACTGACTGTCTGCAAATGTACCTATGATAAGAATGGCACTTACCCCTGTACGGCTACAATAACCAAACAAGTAAAGAAAAAAGAAAACTAATTATTTGACAAACCATTGTGGCTAGTAAAGTTATTCAAATATCAACTTATCATATTTATGGTAAAGTGACACTTCGTATTTTTAATATCCTTTAGGCTCATTATATACGGAAACCTGTAAGAGCTAATTATTAGGAATTATTTTTTTTAGAGTACACGTCTTGGTTGTAGATCTTTTACTAAAAGGCGGACTTGTCCCGCAGGTACAAACATGAAAGAATTTTTATTTACTAACTGAAAAGGCACGGAAAGAACCCATTCAATTTGAAGTGAACCGGTTTCTTAAGCCATTTATTTTTTGAGAAAATAAATTAAA
This sequence comes from Yamadazyma lessepsii, assembly GCA_030563485.1. Classification (NCBI taxonomy): domain Eukaryota; kingdom Fungi; phylum Ascomycota; class Pichiomycetes; order Serinales; family Debaryomycetaceae; genus Yamadazyma; species Yamadazyma lessepsii. The sequence continues at coordinate 300,652 of JAJMJG010000014.1, read as the reverse complement.
CCAATTCAATGCATATTTTGTCACTTTCAGGATATCCAATTCCGATAACCAAAATATGTATTTTGTAATTAAAAAGCTACCATATATCCAGTGCATTTATGCGATAACTGTTAGGAGAGGTGTATCCACAACAAGAACTTTAAAGTTATAGGCTCGTGTTTAATTGCAATAGCCCCACTGACTTTAGGCGAGTTGAGAGCTCTCGGGTCTCTGAGGGGTAATTTTTGTTTTTACGTTTCGATTATAGTTGGCCTTACTAGGGAGATCTTTATAAGTGCATATTGCCGTTACCGGCTTATGTAATTAACATTACTTGATGTCTACGTCATTTAGACATTTCTAACGCGGTTTTTTGACATTCAGTATCAGTCAATTCTCGGACATAATGAGTGTAGATATATCGAATGAACAAGTCAAGACAGCCATAAGCACCTTAGTTATGGTGGCTATATCTAATGTGGTAATACTTATTCATAATTATTCTTATAAAGTACAAGTGATGTCTATGAATGACTTACTTAAATTCAATTTCATAGATACCAAAACATCATTAATCATTCCTATCATTAGTGCCTGTGGATTGTTAGCATTATATTATTCGGCTGATTGGGTTTATTACCTTAGTAAGATAATGATTTTCTATTATGTATTGGTGGTATATACTAATTTGAATAGACTTTTCAGTTTCTTGTTCCCAATGAATAATTATCAACTCAGCATCAATAACACTGATCTTCCTGTTGGTTATTTGGAAAAAATCGACTATAAAGAATTTGATGATCCTAAAAAGGTCAAATCTTTTATAAATAGAAATAATATTCTTATCATTGAACCTAAAGCCATTATCCCCGAATCCAGTTACATATTTAATAATGGATCTATTGTATCCCTTATTTTAAGTATACTAGTGACTTTTGGGTATGAGAAGACGAATCATTGGACATTATCTAATATAATAGCCATAAACTTCATTTTCTATGGGTTTGATGCTATTGCAATTGAGAATTTCAAGACCGGATTTGTTTTATTAACAGGATTATTTTTCTATGATATTTACTTTGTATTTTTTAGTGATGTGATGATGTCAGTAGCAACAAAAGTTGATTATCCTATAAAATTGGTCATTCCTAAACTTTTTGAAGGATTTGCCATTCTTGGATTGGGTGATGTTGTTGTTCCAGGTTTATTTATAAATCTATGCTCCAAGTACAATAGAAAATATTATATTAGTAACTTAATAGCATACAACTTGGGACTAATAGAACTGGGGATTGCTGTAACTGTATTTAATACTGGTCAACCTGCATTGTTTTATATTGTACCAAACTTATTATTAACTACCACAATAACCGCTTTATTTAATGGAGAATTTAATGATCTCTGGTCATTCAAAGTATTCGACTATGACGAGAAAGACTCAGATAAAGAAGAAGAAAGTGAAGATGAAGATTATGAAATAAATAGTGAAGAAGAATGGGCGCTCAAGGTAGAAGAATTAGACACTGATATTGATGAACTTAATCATCGTTGGAGTGATATAGACGAACAAGAAATAAGAGATGTTACAATTGATGCTGTATATAATTTCATAGATGAAAGTGATGATGATACGTTTGTTATAAGTAACGGTGAAAGTTCTGATATTGATGAATTAGAAGAAAGTCATTTGGGATCAGACGATGATGAATCTGAGAATGAACATTTTACATCAGGCTTATAATTTAAGTTAAGTTACCGAAGAGTTTCTTTTCTGCCTGTTAATGATCTAATGAATTATGTATCTTTAGTATATATTAGTAACAAACAATATGCGTTATTTTAGTGATTATTACTCAAAGGCTTTCTTTTCGCATTTAGTCGTTACATGTCACTATCGTTTGATGTTATTGAACAAGTTCTATCCTACTTACCTAAGCAAACTTATAATGCAATATATAATATAAAAGAGGACTTGAGTATTTACGAGGAAATTCCCAAGGCTATAGAAATTTGTGAGTGGCGAAATATATGGGTTTGTGATTTAAATCATCCTAATACTAGGTTTGTTAGGGATTTAGAAGAACTTGTTCTCTTTCATAATACTCCACCTTTTTTCCCGGATGATAGATCTATAATATTAAACTTTGAAAGAGACATAGACTTTTTGAAGGCACATGCAACAATTCCCCATATAATTTCTAACTATAAGATATATATAGAGTCTTTTGCATGCGATTTGCCACATATCAATAGTAATTTTTATACAACAGAATATCTATATCAACTGTATGATGAAATGACAGATTTGACTACTGATTTTGATGTATCTGTAGATCTGCAAGAGTTACTTGATAACATTATAATTGGAAAACGAGCGAATAAAGTATATTTACACATCCAGGAGAAAGCTAAGGCAATTGATTTCAATGGTATCAGTAAGTGGTTAGTTCCCCAAATTAGAAGCCTTTCAATTCATAATGCATCTAATTTAAAGCACCTTAATGTCGAGATATTCGGTAATTTGGTAGAGCTAGAATTACAGTTAGATTGTGAGGATATTCCTGACTTTTCTCTTTCTAATTTAAAGACACTTCTCCTAGGGATCAAATCTAACAACTTTAATAAGACTCTAGGTCCTAAATTATCTGATAATCTTGATTCTCTAAGCTTATCTTGTGAGTTTGATGGTGTATTGACTTTCTGTGGTACTTTGCCTGAAGGATTGAGAACTTTGAATCTTACAAGTGTCATAATGGATAAAGAACTGCCCTGTTCATATGATTTTACAAACTTAGAACAACTTTCTTCCTTATGCATTGATATTGATAGCTCATGTGACTTAAAGTGTCCTGTAAGTTTGACTACATTACATCTTGTGGTAGATGCTATTGACATGAGAAACCTTACCAATCTAGCAAGCTTACAGTCATTGTTTTTACTTAGTTCTGGGGAAGTCATTGAATTGAATTCTATTTCTAAGCTTTTCAACTTAAAATATTTAAATTTAATACTTGAGAAGGCTGGAGAAATTCAACTTCCTCCTAATGTCTTGGATTTCTTGATATCTACACCCAGTGATGCATATCAAACTCCTCCAAAATTGCACTTAAACAATGGACTTCGACGTTTTAAAAAAGGCCAAGGTAATATACCATATCCTATATTCTTTCCTAATACCGTTAGATGGCTCCACTTACTGGATTATTCTCATCCTCTAGACTTGCCTGAACAACTTGAATATCTTGATTTAAATGGTTGTGAAGTATCAAAAGTACGAACTCCCAATACATTAAAATATTTATCCATTTACAATGAAAAAATTCATCCTCCAGAATTAATCTTGAATGATTCTTTAAAAACTCTCCGTTTTAGTTGGTTAGATCTCCTGTCTTTTGACTTTGAAAAATTACCGGATTTAGAGTATTTATTTTTGGATTACTGCATTTTAGGGGAAGGAATTAATGTTAATATGAAATTAGAGGATGATGATATATATTCAACAATATTTCGAAAATATTAAGTGGTTAATGTTAATAAATATTTAAGTAGATGAGAGTATAAGACAAGTTGCAAAATTTGCAGCATTTTGAGTAGCGAATCTTTTGTATGGAAGAGTTGTGAACGAACGTTTTTATGTTTGGTTCATCCACTTTCTCTACTCTTGAAAAAAAATATAATATAAATTAGTTACCTCTTTTATGGCAATGATCCCACTGATTGACAGAAAAGGGATAAGTGTAAAACGGTTTCCCCAAACGTTCAGTTGCAACCATTTTCGCAGCTCATCGAATTTTTCATTATGATACGGTCTAGGATTGGAATAATATTAAACAGTAGAAATATTGTTAGAGTCGCTAGTCGTAAAAGTGCAAATGTTAATTCTTATAATGATGGTATATCGATAGATTTACTAAATGATATCTCAAGTGGTAGTAAAGGCAATGTAAACGAAGCCTCAACCGAACTGGTATCTAATCATAATCTTTTAAATAACGAACATAACGATCTAAAAAAACCTTTCATTGAAGAGTCTAGTCTTAATTCAAATAGAAAGAGACAAAATAATAGAACAAAACCAAACAAAATCTCGAAACTTCTTTCTAAACTTAATAAAGAATCAAAAGGTGATACTACAGATATTTGCAATCATAAGTCTATCACTATGTTAGAAATAGAAGAAGCAATTTCCATATTCAATCAAAAAAATCAAACTTCTTTAGCCTTAGAAGACTTCAAAAATGATGATAGTCTAATCGAAGAGTATTTATTCACAAGAGATAGACCAAACCATGAGATAACCGTTGAAGTAATTTATCAATCAACAGATGGTGAAGGGTTTGCAATTTTTCCTAAATCCATTTACACAGACAGTGCTGGCTATACCCTCGTAAGAATTCCCAAAACAGTATTAGGAGATTTAGTGAAGATCCAATTATTAATGCATGATAGATATTATGTAGAGTCAGCACTCATATCAATAGAGAACCTTGATTCGAGGACCAAAAGAAATAACTCATTAATTGTTTGTGATAAGTTCAACGAATGTAATGGATGTCAACTTCAAATGTTGGCTTATGAAGACCAATTGGATTTTAAACAACAAGTGATTCATAAAGCTTATAATTACTTTTACCCAGCAATTTATGAACAAGTCAATAAATCAGACATAGGGATGATGGTTTCTTCACCGATGGAATACTCTTATAGAACAAAAATAACCCCTCACTATTCATGGAGTAGTAAGAAATATGAATCAGGAAATCAGGAAGTACCAATAGGATTTTTGAATGTTAATCCTACCAAACCAAAAGTAGATATTGACCATTGTGCAATTGCTACTAAAAGTCTTAATAGTCGATTACCAAGTGTAAAGGAAGACATAATCAAAGATTTGATATTAAAGAACCCAAAGAAATACCAATCCACAGCTCTTTTAAGGGAAAGTATAAGAATTGATTTCAAAACTGGAGAATTCGATATTGTAGCATTAACAGATCCTAAAGCCATTGTTACTGAAAAAGTTGGTGACTTTGTGTTTCAATTCCCTGCTAATGAATTTTTTCAAAACAATAATTCTATCTTACCTGTTCTTTTAGATTATTTAAGATATATTCTTGAAGATGTTGATTATAAGAACATCATTGATACATATTGTGGATCTGGATTCTTGGGTATTTCATTATCAAATCTAGTTGATAATGGGAAAGTATTCGGTATTGAAGTATCGAGAAGTTCTATAAAGTATGCATCTCATAATGCTAAGATTAATGGAATTCAAGATAAAATTGAGTTTATTGAAGGAAAAGCTGATTCAATTTTTCAAAACCATCAATTCCAATCGCTGGGGGTAAAAGGTAATGACTCTATTGTTATTATGGATCCATCTCGTAAAGGTTCAAGTCCTGAATTTTTAAAACAATTATATGACTTTAAACCAAAAATGATTATTTATGTTAGTTGCAATGTTTTCACTCAAGCAAGAGATTTAAAACAGTTTATGGAATTGGGAACTAATGATTATAAAATAAAAAGTGTCACAGGATTTGATTTCTTCCCTCAAACAAAACATGTAGAAAGTGTAGCCATACTTGAATTGGCTAATTGTATATAGTATATTTATTAGAGTACCAAATTAAGGGTATAGTACAAATATAGATCAAAACATATAATACTACAAACGTTTTAACTGGTTTAAAGTGAGAACATAAACAGCATAAAACCTAATCAATATCAAGATGCTTTAAAACACTTGCGACTACTAATGAAGTTTTTGAATTCCATTCCTTTTCTGACAAACATTCATGAACCTTATAAATACTCTGATTTTCTGTGATTTGGTTTAAAAGGGAAGAATTTTCTTGGTTTTCAATAAGTCCAGTACCATTAGACGGGAATTGATTTCTTGTTAGTTCTGAAGGTGTTGACTCTAATGGGCTTGATTGAATTGGTGTTCCAGAATTCTCTGGTGATTTTTCTGATTCTGAATCTTTGAATTTTGATTTAGATTCTTCAAATACATTTTTACGATCTTTTAAAGTTTCATTGATTGAAGACCCATTATTAGTATCTAATACTTTTCTATCCGAAGTAATAGAAGTTTGATCTAAACTTTGGTGAAAGTTATGTTCTGTATTAGAAGCTTTAGCATTAACTGGTTCTGGTTTACAAACGAATAATTTTTCTGCTTCAATTTCTGCTTCAGAAGGTTTGAAGACAAATTTACTTTCGAAAGATTTATCTCCAATTCTTTTCAATTCTAAAAGAACCCAAGATTGAGCATTTGTGTTGCTCTTTGAAACACAACTCAACCCCATTAGTGAATCCCTTTCTGATGCTACTGGCTCTTCTCCATGTTCAATTTCCTGTTCAAACTTTAATAAGTTTGGAAATTTTGGAGTACTGGGAGTTTCAGGTGTTGATGGAATATCATCATTATTTAACAAAGGGTTTTTTATAATCTCTTCAAAATCAACATCAACTTTAATTAACGGTTTACTTAATCCATGCATCTTAAGATAAAATTTATAAATTGAAGGTAAGTCCTTAAATTTATAACTTTTTGATTTAGTTTATTATAGTTTAAGGAAAGAGACTTAGTACAACATTTTGATCTTAAAGTTACTTAAATGAAATCAGCCAATTAGAATATTAGATCTAGAATCAACATAAAGTTACTTAAAAGGAGAATTTCTAAGATTTATAAATCCTTAAAATTAGAAATGTTTGATTTAGGCAAGTCTAAGAATTAAAATTGCCCAATAGTGTAAATCGAAACTAATCAACTACAAATCGATAGCTTAAGTGAGCAAAACTTAATTATACCCAAACACATCTTTTATTTAGTGCAGGTATATATCTTCACTTAATTACACATTCATTTACATAATCATACTTAATGACCTTATTCTGATCAAAGATCTCAAATGTATCTCACTATTCTCCATAATTGGGTCTAACAATTTTTAAAACTGACCGAAAATTTTTAATTTCTCTAACATTCAGACGATTAGATATATAGGCAAAACACTGTACAAACCAATTCTCTTCCACTTGTTCCTAAAAACCTTAACATCCCCTTACTAAGTTGCAAAAATTTAATGATACATACCTTGACTAAAAGTGCGACCTAGAAAATTTTCAACAACGATGGTTTTAGCTGATCTTGGGAACAAATTAAGAAGTGCCTTAAGTTCAGTTGAATCTGGATCAAGTGACGAAATTACACTTCTCATCAAAGAGATTTGTAATGCATTGATTGAAAGTGATGTTAATTTCAAATTGGTGGCAAAATTAAGAGATAACATCAGGTCAAAAGTCGATAAAGATATTAATGATAATGACCTGTCAGCCAACAAACGTAAGAAATTACAAAAAATTGTGTTTGATGAGTTATTTTCGTTAGTAGATTCTTATGAAGAACCTCCAAAGATAAAGAAAATCAGTACCAAATCAAATAAGGCTGAGAAACCTGGTAAGAACGGGGTTAAAAAACTGATCAAAATCGGTAGTAGTCATGTCATTATGTTTGTTGGGTTACAAGGGGCTGGTAAAACTACTTCATGTACGAAATTAGCAGTATATTATAAAAAGAGAGGTTTTAAGGTTGGTCTTGTTTGTGCTGATACTTTCAGAGCTGGTGCCTTTGATCAATTAAAACAAAATGCTATCAAATCAAATATTCCTTACTATGGTAGTTATATTGAAACTAATCCTGTTAAAGTCAGTTATGATGGGGTAGTTAAATTCAAAGAAGAAAATTTCGATATAATTATCGTTGATACCTCTGGTAGACATAAACAAGAAGAAAATTTGTTTAATGAAATGATTGAAATCAGTGAAAAAATCAGTCCTAATCAAACCATAATGGTTATGGATGGGTCTATTGGTCAAGCAGCTGAATCTCAAGCCCAAGCATTCAAGGAAAGTTCTAATTTTGGTTCCATCATCTTAACTAAAATGGATGGTCATGCTAAAGGGGGTGGTGCTATATCAGCAATTGCAACTACAAAGACACCAATAAGTTTTATTGGTACTGGTGAACATGTTCAAGATTTTGAACCTTTCAAACCACAAAGCTTTATATCCAAATTATTAGGTATAGGAGATATTCAATCATTAATAGATCACGTTAAATCACTTAATTTAGAAAATGATGAAGATCACAAAAAGACAATTGAAAATTTCAAAGAAGGTAAGTTTACATTAAGAGATTTCCAAACACAAATGAATAATTTCATGAAAATGGGGCCATTATCAAACATCGCATCTATGATTCCTGGTATGAGTGGTTTAATGTCACAAGTTGGTGAAGAAGAAACCAGTTCAAGAATTAAAAATATGATAAATATAATGGACTCAATGACTAATGAGGAATTAGACTCAGATGGAAGAATTTTAGTTGATCAACCTAGTAGAATCATTAGAATTGCAAGAGGTTCTGGATGTTCAGTAGTCGAAGTTGAAATGGTATTACAACAACAAAAAATGATGAGTTCAATGGCAGCAAATGCTAAGAACATGAATCAAAGTGGTATGAATTCTAATCCTAATCTCCAAAGAATGATGCAACAAGCACAACTGAATCCTAACTTTATGCAACAAGCCATGAATATGATGGGTGGTGCTGGTGGCCCTGGAGGTGCTGGAGGTCCCGGAGGATTAGCAGGAATGATGCAAAACCCTCAAATGATTCAACAAGCTCAACAAATGATGAGATCTAATCCTCAAATGATGCAACAAGCGCAACAAATGATGCAAAATCCTGGTATGATGCAGAAAATGATGCAACAATTTGGTGGTGGAATGTTTTAACGACGATCAATCGATAGCTCTGAGTTTTTTCAGGTTAAATATGTATATTTAATAAGTTTATACTTTCTTTTAATTTTTTCTGTCACTTACATTTTCATTTGGATTATCTTTATTAACTTTTCGATTGTCTTTGTGTCATGACAACAGGGTTTGTGTCAGATATATTTCCTTTGACTAACTTCTTTCTCTTTGTGTCAATTACTAGGCTACTAATGACAAATATTTACTTGACGGCTAACTGTATTTTTGGCAACACAAAATGTGTATCGTCTCAATTTGTCACAGACACTTACGTCACATTTCATCGACATTTCGTTTAATGTTCACCCCACTTAATGAAAACTTTAAATTAGCACCCCTTTAAACAGTGATCAACCCCAAATACTTAAGCATATGATCTTAACAAACTCTCCTCTTGAATCATGAGCAATCATTTGCTATTCTTGAAACCTTATCGGGTAGCTCTTAACCCCTTTGGTACTGATAAGTTGCGCGCTTATCCAGCGATAGCTCACCTGAGAAGAGTTCGCGGATTTATATTCAATACGGAAGAGCATGACTGATGTAAAGAACGATGAGGTAGACTGGTTTCTCAGAGATTTGAAGCAACCCAAAGTGTCTGAATCCCCTAAGAGTGTTTCAGATGGAGAAAACGGAAAATTGTCTTCAAAAGACTCTGCTTTAAATGAGAAATCTGATGGAACCAAGTCGAGCACTGACAATGATAGTACTAATGGTGGATCATCACCACACTTAAGTGCTGTCATTTCTAATAGCAACGATCATATTATCTCCAAGACTAAACCAACTATAGAAACCATTAAAGAAGAAGCTATTTCTCCTCCTCATGGACCTTCATCACCAACAAGTGTAGGTAATAATTCGGTAAGTAATTCTACCACGGGTTATGGCTCAGGGCTTGGATCTTCCTTAACAAGGAAAAGAACTAATAGTGTATCATCTATTAACTCTAATGGATCAAGTTCCGGCTTCTTTGGTAGACTCAAAGGCAAGTTTCATAAATCACCCCCTACCTCACCAATAATTCAACCAGTATTCAAAGATAATTATAACATGAATCTTCGAAAAACAACCAGTAATGACTACAGTTTATCAAAGACTCTGTCCAATACTGCCCCACTTGCAAAAGCTAGTTCAAATTTGCCTACTACTGATGAAGACCCTAAATTAGACGAATACATTAAATTTTATAAAAGACCAGATTCCACATCATCATCTAGAAAATCATCAATCTCAGATGGTTACTTAAACCATCCCGAAAATAATGTCATACTTAATAACTCATCAAATACTTCAGGTTCAAGTAAATTAGGTGGTTTCTTGAGACGTAAAAGTCAACAATCAATTCCTTTAGTTACGATTGCTACACAATATAATCGTAGAACAAGTGAAACTTCATTAACACCAATGGCATCTAGTTCTACATCTGTGGTGAATAGTTCATCAAATGATGAATCATTATCAGAATTCAATAATTTAAAGCCTCTTAAGAGAGTAGCATTCCATTCCACCACATTTTTAATTGACCCTCCTCAACAGATTCCTTCCAGAACTCCTAGAAAAGGTAATGTGGAATTATTAGAAAATGGATCATTGAAGATAAATCCTTTGACAGCAGAGGATAAGATTGCTATGGAAAAATCTGCTATTGGTCAAGGTGGTGGTATTGTAGTTGGAGGGACAGGATCTCTTCACTATTTAAAACATAAAGATGATGAAAAAGATGATGATCAGCCAGTACCCGATCATTTGAAAGTTAGTACAAGTGATTCATGTCAGGATGAAAAAATTGATAAAAATGTATCCAAAATTGCCATAGATAAACCTATGTTTCATAACCGTGGTAATAATTATACTGTGCCTGTTGAAAAAATGGCTCTTGACTTAATGTATACCAGATGTTGTCATCTAAGAGAGATCCTACCAATTCCTGCAATATTGAAACAGATACCGAAAGATTCAATGGCTCCTATTCCTATCTTACAATTGAGAAATCCTACTCCAACCTTGATAGAAATTCAAACATTTGCTGATTTTATTAGAATTGCTCCAATTATTTGTATATCACTTGATGGTGTTCAGCTTACATATGAGCAATTTAGAATTTTATTAAGTTCCATGAGTGCTAAGAAACAATTGGAGAAATTAAGTTTAAGAAACACTCCAATATCAACAGAGGGGTGGTCATTACTTTGTTGGTTTTTAAGTAGGAACAAGGTTTTAAGTAAGTTAGATGTAACTCAATGTCCGTCATTATCTATAAATGTCTTGAAGAAACGTAAAGTAGATAAACTGAAGAAAAAAGAAGATGAGGTACCTAGAATGGTATGTAATAAAGAAAATAGAAGTGATATGGACTGGTCATTGTTCACAGCTACGATAATAGCTCGTGGAGGTATCGAAGAATTAATTTTAACGGGATGTTGTATTCTTGATTTGAACCTTTTTGAAAAATTGGTCAAGTTGGCTTTAACTATACGAACCTATAGATTAGGTTTGGCATATAATAATTTGAGTGTTAAACATACATATATCTTATTAGATCATTGGTTATTTAAATCATTTGTTAAAGGAATGGACATTGGATATAATGATTTTTCTTCCAATGAATTCTATTCCGTTGTTAAGGAAAATTATAGTAAAGATCCTAAAGCATTTGCTAAAAAACTTGAAGATAGTCAAATAGCATTCATTTCATTTAATTCATGTAACCTTAGATTTTCTAAGGAATTCAAGTTCATTTTCGAACAATTCATATTGAGGTTACCTAATTTAAAATATTTAGACTTATCGAATAATTCTAAAGTATTTGAAAGCAAGCTGGAAAATGAAGCTAATCCTACTGAAACCCTGACTGAGTATATCATTAGTAAGTTGCCTTTACTTTCCAAATTAGTGAGATTACATGTTGAAAATAATAATTTAACACCACATCAAATACTTGCGTTGGCTAATATCTTACCCTTCTGTAAGAACCTTGGTTATGTATCAATCCTAGGAAATAAAATTGACCTGGTTTGTGCTGCTGCTTTAGTTCAAGCCTGTAAAAATAGTAAAAAGTTAATCACATTAGATGCTGATTTTACTGATGTACCAACATATTTCAAAGAAAGATTAAGTTTGTATACTATGAGAAATATGGAAAGATCTATGTATCCAACTGCAGGGGTCAAAGCAAAGGAAGATGACATTTTAACAAGCCAATTCTATGAAATTTTAGAACTTAAAGCTAAAGGTAAATTGGATTTGAATAGTCAAGTTGTTGCCGATTTCCTTGAAAAATCTAAACAAATGAAAGCCGAGTTGAATGATTCTGTGAATGAATTGAATAATTTAAGATTAGAAAATAGTTTGACTTTAGAAGGTAAAGAAACATTGTTAAGATTGATGTTTATTGATTCCTCTATTGGTAAAGCCATAAAGTTGATTGATGAAAACTTTACGGAGAGTGAAAACGAAATCACCAAGGAAGTTGTTAAATTAAGTGAGCTGGCTGATAGGAAGAAAGAAGTATTCGATGAAGAAGAAGAAAATGATATTCCTATAGCTGATAATCGTTTAAAGCCTCCTTCAAGGATGTCTCGTACAAGCTCAAAGACTAGTTTGAATCATTTGGAGAAAGGTGAAGGAGCCTTCTTTAAAATTGGTAATTCCTTACAAGATGAATCACCATTCTTGGATGAATTTCATAATTTATCAGGAGAAGAAATTCGTAAGAAAATTGCATCGATTAGTTTTGACCAATTAAGTGATATAATCAAATTTGTGAAGATTTTAAAAGAGAAGGGAATTGTTGTATCGAATGTATTTAAGGATTCTGATCATGGGGACCATCTTGATATTAACTATATAACACATAAATTAAGAAGCTTAAGTACAAATAAAGGGGAAGAAGTTAATGAAAGTACTAGTGAAAGAATGTCAGATACGAGTGATAGCGATGATAAGACTAGTGAAGAGAGTAAGCCAAATACTGAAAGTATAACGGACAGAGATGATGATAAACTCAAACATCAAGCCGCAACACCAATGGCCGCTGAATATTCATACCAAGTAGATGGATCAGGAGAAATGAATGAGCTTTTTGATGAGGTTTTACATAATTATAATAATATAAAATGAGCCCTTTCTTGGGTTTAGACTTAAAAATTACATTTAATTCGAATTTTCTGACATTGGTACATCTTTATAATCATATCTTTTATTATCCTACAACCACTTCCTATATAAACATCCACATACTTGCTTCTCAAAAGTATAATCTATATCCAAAGTTTAGAAGTCACTATATTCAAGAATCCATTTGCTCTGTGAATGAATGGACATAGCATCAAAACTTCGTCTTGCAAGGTTTTTCGTTCTCAATTCATCATGTTCAATAATCATCATCTGACTCTAATCCACCTTCTTCTCCTTCTCCATCGCCTTCTTCTACAGCACCCAAAGTTTCTCCATTCTGGGCAGCTTGTTCTTCTAAATCCTCACATGCATCAATCCAATCACTGTAAATATCAACAGGTTTACTTAATGAATGGATACCAGTTTGGAAACTTTGACCACATATCTTACAATGTAATTCACCTATCCCGTTCTTTTTATCTAAAGTACAAATGACTGACCTTTCATGGTTACAAAATAAACATGTGAACGTTATATCTAAGGTTTGTTTGACCTTTTTTGTCGGCTTTCTAGCACTTGATTTTCTTTTACCCATTGAGTATTTAAAATTTCTACTAAAAACTATCGCACATTTGTGTCGCATATAAATCGCATACAAATCGCATTTGGTGTCGTAGAGTTAAAATGACAGGGATGTGTAGTAGTGTATTTAGTTATGTCTTATTTTATGTTTTATCTGTATGTTCATAATTATATCTGATCTTTATAACTAGCTTATTGTTTATGTTTGTATCTATATTTATGTATTTCTCAACTCATAACCTATGGCCTCATCATCAGTTGAGCTTTCTTCTTTAATCTCATTTCTAACCTATACTTTTCAAAAGCCATTTTTTCTGCTCTTAATTGTGTTGGATTCGGATTCTCAGTACGTCTTTGTGGTGGCGTGTTATTATGAGCTTCATTCTTCTCCTGAACATTTGAAGATTCCTTGGAACTCGATTCTCCATTGAATGATAATTGAGAAATCTGAGGTAATCTCATAGGTGATGAACTTCTTGAAGGAGATGACATTCTCGAGTTATTCTTAGAACTATTTGAATCTAATGATGTTCTAGTTCCATTGAAGCTTAAGGATATTTTCAAATCAGGGTTAAACTTTTCATTCAATTTCAACCCTAATTCATATAATTTTAAATCATTATCTTTAACCTGTAAAAGCTTGCAAGAATATTTGAAAAGATTATTGAAGAATTTATAGTTTTCTTTTTCAGATGTTCCATTTCCAGACCCATTCGAATTCCCACCTGTGGTTACAACTCCTGGGTAATGTAACAATAAACTTAATCCCTCGCTAAAGTCACAAATGATTAATTCTGATTTTAAAGTGATTAACATTACAATTATAACAAATATTAATAAAGTAGAAAATTTTGACGATTCAATGGTAATTAATTTATCCCATAAGAAGCTAACACTTTCCAAGTTATTAAACTCTCTAAGTAATATCAATCTAAAATATCGAATACACCATAATGGACTTTCAAGTTTTAGCTTGGATATTAAATTATAATGAATCAATTGGTCAACTTTCATAAGATATTGATTCAACTTATCAATTTCCCCGATTAAATTTTTTTCATTTTCATAATAATTATGGACTATTCCAAAGTTGCTCATAAACCTATTGAAAATTGTAAAAAGATCGTGGCTTAAATAGTTTAAATCGTACAAATTGAGTACCTTATAATCATCTGATGAAATGGAATTTGTTTTGGGAATACTGATACAATCTTTATGGAGATTTTTAAATATAAGCCCTAAAATCTCATGGAACCCTTGTTTATAACCTATACCTGGATTACATTTCAGCCACACATACAATATTTCTATTAATTGACGTCTATAATTAAGATTGAAGAAACTTTCTCCGGGAAATATTCTATCAATATCAAGTATAATTGTTCCTAAAAGTTCAAAATCATCTTCAACTAGACTATTTTGCAGGTCTAATTTGCCCGGAGAATCATTTAAAGGATCAACCGACACTCTTGTCAACACGGATTTCTGTTTTCTAGTTTTCCTTATGCTATTTTGACGGTTCAAAGGTTGGTAATATTCACTATCAGACTCTAGTTTATTCCATGGAACATTCATGTCGTCACCTTTCAAAAGTTCATGATAAACCCTTCTTGAATTCTGGAGTTTTTCACCCCAGGTTTGTATATTAGTACTTTCAGTAATGAACACTGTTTTCCATATTAAAGATCTAACGAAATAGGAAGTTTGAGGGTTATAGTCATTATCAGCAATAGCCACTTTAAGGCTATCAAAACTCTTATATTTATCAATGGTAAGGAGAGTCTTGGAGATTACCTCATTCTCTGGTAATGACATAACGTACAGAAGTTTCAAATTCGCGTTTGCAACAAGACGATGCACCAGAGCTAACCGAACAGAGACTAAACGAGAACCAATGAATATATGCTATTTCTAAATACCTCGGCTACGCCTAAGTTCTATTGGAAGCACCAATAGAAAAACTAAATTGTAAACCTTCAACATTACCACCAAAATAATAACCTAAATCAAAATTGGCATATTTGTTGAAATACTTTAATCCAAAACCCACTGATGTAGCAACGTCCTTAGAATTAAGTAAATCATTTGAAACATTACCAATTAGTAAGTTTGAATATAATCTTAAAGGATTTTCGTCAGGTAAAAGTGGTGAATAAATAAACGATGGTAATTTACTGTATAAATTACAATCTAATTTGAAGAATTGATTGGCACCTTTCAAATTGATAGAATTCTTTGAAAACCCTTTGAATGAATCATAACCACCTAAATAAAATCTGTCTGAAGTATGTATTGGAATATTTGAAGGATTATGGATTATTCCTAAGTCTTGTGAAACTTTTAAAGTTAAAAAGTTTGAGAAAATGGATTGGTAAAATGATGAATTAATCGTTGATTTTATAAAGAAGTTTCCTTGCTGGTTGAGTTCCTTCGTATTAAAATTTTCTTGATTTGAACTAATTTCATTAGAAATTCCAAAATCATATCCTTTTACGGGGAATGTTTTATTTCCAGGGTTTAAATACAGCAAGTTCTTGTATGTTAATTTATTGACAATAGATGATTTGATAAAGTCTCCACCAAAGACTTTTACATCATCTAAAGCAGCATCATTTATATCATAAAGAGCTCTTTTGATAATTGAAAGACCCAATAATATTTCTAAGTTATTCAAATAACAATATTTTACTCCCATTAATCCCCCAACAGATTTTTCAGAACTTTGTTGCCAAATTTGATTATTCTTTTGTATGTTATCCAAATTGAGCAAACATTTGAAGTTTGGATTAGCTAAATTAGTCACCAAGTTGACATTGGTTATTAAATGTTGATATGGGCTGTAAGGATTATAATCAACCAGTACATTGAAAATTTCACCATTGCTGTTGAAATTCTTATTTAAATAGTTTAAACCAAGATTTAACGGATTTTCATTATTAAAACTTACCAAAAATTCCCCAATATTCAAATTAACTGCTTTCAAAAGAATTTTTAACTTCGTACTGATGAAATTATCTGGATTATAACTCTTAACAGCTGGAACTTCAGCGGTATAATCTTGCTCTAAATTCATTTTAATACTATCAAAAATCCCTACAGACTTCAATTTACCATGGCTGGTGTTTATACGATCAATCAACTGTTTGAAAGTTAAATCACTTGTCTCCATTAATGGGTTCAAGAGTTTACTGAAAAAATCTTGAGAAAACAATTCACCACCAACAACTTCAATTGAACTTAAATAGATCGGTTGACTTGAAGATTTTGTCAAGATATCTTTGGCTATCAACTCTTTCTGTAACTTTTTACTTTCTACTCCAACGTCAACGTTCATGGTGTGTATGTACTGGATTCTTGAATGTGATTGATTGGTTTCGCGACTAGACCTCCAACCATAGCAAGGTGCAGGGAGACTACGTAAATTTCATGTCTATGTATATTTAATCACTATGTAATTCCATGCTACTATGTGATTGATATTGTATCTTCTATTTAGTAACTAAAGTTACCATCTATTTATTTTAAAGTTTCTAATGTTGCTCCATCATAAGCTAAATCTAATAGTTTCCAACTACACTTAACACCGTTCTTATTAAATATCAGAATAATATCTTCTGCTATAGTGTCAAAGTTTTCTGTAGCTAAACATAAAACTGTTGGTCCAGCTCCACTCAAACAAATACCCACCATACCTTCATTACTTGTTGGATTAATAGTGGTTAAAACATCAGTTAAACCTGGTATCAAACTAGATCTATATGGTTGATGTAATTTGTCCTTCATGGAGTTGTAAATTAACTTAGGGTTTGGTGTGGTTTGATCTAATGCATTAGTTAAAGTTGCTAATCTTTGTAAATTAAAAATAATATCTTCTTTAGGATATGAAGTTGGTAAAACTTGTCTTGCATCGTCTGTCAGTAATTCGAAATCTGGGATAACTGCAATACATTTTATTTCCTTATTCCAACCATATTGTAAATATTCACCTATGTCTTTAGGAGGTGGGACACTGACGATTTCACTTTCTGGGGTAGTAGGTTTAGGTAAAATTGAGGTTAATGGAACCAGTTTTGATTTCATATCTTCATCACTCAATTCATTTAAATATGATCCAACGAATCCTCCTAACATTGCAGCAGCAATATTATCAGGATGACGTTCAATTAATAAACAATAGTCTAACATTCTAATTTTATCAAACTTGGAACCAATAAACTCATTTCCCAACATAACACCCCCAACGATAGCAGCACCTGATGATCCAAGACCTCTACCTAATGGAATAGGATTCTTGACATGAATACTTGTTCCTTGGGGAAAATCTTGAACTCCATTACATCTCATCACGTATAATGCAGTTTGTGTAACGAGGTTTCTTCTGGTATCGAGTGATACATTTTGCTCACCTTCACCTTCATAAGTTAAGTTTATGCCTGATCCCGACTCGTCTTTGGTAACATTTATTTCAAGATATAATTGAAGACCAATACCTAATACATCGAAACCTGGCCCAATATTGGCTGAAGATGCTGGAACTTTTATTCTAAACATGGTTTAGTTCTCGAGAGATGAGTTTTTCTGACTCACTGAGATTTACGAGAGAACACCTTACTTTGTTTTCGATGATTCACTGGACCCTGTATATGATTGTTACTTTTATTGGAGTGTTTATATCATAAAGATGAAGTTGATTTATATAGAGTTGACTTTTGACTCTTTCTTTTGTGTAAGCTGATGAAGCATGTTTGTTTTACATGGGAGATCAAAAACCTCACACCACTTTATCTCACTATTTCACTACTTCACTGTCATAGACAATTTAAGGAACGCTCCAGGCTTTAGATTCTGTCAGTAACAGTAGCAGTTATAGGTTAGAGCAATCTTGAAGATTCTAATTAAAACTCAAATTCGATAAATTAATTTATTAATTCTTTTTAAATCTTAAAAAATACTCTAAAAGTCATACTCGTCTGGAACGATAAAGAGATCATTCAAGACACCATAGAATCTTTTCCCCATGAAGTTCAATATACATAATTATATAAGAAAGTTAAATCAGCTTGAATTTTTATCTAATTTAAATTTTATATTCATCAAATTCCTCGATTTATGTTCTGTATGATTTAATTCATTTTATAGTGACAGACGTGGATATCATCAGTAGTAACAGAGCTAATTCTCTTTCTTACTCGACCATTCATATCATCAGGACTTCAAAAAATTTAGTTTAATGATAAGAATTTGCATGTCCTTTACTCTTGAGATTAAAGTCCCTTAATTTGTTCAAACTATTAGACTTTTCTTTCAATTTCTTGTGAGCCCTTTTCAACTTTAGTTCTGTTTGTGTCACTCTCCACTAAAACATTGTGGGAGTTATTATATGTATCCTTCAGTATTTCTAAATCTATATTAAACTCCTTTTTAACTTGTTCAATCAATGAACAAATAAATTCATCGATCTCTTCTTTTTCATTGTGGGTAAATTTGTATTTCTTAAAACCTTCCTCTGAATAAGTTTCTTCATCAAAACATTGATCATTAATAATTGGTGAATTATTTAAAGTTTCTTGTTCAGGAGAATCCCATTTCATACCTTCTTCGATATCCTGTTCACTATTAAAATGGTTTTTGTTTGAAGTTCTCCCTTTTGCACCTACGTTTTCACCAAGATTAAAGTATTGTTTCCTTTCAACATCTTCTTTGATTCTTTTTATTCCCAAAGTGTTAGTATTACTCTCTTTGTACAGAACTCTACCATAAATACTGCTGCTTGCCTTATTTTCTGTATTGCCTTCTGTGAAGTTGTTTCCATCCTCTTCTTCTAATTCAACTTCTATTTCATTAAAGTCAATTTCCACTTCTTTTTCTTTTATCCGTATGCCAGCTTTTTCAAGGACATACTTTTCATGCCTTTGTATACATTTATGAATTTCCTCTGGGGCTCTAAAATCAAAATTCTTAAATACACTAAACTCTTTAACTGAAGCCACTGGATATCTTTTAAAACAATTTGAAATCTTGAACTTCCATGTTTTATACTCCATCATTAATTCTTCTGTCTGGATATAGGTTTTTGTATAGTTATAGTAATCATCATACATAGTATCACTAACTTCTTCAAAAACTTCTTCCACCATATATTTAAATGCTTCAAATTCTCCTCTAACTCCACTAATCGAGCCTTCAATCAGGTTATCTCCTTTATCGTAACTGTAATTAAAAAAAGACCTAAAACAGCATAGTTCAATAAATCTCTCATAAATTAAAAACTCTCTTTTGTTTTGCAATATAATATGTTCATGGGTTAATTCGTAGAAATCATCTGCAAGTTTATATTCTCTGCCAAAATCTGATTTCTTGTTAGCTGAGTTTGCAATATCAGGGATTTCATAGTCTCCAACTTTTTTTTCATCTTCAATATATGTCTTCGGAACCACCTCAACTGCTTGCTGTTTATGATCTACTTCTTTTGCTTTCTGATCATCTACTACTTTTCTTTCGTCACGTTCAACTTTTTGATGTGTAAGCTGTTCATTTTCTTCCAATTGTGAATCACGTACTTTTTCAATCACTCTACTTTTTTCTTCAAATTTTCCAAAAGAGGGCTTTAAATTTTTGAACTTATTAAATAACATAATAATATTTATTTTCCTTCGATTAAATAGTTCAAATGAACAGATTAAAGGTTAGATAAAATGAGAACCTTTTTTGCAACCGTGCTTTGTGAATCATGGTGAGTGTTGCAAAAACTATGTTTCCTGCATATTGTAATATAATTAATATCTTGTTATATCGACTATTTTTTATATTCAAGTACATTAGAAGCACTTTGAATATTTAAGTATATTTAAAGCTCATTGATCAGTGTTCTTCTAGAGAACTTATCACTTATAAGTTAATATATGGGATATAAAACTTGCTTGCAAAAGCTACTAATACGAGACTTAACATTGTATATTACAGAATAATATCAGCAAACTAACCCAACATTGAAATTTCAGATCTGAAATGCCAAAAGGTATCTCCAAACTTATTTTCAAATTTTTTTTTTTTTTTGGAATTAATTTAAAAGAATTTATTAAAAAATTTTGATCTTGTAAAATTTGCAACTTTTTTTAAATAAATATATTTAATTATTACTAAAAAAAAAAATTAATAATATTTCAGAAGGATCAAGATATTCAATAGAAAAATTTCAAGTTAATCAATGTATTTCTATATATCATAAATAATATTAGTTTGTTTAGAGAACAGAAGTTTCTCTCTTCTCCCAAACGATAACTGAATCATGTTCAATTGGTAAAGTAACCATACTGGCATAATCAACTTCAGGTAATTTACCCTTTAAGTGCCATTTAAAGTTATATACATAAGTAGCCAAGATAGTTCCTAGTTGAACATAGGCAAATTGTTCACCAATACATCTATGTCTACCACCACCAAATGGTAAGTAAGGGGAAGCAACACCTTTAGAGATAGCTCCAAAACCATAATCAACAATATCAGCTTTACCATCAGCTTTAGATTCAGCTTTTTCCCAACGGTAAGGATCAAATTTATCAGCATCAGGGAAGAAACGATCATTAGTCATAGCATAACCAGGGGAAACAAGAACATGATGTCCTCTTGGAACAACATAATTAGTATCAGGGACTTGTAAAGCATGAATGACTTTTCTAAAAATAGAATGTAATGGCATGTGCATTCTTAAAGTTTCCTTGATAACATTGTTATGTAATGGTAACTTGCTTAAATCTTCATAAGTTAAATCAAAAATATCACCTTTAGTTTCAGCTAAAAGTGTAGTTAATTCTTTATAAAGATCATCTTGAAGTTCAGGATGATTACCTAAATGAAGCAAAAACCATGATGAAGTAGAAGCACTGGTATGTTGACCACCCATAAGAATACCGATTAATAAGTTGGAAATTTCTTGATCGGTCATTTTAACACCATCTTTATAGGTTGAGTTAGCCATTAAAGAATCAATTAAATCACGCTTTGGATCAATATCATGATTTTTACGTCTTTTGGTAATTAAGGACATGTAAGCACCCAGAATTTTACGCTGAGCCAGATCACGAGCCCAATATTGAGGTAAAGGTAAATTAGGGAATACAAAATTGATAGGAGTGAAACCTTTATCCAAATCAGAATAAAGCTTAGCAAAAGAAGTATCGAATCTCTTACGCATTTCATCACCACAAAGACATCTTGAAGCAGTTAAGATAGTCATTTCTGGTTGAGATTTTAAAACATTAACCTCACCAGATTTGGATGTTTTGGTGTTAAAATGTTCCTTAAAATAATCCAAAATTTCTTCTCTAATTTTTGGAACATAGTTTCTGAAAGAATCCGTAGTTAAAGCAACTTTGGCAAATTTCTTTTGTTCCATTAATCTAGAATTTGGACAGTCATAGATAACACCTTTACCAAAAACTGGAGTTGTCAAATGTTGATAAGCATCTTCTGCACTAACATCTTGTAGTTTAGCATTGAAAACAAATTCATGACCTTTTGGACCTAAGTAAACGGTCATAATTCTACCCAACATAACAAAAGCAAAAACATCACCGTATTTTTCACGACAGTTTTCGAAGAATTCATAAGGTTGCATACCATACAAAGCAGCGGAACCAAACCATGGGATCCAATGAAATACTAAAGGAGCTCTATCTCTACGTAAGCTCCAGTATGCTTGCCAAATAATGTTATAGATAAATGGTACGAAAATAATAATCGTGATTTGATATGATAAAGGAAGTGATAAAAAGGTATTCCCCAGATCAACAACTACTTGCTTGAAATCCACCATTTTTTTTACAAATTTAATCAGAACTACTATTTATGGTATAATAAATTCGAACCTATTGCAGTTTACCTAATTGTAGTCGTTTAGCAAAGATGAGATTCTTATAGTCCGTCGTTTAAAAATTCGCGCCTTTTAACGAGGGAGAAAACCTTCTGATTTTAGGTGGGACCATTCACATTTACTATGAGACACAATGGCTATGATAGGATTTTATGATAATCCTGACCATTCAACGGTTTCTTAGTGCATAGCTTTGCCACATATCATGAGATAATATTTCTAAGCCGTTAATGTATATTCTAAATCCTGCTTATTATTATGATGGGAACCCCTATTTGGGATCTTTGATAGTAGTGTAAGATAACCAATAAAGCGTACGATTATTCTAATATGATCTCAGTAAATACGAGATGAGGAATTGGGAGCATCTCATTCCAATCAACTTAGGTCAACAGAATTATCAATGGAGATCACTTGGCATAAAAACTTAAACATACTCGCCTGTTGAAGAGGACTTACAATATTTACCCGTATACTTCATAACTACATGTCTATCTTAACTTTTTGTTTTTTTTTAAAAATCAGTTATTATTGAACATTGTCTACATCAATATTATTTACATCTATACCTAACATTTTAGCAGTTTCCATTAACTTGTTATATTCCATTTTCATTCTATTGTTTTTTAATTCTAAGAACTTGATGTATTCAATACTTTTAGCTAGAATAGTTCCTTTATTTAATTTCCTAGCAGGTTCTAATCCTTCCAAATTATCATTATAATCAACCTCATCTTGATGTTCCTCATCTTCCTCTTCACTACCTTCATTACTTGTTACTTTCAGTAAGGTATTCCTTCTGGCAACAATACGCAAACTTGGTACCAGATTTTGCAAAGCAGTAAATTTATCATTAATCTTATTTCTATAACGTTGTTCAATCACATTATGTGATTTTTTCTTGACCGGTTTACCAACAATTTCTCCTGAGCTTGTATTATCACTGCCAAATAGATCTGTATTCTGATTATTATTATTATTGTTATTATTATCGTTATTGTTATTGTTGCTATTATCGAGATTAAAACCTTCTGGCTCATAATTATTTATGAAGTAGTTACCGTTTGGAGGAGGAGGAGGTTCAATATATGGTTCTGAATAAGCTCCTAGACTTGAACTGAAGTTACTACTATTCATTGATCCTGTATAGCCCGAATACGAATTACCCGCTGACACATTATTTAAATTATTATTAAAAGTTTCGGGTGGATTGGATGGTGGTGGTTGATTGGATCTAGCAGGTTTAGGTTGCTCTTCATTGATACCTAAGCCGAAATCAAAATCGATGAGTTTATCTCGTTCTAGCATTTTATCCTTTTCGTACAAAGATGTTAAAAAGGAATTGTAATCATTTAACTTAAATGACATTTTTAATTACTTCTTGGTCACCCTTGAATGTGACACTACCAAAATTTATTTATATTATCTTAAGTAATTAAAGAACGGTATACAAGTAATAATCAACACAAATATTTATATGTGTTATCAACTAGTTTTTAAACTAAAGATAAAAAATTGTGCTTTGGCTGTCTTATATAATACTGGATCATACGATTTCAAAATTTCTGGTGCGGCTAAAGTGCTTGCATATAACGCATCAAATAATAATAACGGAGATTCTAGTGGAATTCCAAGTAATAGAAGAAAAAACCTTATTCTCCATTCGATTCGAGTAATAACTCTAAGTTAAAAATAGTAGTATATCTACAGTATTTACGTCCATTTGTAGAAATATCGTGGCTCAGTGATCCGATGTGTATATGTTGCATTTAAAACCATGACATGATGTGCCTTGTCAAGGTTAAACTTTGAAAAATAGTAACGGACACATTATTTGACATTTTTGTACATCTAATGGTTATTTGCACTTATTCAAGCTCATTTCTATATAGAGACACAGGTCATTATTAAGTTACTACTCTATAAAATAAATTCTCTAAGATTATTTTCATTGCTCTAATTGGTTATATAAGTCATGGCATTAACTAAAAAAGTATTTAAACTTCACTTAGTATCGGCAAAGCCTTAAACGTCCGTAATGTGCCAAGTACTAGACTAACCTTAACTTAACTATGAGAATAATATTGGCAATCGATGACATCTTGCGAAAATCGAGCGCATCTACGTCAATATGCTAAAACTTTGTAGAAATCTATCTACCAAGTTAAATGGTAACATTGAAATGACTACTTTGGCTAATGGAACCCGAATAATCACTGATTCTACACCTGGTCACTTTACAGCTTTGGGTGCTTATATCACTGCAGGTTCTAGATTCGAAAACCCGTCAAAAACCGGTTTAAGTCATTTAATGGATAGAATGGCTTGGCGATCAACTTCCAAATACAATGGACTTGAAATGATGAATAAACTTAGTAATCTAGGTGGTAATTATATGTGTCTGGCCCAAAGAGAACTGATGATCTATCAAGCTTCTGTATTTAATCAAGATGTTGAAGAAATGTTTGATTGTATAAGCCAGACCATCTTGGAACCATCGTTTACTGATCAAGAATTTGAAGAAACTTTAGGAACTTTAGATTATGAAATTAATGAAATGATTCACAAACCTGAAGTCATGTTACCTGAATTATTACACAAAGTTGCATATCCTGATAATTCTTTAGGATTACCATTATATTGTCCACCAGAGAGATTAAACACTGTAACCAAACAGGAATTACTTGAATATCATAAAGAATTTTATCAACCACAAAATATGGTTTTCAGTATGATTGGTATTGAACACGAAAAAGTTGTTAAGTTGGTTGATTCAACTTTTGGTAGATTGAAAGGTGACTCAACAAATCCTATCAAATCTTCCAAACCAACTTATAAAGGTGGGGAAATTCATATTCCTTTCCAAGCACCTCTTTTTTCCAACTTACCTGAACTTTACCATATGCAAATTGGTTATCAAACCTCAGGACTTTTGAATGATGAATTATATACATTGGCCATTTTACAAAAACTTCTTGGTGGTGGTTCATCATTTTCTGCTGGTGGTCCAGGTAAGGGAATGTTCTCAAGGTTATATACTAGAGTATTAAATCAATATCCTTTCATTGAAAACTGTACTAGTTTCAATCATAGTTATGTTGACTCAGGATTATTTGGTATTAACATTTCTGCTTCACCAAATGCAGCTCATGTAATTCCACAAATCATAGCATTTGAGTTGAACAGCTTATTGGAACCTAATGCTATCACAGAAAGTGAATTCAACAGAGCAAAGAATCAATTGGTTAGTTCATTATTATACAATGTTGAAAGTAAATTGGCTGCTTTAGAAGACTTGGGTAGACAAATCCAATGTCAAGGTAAATTAGTCAGTATAGATGAAATGATTGACAATATTAATAAAGTTACTATAAATGATTTGGTTGAAGTAGTCAGAAAAATGGTTAATACTAGCCCTTCAGTTGTTATGCAAGGTGATAGGGATAGCTTTGGGGATATAAATTATGTATTAGACCATTTTGGATTGAAGAAATATTAATGCTTTTAATTATAAATGAAAGCTTTATATTTCGAAGGAAAATGATCTTAGATCAATGTATATAGAATATAAATTATTATAGTAGAGTTGGACTCATTTTATAGCATCGTTAGATTTACTATGTGTATATGCAATTCTATTTAAACCGTATTACTAAATATTTTATGAATTCAATCTTTCTCTCAATAATAAAACCTCCTTCTCCATTAATAACATACTGTTCTTGATTTCCCCATTTTCTCTTTCTAAAGTTTTTAATTTTAAGTCTTTATCCAAATTTTCATTGTGTAAGATATCCAAATTGCTCATATAATGATTGATCTTATTCTTATAGTTGAAATTTTCATCATTATACTGCTTGATCAATCTGGTATCATTTTTATTCTTAATCTTATAAGCTTTAATTTCAGTCTCATAAGTACTGATACTCTTATTCAAATTATAATTTTCAGTATTTACTGAATCTAATTTATTGTTCAAGTCTGAAATTTTATTTTCCCAGTATTTGACTTGTTCATCATTATATAATTTATGTTCCAAAGTTGCTACTTTGGTCTTTAATTCATTGTTCACCTTCTTCAAAGAGTCATTTTCTTCAACTGCAACTAACTTTTCACGTTTCAAAAGTTGATAATTGGTTATATCATCATTATTAGATAATTTAGATTGGTTTAACTCATTTTGAATTTCACTAGTTTCCAATCTTGTAGACTCTAAATGAGTTCTTAATAACGATAAATTGGATTCATTAGATTGAATTTTTATCTTTTGTTCCTCAATAGTCAGATTCAATATCATATTCTCTTCTTCTAATTTATCTTTAGCTTCTAATAATTCATCTCTTTGTAAAGTAACATCATTAACCAATTGCTTCAAGTTTTGAATTTGTTTATTGTTATTATTAATCTTTCTCTCATTAATTAACTTCTCATTCTCTAAAACTCTTACCTTACTATTTAACTCATCAATATTATTTTCAAATTCTTCTAATTTGTTGAGCTTGTTCTCATAGTCTTCTTCTAACATTGTTTTTTGTTTGATTAAAACTTCATTGTCAATATTCAACTGTTTATTCTCTTTAACAAGCTTACTTTCATTTTCCAATTTGAAATTCAATTCATTATGTAAATTTTGAATATCTTGCTTATAGTTTTCAACAAGAGCCTTGTTTTCAAACACTTTTGTATTATAAGAAATCTTATCGTTCAACTCATTGATCTTATTAATTTTGACACTTATTTCATGCTCTTTTTCACTAACATTGTTCTGAAGTTGTTGCTTATCACTGTTAAGATTCTTAATAATAGACTCTGATGTCTTAAACTCTTCTCTTAACAACCTGTATTCATTTTTAATTTCAGTTAATTCTTTTTGACTCTGTTCTTCATGACGTTTGGATATCTTTATAGCACTTTCTGCTAATTCCAATTTCTTGAAATATTCATCACTTCTTGATTTATAAACTTCAACAGATTTAAGCAAGTCATTATTTCTTTCAATTAAGTTATCTTGTTTGACCTTCAATGATGCCAATTCAGTTTCATAATTTTCAATGGATGTCTTGAAATTCTCTCGTTTAACCGAATACAACTCATCTTCACTTTCTCTCAACAATGATTTCAACCTTAAGATCTCCAGCTTGGAATTAGTTAATTCTTCTCTGGTTGTCTTTAAAGTCTTGGTTATATCATGATAAACTTTAACAAAGTCTTGGTTAGCATTTTCTAGCGTCTTATTGATAACACTTGATCTTCCAAAACTTTCTGATTTACTTATGGTAGAGCTAACAGAAGATGATATCGGTGAATTATTCTCAAATAATTTTTCAAACTTGGTCTCTAATTGGCTTACTCTCAATTGACTTTCCTTATACTTCTTTTCAAATTCGATTGAGCTGTTTAAACCTCTCGTATTTTGTAACTTATTAAGTTTCTTTTGTAACTCTATAGCATAATTTTCAGCTCTAGAACTGTTGGTTTCCTCTTGTTCCAATTTTAATTTCAAATCTTCAATTTGCTTAATTAATAAATTATTACCTTTCATAATCGATAAATCTTCTCCCAATTGCATAGAGTTACGATACCCTTTACGAGGTGAGCTGTATGGACTGATATGAATCTTGTTTTTCAAAATATTGATTTCTTCAGTTAATTTAGAGTTTTCAAATTTTTCCAGTCTCAAAGTAGCTGCTAATTCGTTACACTTCAATTTCAAGTTTCCATAATCTTGCATCAAATCGACTGGCGGTTGGTTCTCCTTTTGCTGTTGATCATGCTTGAGTTGAGTTACTTCAGATTTTAACTTTTCGATAGTTGAATTCAATTCTATTATTTTATTAGAATATTCTCTTTTTGATTTTTCATTATGATCCATTGTTAAAGAAATCTTGGAAATCTTGGTCTCATAATTACTATTATCCTTTTTCAAATTGGAGATTTGTAAATTTAAGTTATGAATGAGATCTTGATGTTTCTCATTTTGCAAGTTAACCTCCTTCATAGATTTACTTACATCATCAAATTCACGCTTTAAGTCACGAGAATCCTTTAATTGCTTAGTTAAAGAGTCATTCTCTCTAGTCAAGGTATTGATTTGATTCTTCAAACTAACAATTTCTTGATTGGATTTCGATAGTTTAGTTAAAGTATCATCATTTTCAGTTTTTAATTTATTTAACTCAGTCTTAAGTTTTGCTAATTCTGATTTCAGGGTACTTGAATTTGTTTTATAAGTATCTATTGAACGAGTTAAATCAGTATTAGAGCTATTAAGTGCTTCAAAGTCTTTCTTAAGACTGTGGTATTTAGTAGTCAACTCATCAATTCTAGTTAAATTACTAACATGTTTTTCTTCTAAATTATTATGACTTTGCTCTATTGATTCATAATTCTTCTTTAAGGTTTGATGATCTGACTTCAATTGATCGTATCTTTCCTTCTGTGTCTTAAGTAAATGAATAGATTTTTCATGAGTAGTCTTTTCCTTGTTATGCTTCTGTTTAAGTTCATCATCTTGTGACCTTAATGTCTCATGAGATTCTGTCAATTCATTAAATTTGGTTAACAACTCATCATATTTACCACTGAATTGTCCATACTTGGAATTCAAAGTTTCAAACTCTTGTGATAGTTTACCCTTTTCACCATCAAGTATTTCATTCTTAGACTCTGCATCATTCAACTTGGACGTTAAGGCTTCTAACTGACCCCTTATTTCCAATTCATTCGTCTTTAAACTATTAACTAAATCAGCCTTTTCTACAATCAGTTTATCATTCTTCTCAATTTTGATTTGGAATTCTTCAATTGTCTGGGTAAGTTTAGCATTTTCAATTTCATAATTCTTATTTAACTTTTCACTATCCTTCAACTTCAAAGTTAAATTCTTTAAATTATCGTTTATTTCTTTAGAATTGAGTACTTTGATGGAATCTTCTAATAAAGGCTTCAAATTTATGAATAACAGGTACCATAGATTCAGCTTCAAGTCATTCACTTTGACAAAGTTCTTTGCTAATATTTGACTATTCTGAATTTGATTAATTTTTGTATTGAAGAATTTTCTGGAAATTTCACCTCTAATCACACTTTGAAGTTTGGTAAAAATTTGTTTGATTTGTAAATCTCTTAACTCTTCAAGCTTTCCTAAAATACCGTTCTTGAAAAATATTTTAGTTATACCAATCTTGTAACTTTCTGGTAACAAGTCAGTGAATTTGATAATCATTTCACAGTTTGTCTTAGCAGATTTAGTGAACGTATCCTTAGAATTTAATATTGAATATCTGTTAAAGAAATCCTCAAAAATCATTTTATTTGGATAACCAGCTCTTGTTATCCTTATACCTTCCAAAACACCATTACATCTTAATTGACTTAAAACCAAGGATTTGTTAAAACTATTGGGTTTTTTATTCAAGTTTGGTAAAATACATCTAACGAAGTGTGGTTCAGTATTATTGAGTTCTTCCATTAACTCTTTCAATTGTTGTTTGTATTTAGTAGACAAGGATTTATTACGTTTTCCAGTGTCAACTAACTTCAACATTTTGCTAGTAATAAACTCATTGGATGATGACTTTATAATATCAAGTAAATGTTCATTAATTGGGTCATTGTTCTTATTAAGCCAGTTGTCAACGTTATATTCAACCTCTCCAGCATAATGGTTGATTATAAATCCACTCTTGTATTTATTAGCCCTGAACTTTTCATGATTATTATCAGGGACTTTCTTATTATCAAAGTTAGATAATAATTTGTCTAAGAATGATTTATCTGTTGATTTGGGTATTATACATTCTTCATCTAAAAGTTTTAATACACCCATAGGTTTGGAATTTTCAATTAATTCAATAGTAGGTTGTAAATCTTGACCAAAATCAATATAATCCCATTTAATGTCTTCTCTCAAATATTCACTTTGTTCCAAGATGAACAGGTGATGATTGAAAAATTGTTGTAATTTTTCGTTTGTGTAATTAATACATAATTGTTCAAAAGAGTTTATTTCAAAAATTTCAAACCCGGCTATATCTAGGACACCAATGAAATTCTCATCTTCAAGGCTATCTGAACTTAATGTGTCATTTATTTTTTCGATTATGAAGTTAAATAAATTCTCGTACAAGAGTTTACTCAAAGAATCTAAAAGATATTTTACTTCTGTAGGATTTTTAGATCTTTCGATAAAC
The DNA here is from genome assembly GCA_030563485.1 of Yamadazyma lessepsii. NCBI lineage: Eukaryota > Fungi > Ascomycota > Pichiomycetes > Serinales > Debaryomycetaceae > Yamadazyma > Yamadazyma lessepsii. The sequence continues at coordinate 270,076 of JAJMJG010000014.1, read as the reverse complement.
TCTCTTCCAGCTTTAATTTTTGGTTTGAGTAAGTTTTTTTCAAACAAAGTTTGTTCAACCCCAAGCAATTTACATATTGTCGGAATTGGTGAACTTTTATGGAAGTTAGCTTGATCAGATTTCAAATTCATGAATTCGATATTACCTATATGCAAGATAATTGCTAAGATATTGAGAATTTCTTCAATTGTAGTATCATTCAAACCAATAATTTTGAAACTATGAAGTAAATTCTTAAAGTCCTGTTGGTCGGACAGCATTTCCAAGTTTTCTAATATTTTATAGTTTTTAAAATTAGAAGTCAAGCTAAACTTGGATAAGTTTTCATACCCTTTCAAAAACTGATAAAAAATATGATAGTTCCTTTCCCCTTTTAGTTGGTGCATAACTCTTGATTTTTCTAGTAGATAATAATTAATATTACCTCCAATTAATGTTCCAACAGAATTGAAGTAAATCTTTATAAACTTCCCGAACCTGGAACTGTTATTATTTTTGATAGTCTTAGCATTACCAAAACTTTCCATTATGGGATTTGCTTGTAAGATTTTTTCATCTATATCTTTAGAAGAGGAAGTAGAATTTGTATTATTAGAATCACCAAAAGAAAAGAATTGAATAATTTTTTTGGTGTTTTCAGTTTTACCAGCACCAGACTCTCCAGTGACCAAAATTGATTGATTCTTTTTATTTTTTATTAAATTTTTGAATGTTGAATTTGCTATTGAGTATATATGTGGTACTTCGTAATCGAATGACTTAATATCGTAAATGGGCAAACTTTTATATGGATTAATTGCAACTAAAAATAAACCTGAGTAAGTATAAATAAGGTCATCATTATACCTCAAGTTCAAGTTATAAATGACTGAAGGTTCATTGAGATGGGTTAACTCTGCCATATCATTACATTTGTTGAATTTACTCGGATTGCAGTTATCTAGCTGGTCAACTTCAAACGTTTTGATGATCTCTTTATGATTTTTCTTGTAACACACTTTACATGTTTTATCATCTAAATAATCCTTGACATATCCCTTAATGAAGATTTCATCTTCATCAGGAACCCATACCCAATTTTTTGTAAAATCTTCATCACTCATGGCGGAGTTTTGAACAACTTATTGACGACAGAAATTTAAATAAAGGATTGACTTTAGTTAGTGACAACAGAGCTATAACGTTAATTTTTGGATGGAAGAAGAACTTTTAAGATCAGGCTGAGGGTTTAAAAATCTTCCTTTAAAGTTCAATGATCCAATAATCGGTTATTTCTCAATACTTTTTAATGTTTTGATTTTCCCGTTTAGATGTTTTCGCGTTTGTTACAGACTTGTGCACTGGTATATTAATGATCTCAGTTATATGCAGGTACTTCAAAAATGCTTTTTTTATATTAAAAACTATTTACTATTTATTAATATATCATTAAATAATACAGGAGTTTCTTTCATGCTCTGTAAATGCAAATCGGGGAAATGATTCAATAATCAAAGATTATATTTTACCTATTCCAAAAATGGGGGAAGGTTCAGTGGAGGACAACTTAAGATCGATATCAACTTTATGACTAATAGTTGGAGTGGCAAAAGAAGGTGACGAGTTGTGAAAATCTGAAAATATTGATCGAGTGGTGGACGGTGGTGTTATAGGAGCTTCGTTTCTCTCATATAGGCCATTCAAGTTAAGAAGAACATCTGCAAGAAGGCTCATTTGCGAATTCACTAAGGATGATTCATCTATTTCCATTCCCCCTTCATGAAGTTCGTTAATTTTCTCCAAGTATTGATAGTTTCGCAGAATATAGTTCTGGAGTACAGTTATGACGCCAAGTGGTTTATACTTATTGGAAAGGACTTCTGTGACCAGTCCCAAATGCAAGGAGAGGAGTAAACTAATTCTTCTTATTTTGACTATTGTTGAGCTGTCAAAGCCTGTGAGAAATGGCCCGAGTACTTCAGGTTCCATGTTTTCTATGTCTTCAACGTCCACCGCATTTCTGGGCACTAGCTTTTGTTTTAAGGAATTTAAGTAATTAGCAGCATGAGGAACTTGAAGCATGGAACATGCAAGAATGTTAGCCGTAGCAGCAACCAATGAAGTTTCAAAGTCAAGAAAATCTCGATGATATAAAGATAACTCACATAAAAATCTTGAGACAGCAGTTACTGCTGATACAACAGAAGTGGATGAATTCTGTTTTATGTGGCGAATTGGGGTGATATCTTCACCCTCAATATACAGTTCAATTGATAACTGTAAGCAGTCTTCAAGAGTTGGCTTTTCTAAAGACCACTCCAAGGTAGAAAGAACATGTCTTTCCATTTGAACGAACATTTCTTCATCATACGCGCTTCTGCACATCATTGACAATTCCTTTAAAGTAGGTACTCTTGATTTTTTATCTTCATACTTGGCTGCTATCCACAAAGCCGTACAACCAACCAATTGATAATGTCTCTTGAAAACGATTCTTTTGGCACAATATCTGTCGACAATATTGAAGCAACGAAACAAAGTTTGTGACTGTAACCTAAAGGAAGCATGAAGTTCAACAATAAAATCCAACAAGAAGGGCCGCATAAACCATTGAATTTCTGGTTGTAAATCAATCATTGCAGGGTTTATGTCATTGCTTGATTCTTTTCTTGCCATAAAGGTTTTGATATCATCCTTATAATCCAGTATAAGTTTGTTATTTCCAACCTTTTCTAAATATTCTAGAATTGAAGAATATGGTCTAGAAGGTACACGAGTCGGAGGACCATATAGCCTACTACTTGTGCTTTCATTCATGCTAAATCAAATGCTATTGAAATATCAATATAAGTTGAATAAAATTTGAGAACAACAAAGATATATAAAGAAGGTGACGGAGGATGAACCTAATTCACGAAGACGCGAAATCGCGCTAGTGCCTTAAAAGCGCGCTCAGAATTTTTAGAGACACCAACACGTAAGAATATTGTGCGTTCTATCTACAAACTAAAATGCTCCCCTTCCTCTGCCTTCTTGACTCGAATCCTCGTTTTTTATAGTTTCGTCAACCGAAAGTACAACAATGGCAGCCTCTGTTGCCGATTGAAGAGCATTAATTTTAACCAATGAAGGCTCCCAGATGAAACTCTCCATATTATCTCCTATCGATTCTTTGTGGAAATCAATTCCGATGGATTTGTCTCCTTTGGCGTGAGCACTTCTTAATTTATTTAATAATTCAATTGAGTCCAAACCAGCATTTTCGCAAAGCTGTCTTGGAATTAATTCCAAGGCTTTTGCGAACGCAGATATGACCAATTGTTGTTTACCAGCAATTGATCTAGAGTATTCTCTCAAATACTTGGATAATTCCATTTCGATGGCTCCTCCTCCTGCAACTATAGAATTGTGACTAACAGCCCTCTTGACAATCATGATAGCATCATGTAAGGATCTTTCAACTTCTGCAATTACTTGTTCCGCCCCTCCTCTTAAAATTAATGTACAAGTCTTAGCTTCCGGGCATCCTTTGAATAAGTTATATCTTTCTGAACCAATTTGAACTTCCTCAAAATCTTCACAGGTACCAAGATCTTGTTCTGTAATATTTGAACATGTAGCTTGAACATTTCCTCCAACTGCTTGAATTACCCTATCCATATCTTCATTGGCTACTCTCCCAGCACAAAATATATTACGGTCAGCAAAATACTGAGTTGCTAAATCACCAATTGGTAATTTGGAAAGAACGATATTAGCTCCACTGTTGTGAATTGCTTCCAATTTACTGAAAATAATTTTCCATTCCGCATCAACAATATCTTGATAGTCTTTTACTTGCTCAACTCTAACTTCAGCATTATCTTTCTCAGCTTTTAACTCAAGTTCTACATTTAAGTTTAATATCTTTGGATTTTTGAATTTCTTTGGTTGTTGTTCAAATCCAGCATATGAAAAAGTTTTCTTAAATCCTACCCCATCAACGAATAACGAGTCTTCCATAGCACCACCTGCAACTTTTTTGATACCAATCAACTTTTCATCCAAAGACTCCTGATCCAAACTTAATACTGCATCAACAACCATTTTGGTAAAGAATTCAGAATTATTACTAATAAGCTTGGAGGACATGGCGGTTTTAGCGCATCTTTCTAATAGCTGGCGAAATTCTGTTGGATCTTCTTTCTTGACTTCCAATGCAATTTCTTTTATCTTCTCAACAGCAAGCTCAGATGCTTTTCTTAAACCTTTGGTAATAAGATGAGATGATATACCATCTTCAATGAAGACTTTACTTTCTTTTAGCAACTCTCCTGCTAAAATGGTAACAGAGGTGGTACCGTCTCCAACTTCAGCATCTTGAGCTCTTGATATATCAACCAACATTTTTGCAGCAGGGTGTACAATATCCAAAAGTTTTAAGATTGTTGCTCCATCATTTGAAATGGTAGTCTTACCATTTGATGAAACAATTAAAATATCTGACCCAAATGGACCTAAGGTTGGTTTTAAAGTATCTTGAATGGCTAAACAAGCATTGATGTTATTGATTATTTGACCTCTTCCTTGTGAAGTATCAGTACCTTCCTTCAATACAACTATTGTTGGAGTTTGAGTTGAAAATGACATAATAATTGAGTGTTTTCAAACTTTACAAATCAACTTTATGAACTTTTCAACGAGATGGTAGTCGCACTTTTTTTGTCAAAATTTTCATCATAAAATTAACAATGTTTAAGGGATTAAACATCCAAAAAATGCTCAATCAGAGACAGTTTGTTAGAGGAATAGCGATGAAAGGGGATGTACATTTATCAGGAAGAAGAGTCATGAGAAAAATTAAGCTTGGTAAAGCTAGACCAGCCATATTTCACCAATTTGAAACTCTTGTAGAATTGAGTGATGGATCTGTTATCAAAAGGAGGTCACAAGCACCGAAAGATGAAATAAGAATGATAAACGACCAGAGAAACAATACCTTATGGAATCCACATAGGTCTGACTTGGTCACAGCTGATCCTAATGCAACTGGTAAGATAAATAAATTCAAACAGAAATTCTCTTCTTTTGACGAGGCATCATCAAATGAACCAAAAGAGGGTGACAAGACTGGGAAATCAACTATAAATGAAAGTTTTATAGACTTAATGGGTCAAAATGTCCAAGAAGTTGTCAGTGGTGGTAAGTTATATGATAAGAAGCAACAGAAAAAGAAGAAATAGAGAGTAATCCAATCCTGTATATACATTAAATACACTTAAATTAATTCTTTTACTTTATCATCAAAAATGGTATGAAATAGTTCATAATTTTTGGATTTTATGCTATGTAATATGTCTTGAAGAAGAATACCCTTCAATCTCAACTCTTGAATGCACCAACCGATAGTCTCAACGTCTTCATTTTTTATGGCATTGTCCAAGATAATTTCGAGGCTTTCCGCTAAGTTTGCGTCGTTTGTTACGAAAGATTGGTACAAGGACTGAGGTATGGAGAATTTAGATAAATCATAAGCTTTGGAGCTATCTTCCCAGACATCTCGGGGATTTGTGTTGGTAATTGCAATCATGAAAGCCTTTCCAGCGAGATAGTGAAAACTATCAGATAGATATTTCACAAACATGGGAACAAGTTGAAAAAGCACTTCATCCTTTTTGATTTTTAGTAATTGAACACTCAAATTTTTAAGGAAGGCTTCATTTTCAGATAATGAACCCTTTTCTAGGAGATACTTAAATATATCAATGTATGCAGACTTAGAAACCAGAATATTATTGCTTTGCACTACAGCTATGGCAGATTTAAAATCCATTTTTTCAAGATAATTGAAGATGATCAACTTAAGGTCGTCATGGTGAACACCGCTATTGGACTTGTTGATGGATTGTAAAATTCTATCAGCCTCTTTCTTACTACCTCTTACCAGAAAGGTATAATATAAGGAAGAAAGCGTCAGTCTCTTAATTGGCCTCCCCAAATTCCTTAATATGCTTTTGAGTTTGACATCATCATTACAATAATATTTCACTAGAAAATCTACCACCTTTGTTTCAGAATGTTCCCCTAAAGTGAGTTCAAAATCTTTCAAGTGTGGAGCAAGCTTTATTTGTACGTTAACATCTTCCTTTATTAACTTGAAATTTTCCAACGTTTGATAAATCTTTAAGGCTCGTTGATATTGAGAGTGTTCTATGTTGCTCAAAATTAGTTTATTCAAGCATTGTGACAAATGAGCGTCCTCATTAAAATACCTGATTTTGGGCAATAGTTCCTGGAAAATTAAGTTTGCAAAATAGCAGTCTTTAGATCTCAATAAAGAGAAATTAATTATATTGACAATATCTTTAGGGGAGTAGTTATGTTCTGGGAAAGAATGGATAAGCTTTAACAAGACAAAGTTTGAATATTGCGTCTGTTGATATTGGGATTTAATTAAGCTATCTAAAACATTCTTTACTATTCTAAAGTCATATTTCATTCCTTGGGAACTAAGCTTGAGTAAAATCTGGCAGGCAATCAAAGGTTCACCTGATTGAGCGGCAAACGCTATTAATCGTTTATCAAAGTTATCATTTCCTGAAAGATTTTTGGTCAAGATTTGCTTAACACCAATTATTGCTTTGTGAGATAGAATGCTTTCAAGTATTTGAGATGCTATTTGATAATCCTTCTTTTCAAAAATTTTCATTAAATCATGAAGCACTAAAGCTCTTATTGAACTACTTTTCCAGTAGTTTCGGCAAACAAAGTCGAAAAGCTCTTTATTGACGAAAGGATATTTGAATAAGTCACTAAGAAATGTCAGATCACCATCCAGGTACATATTTAGGCAGTTCATGGCAGAATAACGAAACCTTTTCGAATTATCAGATAGCATCTCAAAAGCTTGTAAAACTCTATTGTAAGATGATGTTTCCAGTTTGTTTACTTTGGCAGCAGAATTGTGTTCCTTTAAGTTTACTGCAATAGAACTCAAATTAGAATTACTGATACATCTCCTAATGCATCTCCTAAAATTGCTTGGAAGCCATAAAATACTTTTATGTTGCTTTGAACATCGTAGCATTATATTGTACTTTTTGTTACTAGTAAGGAAGAAATTAAGCGCCCTGGTTTGCGCACTATATTTTTTATACAATTACACAATCCCCTAAACTTAAACCATACATAATTTTTTCAACCTCCTTTTTTACTTGATGCCAATCGTCTCTTCTTTGAACAAATTCGTAAATCTCTTCCTGATTAAATATACCATTAAATTTACTTAAATCACTAACAAGTTTACCAATAGATTTAGAATCGTCCCCACTAATCAAATATATGCTACCGACTTTCTTCAACGATTGAAATAATGGGAGAATAAGCCTTTTATTCGTTTTAATATGTTCAAAAATACAGTCGTAAAAGATGTTAAGGTCAGAAATTAGTGTAACTGCCCCGGCATTGGAGATTGTTGTTTTTTTAATTGTTTTCACGATTACTTGGAAAACTCTCTCAGCTAGCTCTTGTTGGAAAACATCGACTAAGGATTTATCAGCACAACCAACAAGTAAATCAAAGTTTCGGTCTAAAATTTGAACAATCCTTCCAGCTGCTTTTGTGGGGCCTTCTGAGGTCTGGTTGGCTCCTTGACAGTAGCTTCTATCTCCAAGAACTGTAGAATAAGTGTTTTCTATCTCATTTATCAAAACATCAAGACCTACATTAAGTCCATCTGCAACGTAATTATCGACCATTTCTTCAAATTTCTTTTTTCTCTGCAATGAAGGGTTTAATATGGAGTTTTCGTTTTTTATAATATGTCGATTGATCATTTCTTCCTTATAAAAAATTTCCACCATTTGTATTATCAAGTCAGCAATGTTCACAAGATCTGAAAATAGTACTAACGGTTTAATAGGCTCTACTGTCTCGCTCTCATTGTCTGAAGGTTTATAGGTACTCAAATAAACTAAAGCCTTGTCAAAACCAGGTTTTAAATGATCATTACCGATCAGCTCTAGAATGGATATAAATATTTCCTGAACAGAGGTTAAAACACTTGCCCTCATACTAGCAATGCTGAATTTTTCGAAATTTAGCATTCGACTAAGGGAAATTTTACCTTCATTTAAGATTTCCATTGCAAGCTTGAGACTGAAAGTTTTATTTATAGATTTCATATTTTCAGTCAAAATCTTTTCTTTGGCTTGAATTTCTGAATATGTATCTTCATCATTACTTGTCTCACTTTCAGTGTTGTTAGATGAAGTTACAGTGAATGCTTTTTTAAAACTACTGAGAAAATCACTCTTGGTCTCAGCTTTAACATTTCTTAAAATGCTCTGAGTTGTCTCTTCTTCTCTTTTTTCTATTGACTTCTTCCATTCATTGATTTTTTGGTTGGAATTCCCTTTAAAAACGATTAGTTCTTCCCGGAGATATTCTGAAACCACCTGCTCAAACTGCATATCAACTAATTCTTGGATTATAACATGATATCCATCAACCATATTTTTACTTGTGCCCAACTTATCGACGAAATGACTAGCTAACATCCTATATAAATAAGGAACTATTTCGAGATATAATTTTTTAGATTTCGAATATTCTATCAAAGAATCGAATTTTTCAGCAAGCTGATTTAATATTAATTCTTCACTTATCTTATACATCATGGGGATAGTTTGAGGAAATATAGTGTCGATTATTTGTGATTCAAGATCGAACATTGTGACAAGGTCTTTCATTAACTTTTCGAATGCTGTCTTAGATAACTGAAACCGACTGGAATTTTCATCAGTGGAGTCTCTGGGAAAAAACTGTGGAACGTCAATCGACTCCAATAAGTCAAACCTGGAGTCATGGTTATCTAGGATGCTTTTTTGAATAAAAAAGTCAATTAAAGTCTGCTGATTATTCAACTGCAATAATATCTCTACAAATCTCCTCATCGTTAAATAATCTTCCAAGTCAAAGTGAATTTCTAGCTCTCTTAGTAAAGCATTTTCAAACATTTCAAATAACAGGTTCAACTTCTCTTGAATTAAGTATCTTGATTGATCATTTTTGTCTATTCTACTATACCTCATCAAATTATTCAATATCTTACATTGTTCTTCAGGACTCTGAAATTCTTGAAATATTTTAAGTCTATCATAAGACTTATTGGATAAAAGATCTGTATAATAACCCTCCAAATACTTATAAATTGTCAACACCCTTTGCCTACTACCTTGAATTTCCAGTATGGGGATATCCATACAGCTTAATGCATTTATTTTGGTATTCCTCTCGGGCTGGGACTTTTTGTCTCCATGCCAGAGTCCTAGCTCCTTTATCATCAAAAACCATAATTTACAGTCTGAAACAGCTATAGAGGTATTCTTTGATACTGTGGCAAAAGTCAATAGATCCGAAATAGTAAGATATTTTGAAATGTTTTTTGCAACTGTTATAGGAATTACATGAGGGTTGTAGACATCAATGTCCGGATTCCATATCACTTGAGCCATTTTATGTAAATCAGGTTGACACAATCCTGTCCTTTATCTGCGCGATCATTTTCAGAACTGAAACATCGATGAGCCAGGATGTTAAAGAATATCCAAGAGATACGACATTTTAGAAGCTTTTCAAGCAGTTTCAAAAGGTTACAAATAAGAAATGATATAAGAAGGCGACGAGACCTATGGGCAAGAAGTACGCCTGTTTTATCTCATCGGCATCGCTCAAGCATGTCATTTCCAAGGTTGATAGTTGATTTTCTTAAAGACGAAACAAAGCAGCTAGCAGCTGCCCTAACCAATGACAGCTTCAATGAAATTGGTGATAAGGTAGACTTATTCCGGGACTTGAAACCAGAGCTTCGATTTGAATTGAACAAATGTGTAGATGACTATAATAAGTTTATAAAAATCCTTCATTCCAATCCATTAGAAGTACCAGCCTATGTGTATGCCCATTATATTCAAAACTCAAGCATTATAATAGATGATTCAATAAAGGGACTCACAGTACAAAGACTAGCACTCCATGGCCTCTACGGGCATATTTGGAAATACCTAATTTGTGAAACAAGCTCAATCAATGACATAGAGGAGATTGTGGAGAATATCGGAGTTGTGCTTAAACATAAGAATAACCTCAAAGTTGGAACACTTGCATTTATAATTTCATCTCAAAACTTTGTTGTAAAGGAATCACTAAAGAATATAATAGTTGATTCAGCTTGTCATAACTTTGGATTTCTGAAACGTGAACTCCTCAGTGCCTTGTTACCAAATGAAAAGAAACTCAAACCAAATAACTGCTGGGAATGGCTAACAGTATCGAAGGATATATTATTCCATGAAGATATGGATTCACTCCCAGAACTACGCTTTGAAGAAAAACTTCCTGGTTGGTTTTCATTTTTAATTCATGATATAAAAATAAATAGAGACCTAATACTGAGTCTTCTAATCTATGGTAAGGGACTAGGCTTAAATGATGATGATATCCTAAAACTTATCTCCTGTGATTATTTTCTGTTAGAAGAACTTTTTGCCATTTTCAAATCCGAATACTCAAATTGTCAAGGCTCTAGTTTATCCCTTACTATTTTAATTCAAAGAGCAATCGAAGAGAAAAATGATTCTTTGATTCATGAAATGGTATTCTTTTTCAATGATATTATTAAAGCTGAAATAATTGGTAAAGCACTTCAACACCTATATATTGCTAAGTCGCCTACATTTAGTATCATTACTGAAAAGTTATTGGTAGAAAACAAGAACTGCACAGAAATCTTCCTGAAGTTCTTTAATTTCAAACAAAATTTTGATCATGATATGTTTGTAATTCACAAAGCATTGTTGCATACACATTCATCCCCATCATTCCATAGGATTATCAGGCAACACTTTCCAATACCGCAGAATGAAAAAACCGACATTTTAGATATGTATAGATGCTTTGTTTTAAGCAATAATCTTTCCACAAAAGTTTTGCTTGAAATATTAAGAAACTTATTGGTTAGGAATAGAATGTGCACCGAAGAAATAGTAAACTTCATTCTCATACGTAGCATTGAAAAGTTGATGCTTTCAAAAGAAACTGGTAATGAACTAGCGAATAACGATAAAACAATGAAGAAGTTTCATAATACCATAAGGTCCATAGCCCAAACAGTTTCCCTTTTAGAAGCAGAAGAGATATCTGCATTTGTGAATGTTTTCTCTATTTATATCTCAAAAAATGAGATCATGGAGAATGCTGCAAAAGGGTTAAAAGATTACATTTTTGAAAATCTCTTGAACGAAACTGTCGGTTTTTTAGGTAGAAATTCTAAACCCAAAGAATTAAAATGCTTGATTCAAACTTTAGATATCGACTCACATACTAAGCAAGGTTTAATATTCTTCTGCGAGATTAGAGATAATCCTAAAATGTCCCTTACTATATTAGAGGAATTTAAAGGTCACAAGAGTAGCTTGAACAAGAAAGTCATGAAATACATAGAGATGGGAATATTAAAATCTTCCACGACAGATAGTCAACAAAAAATTGAATTATTTCAGCAATTCAGAACCCTGTTAACTCATTTAGGGTATAAAAGCAAATTGAGAAAAAAAACTGTAATATTACTCATTGATCTGGTAATCAATTCTTCCGAGAGTAAATATTCAACAAAATTGCTGGACACCATTATTGCATTCTCCATTAAATATAAAATACCACGTCACGTTGTAAATAGGTGGTTGAATAAACTAAAAAATGAGTAGACTTAGCATCAATAGAAATACATAATAATTATCGCGCAAAAATCTGGACAACCTTTTATACTGATGAGCGGAAAGGTATATGGAGTGACCAAGCCAATCTCTACAGATAATCCTACTTCTAAGGAGAATGCATTGAATGATCAGCTAATTTCAGAACTAAAAGCGAGGGGCTCTTTTGAAAGTGAACAAGCTACTAAAAAGAGAGTAGAAGTTCTTAACATCTTTCAAAAAATGGTGTTGGAGTTTGTATATAAAGTGTCAAAAAACAAGAACATGAGTGATGGGATGGCCAGAGATGCCGGTGGTAAGATTTTCACTTTTGGATCTTATAGATTGGGTGTTTATGGTCCAGGTTCAGACATTGATACTTTGATTGTTGTCCCTAAGCATGTTACAAGGGAAGATTTCTTCTCAGTCTTCGAGTCCTTGATTAGAGAAAGGCCAGAGCTAGAGGAAATCACTGCAGTTCCAGATGCATTTGTGCCAATTATCAAGATCGAGTTCAGTGGTATCTCAATCGATTTGATTTGTGCCACACTTAACGTTCCTCAAGTTCCTTTGAATATGACATTACAGGATAAGAATTTACTTAAAAATATAGACGAGAAGGATATGAGGGCATTAAATGGTACTAGAGTGACAGATGAAATATTGCAGCTTGTTCCAAAGCCAACTGTTTTCAAACATGCCCTTCGTTGTATTAAAATGTGGGCACAACAGAGAGCTGTCTATGGAAACGTATTTGGGTTTCCCGGCGGTGTTGCTTGGGCAATGATGGTCGCCAGAATTTGCCAGCTATATCCTAATGCAGTGGGAGCAGTGATCGTTGAGAAGTTTTTCAATATTTACACCAAATGGAGCTGGCCACAACCGGTGCTCTTAAAACCTATTGAAGATGGTCCTTCTCAGCTTAAAGTCTGGAACCCAAGATTATATGCTAATGATAGAAATCATCGAATGCCAGTAATAACGCCGGCATATCCTTCAATGTGCGCCACTCATAATATTACTGGGTCCACACAGAAAGTAATTTTAGGCGAGCTAGCCAGAGGTGCTCAAATCTTGTCTGACATAGTTTCAGGAAAAAAGGTGTGGTCAGATTTATTCCAAAGACACGATTTTTTTTTCAGGTATAAGTTTTATTTATGTATCACTGTGGGAACACAGGATAGTGAAGAAGAGCACGGAAAATGGAGTGGTTTAGTTGAAAGTAAACTAAGACTTTTAGTTCAGAAATTGGAGGTGACAGCAGGAGTCGAGGTCGCTCATCCGTATGTCAAAGACTTTAGCAATAGTTACTCAACTGAAAAAATGACAGCCAAAGAAATAGTGAACGCTTATGGCACACTTTCTGGGACTGAAAAAATTAAGCAGTTTGAAAATATGGATAATGAGACAAAAAAGGCAGAAGGGAATTTGCATCTCACTAAATTATATATCGGATTAGATATTAACCTCAATAATCCGTCTGATCCAGGGAAGCAGCCAAAAAAGTTGGATATACAGTATCCTTGCTCTGAATTCTATACCTTATGTAAAGGATGGCAAGGTTTTAAGGAAGATACGCATCACATTCAAATTAAAAATGTCAAGCTTTATGAGTTACCAGATGATGTATTCGTAGAGGGAGAAACAAGGCCCACCAAACCCAGCAAGAAACGTAAATCTGAAGCGAATGGATTGAAGCAGAAAAAACCAAAAAGTGCAATAGAAGCATCAGTGGCAGCAGAAGTATGATAATTAGAAGTTGAATCAATTAAATAAACGTCTATTTTACGAGAAATATATCATCTATTTGGGGGTTTTGTCTTTTATTAATAAGATTGGCTTCCACTTTATTGGAATTCAATTCAAAAGAGATACATAGCCATTTAACAAAGTCCATTTCATCTCCGGACTTGGAATACTCGAAAACATACCTTTTCCAGATTTCTTTATTAGGCTCCCCTTTCCACACTTTAGCCAATTCTGCAGATATCATCTTTTGAGACTCTACTCCTTTGATGTAACGAGCATAAAAGCTTCGAAACCCCATGAAAGCATTAATCTTTTTGCTATTTCTTTTTCTCTTTTTTTTTCTTTTAGGTGGTAGCTCTGGTGTCTTTTTAGAAACCTCGTTAAAACGAATGAGTAAGTTTTTCAAATTTTTGGAAGGTTTGGGGAGGGGTGGGAAGTCTTCAATATAGAAGGCATTGTTTTGACCAGCTATTTTAGCTGCTTTAGCCTTGGAAAATGTACCTGATTTTTTATTTTTGAATCTTCCAAACATAGATTGAGGAGCGACCCCCTTGACCATCTTATCAATAAATTATTAGGAGTATTTTCGCGCCATGCTTAAATTACTACAAACAGCTACATCTAATTATATATACCCTGTGTAACCATTTGAAATTGGTCATAAAGCCTTGTATACATGTTGCCTATGCTTCTTTGAATAAGGAAAGTCTCAACAAATGAATCACACTGTTCATCATCTAAATGAAGTTGGAGTCTTTGTTTAAGTAAAACACTCGTATTTTCACCATTATTGAAACAAGGAAGATTAGAATCTTTTTGCATTAGCTCCACAATATTTATAATTTGGGAATGTTCTTTTCTTAAAGATTTAAAACACAGCTTACATATATCCACGAAAGCCTTATAGTAAACACTTTCTATTCCTCCTAATAAATCGACATATTCCATTGTAAGCTTAAAAGGAGCTGCTTCAAACCCTAAACTGCCAGGAGAGTTTGAAAGGAGAAAACCAAAATCTATATGAATAATATGACCATCACTATCCACCATTATATTACCATTATGTCTATCCTTAATCTGTAAGACGTAACATAATATGGAATAACTAGCCAAACTCCTTGCAAAATTTTCTTGTGCTTTCTTATACTTTAAGCTTGTTGACTCTCCGAAAAGCTTTGAGAAATAATCCAGAAGAGTGAATATTCTTCCTTTGGAATTGCCTCCATCAGCAATAGAAAGCTCTGTCAAAGACTTTTTTATAGAGTGGATTGACATCGCATTATTGATAGTCTCTACTAGTCCACTGTTTGCACTAGTTATGAGTATCTTCATTCTCTTTGTCCATGCAGGAATTTTCTTCTTTTTCCAAATGTTAGAAATCATACTTATAAGTTGGCAAGCAAATGCCTCTTGCGGAAGATCATCACCATTTTTAGCAATAACAGAGCATAAATCCCAATTTGCAAGATGTCCATAAACGCTAGACCGTTTTATTCTATTCTTTTTTGTTTGCCAATCTTCACCAAGCTTGAAATCATTCTCCAATTTTCTTTCACCAGCATCGACGTCATCTCCTTTCATTTGATTTAGCTTTTCATAGTTGATAGTTTCGAATTGATCCTGAAGTGAAATCATTGAGTCAATGATCCTATTTCTAATAGATGCCGATTGTTCTGTATTTTGTTTCCCAGAATCCTCAAGTTGATGGAGCATTACTGAAGCAATTCTCATTTGACTTGCTAAAGTCTTGGACAGTAGTTCTGAAGCATGAGACGTACCAGGAGTTCCAGGAGTTCCAGGAGTCACCTGAATATTTTCTCTGTCATCTCTTCTTTCAAGTAACTTTAACCTATTCAAGTCATGATTATTATTCTTGAACAGTATTGTATCAATATCTCCAAGATCCGCTTCACTTTCCAAAAAGGATCCGGGTAAATTCGTTGTGCCCCTAAGTTCAGTTACATCTACATTTTTGGAAGAAGAAGAACCGTAATCAGTAACACCCCCAGCGGGCTTCCATGTATTTAAAAGAATTCTTTGATTATGCTCACTCAATGGATCAAAATCAAATTCGTCACTCAAATATTCTATCAACAAAAGAAAAGGCACTCTTTCTGCAGAATTCAAGACATGTGCTTCGTTGACATTTAATTTCAAGATCTTGTGGTATTTTTTATTTCTATGACTAGTAAGTGGAAGTAATTGTGGTATATCTATTTCAGAAGGTAATAAGCTTTCGTTGATCATTGAAAGCTCAGCTCTCAAGGACGATAACCGGGCTTCTTTGGGGATTTGGGAAAGTCTGAAAGAAATGTTTTGCAATGATAAGATAAAATCAGTTTCCCTCTTAGCATAATTAACAAACAAAAGCCTTTGCAGAGTAGACGAGGCTGACGGAGATGCATTTCTTTTTCTCGTCATATCTTTAATGGCGTTAGTTAAAGTGCTATGTGGGAAACTAAGTGATGATTCGGATTCTGTTGGTGATATATATGGCCTTACCGAAGAGTCATTGATATCTCTGAGATCGGGCAAAGATTGTGATAAACCCATAGAGTCCATCGCCCTTGCTGTATACATCGACCTCTTCAATGTATCAGAATAGCCACCCTTAAACTCATGATCGCTATCTATCGATTTTCCAGTTGAACGCTGACTTTGGATAGTACCAGAGTCCATAGATATACGCTCATCATCCGATGAGAACTGTTCTTCCCTCAAGATAACATTTCTTTCCAGGGATAGGGAGAATGATTGTGAATTACGAGGCAGGTTGGTTGTTGATGGCATATTCGGCGACTTAGCAGACGAAAGATCTTGGGAATCAATACTTGAAATTCTTTGATTTTTTAATGTTAAATTCCTAGTCAATGCTTTTTGGATATTTGCCAATTGGAAAACAAAAGACCGTTGTTGTCTTGCTTGAGATTTAATGACAGGCAAGGAATATTTGGTGCTGTTAGGTAATGCAAAAGTGGCAGCAATTGCACCAATGGATATTAAAGCAGGATGGAGATTTTCACGGAAATGATCTTCTTTAGCATTAGATAAGTCAGGATTGAACATGATATTTTGAATCTTGTTAATAAACTTTCGAACTGTTTGGAAAGAATACGACTCCGGATCATTCCTGAGTTCAAATATGTAAGATTGTAAATGCCAAAAGACAATCAAACTAAAGTGAGGGTATGCAGAGGCAAATTCTATCAAAAAATCTTCTAAAGCCATTGAATTCGTCTCATATGACACTAAAAGCTGAATAAACTGTGGTATATAAAATTCAATCTCATCATAATTGTAAGTGAAAAGTTTTTGAATAAGAAAATGATGAACACCGATTGAATCGGAGTATGTCTTCAAGTAAGTAACACATTCGCTAATTCCGAAGCCTTTCGAGTTAATTGCTTTCAATAAAGAATCCTGTTCCTCCTTATCCATAATTAGCCATCAATGAAGTTTATAAATTATCTACGCTGAGAAAAAGAGACCTGTGTCGCAAAAAAAATATTCCTGTATATAAATCATCTATTTGTCACTAACAACAACTGGAAATAATTCAAAAAGTTTGTGTTTCAACTCCTCTGAAGTTTCGGAGAGAACATCAAAGTCTTCCTTTATAACAAATTCTACTTCATCATCTACAGCTTCAAACAATGCTGGATCAAAAGAAATGCCATCCTCAACTCTCTTTTTGGCCTTGAGTCTTTGTGCTTCCTCTACTTTAAACTTCTCGTCAGTTGCGCGTGTATGATTACGATCATCCAAAGCATCTATAGTATTCTTCCACAACTTACGTGACTCATGAGGGAGTTGAAAGTCCAATGGTCTAACCTTAGGCTTGTAAATAGCTGCTTTTCTTGTGTCGTATGTCAAAGCCAGCAGGTTTGCTGATACAGGTTTAATATCTATTACCTCATTCCATTTCCCTGAGACATTAGACAAAACTTCTTTAGTATCCGAATATCTTATAGTACCTTCGATTGCATCATAAATACCACCGATAAAGCCTTTAGTCTTGAAATCAATATCAGCTTCTAAGTTATTTTTAGGACATTTGATGAGCATATGGTCTCCAAGCTCATATTTCAATTTCCCAAATAAAATACCACGGCAATAAACGTTTGGTTGAGTCATTGTATATTCTTCATCATGTTCACCTAATGTCAATTTAGCCAATCCTTCCATAATTGCGGCCGAAGAATTACCCAAAAACTTTGATCTCGGAATCACAACCCCATCGGCTTTTATCTTCTTCTCTGGTAACAAATAAAAGTAAGAAGATTTAGGGGGATGGTGAGAGGTTTGCTCAGAGACATAATATGCCTCAGATTGACCTGGTAAATTGTCCCAATAACAACTGAAAACTTCCCCAAGTACAGGATTCAATGGCTTTTTTACCGCTTTAGGAGCAATATGCCAACCTGATAAGTACCACTGAACAATGAGTTGAAACCTAATTAAAGGATCCTGTTCAGAGTTAGCTTCTAATAATAACAGGGGCGTTTGAAATGCGTTAGAGATTCTTTCTAACATCGATTTCTTCTCTAAAATGAATGTTGGAAGGGTAATTTTAGTCAAATCCGACCCTGGTCGCAATTGTGCTATTATCAGTAACAAAATTGATTGGTTTTCATTATCAACTTCATCAATATCATCAGTAGATTGGTTGGTTGCCTCAACTGATTCTTGACTATTGTCTCTACCTAATTTTAATTTGGATGTTAAGCCCATGATGTGTAATTCGAGAAGAATAAATATAAAAAGAGTGCGCCTCCCACAAGGAGACTCACATGCACGACCTCCTCCTTATCTCAAGCTCCACTTTGTATGTCCCACTTAGTAGATAGAGGTTTGATCTGATGCAGAGAAATGAAGATGATTCACAAAACTTACTTGAAGAAATAAATAATATTATTGAGAGAGAATTTTCTACAGTTTGTTCTAGTGCTTTTGATTTTAACACCTTGAGTGAAAAAACCGATGAATGCTTCAATAAATTGATGAGTATTGATCTACAGGATTTAACAGAAATTGAAAAAAACATCTTATTACGGATTCATGAGAACACTTCTTTACTATTGGAACTCATAACTGAGAGATTGAATCTTTTTGATAAGCTAAAATCTCTAGAGCATACTCCTAAAAATATTATAAGATTCAGTGTTCACCAAAGAGGTATATTAGAAAGCTGGTATTCAAAGGATAACGCATCCACTTTGAATGAAGAGTCTTTGAAATCGATATCTAATCAGAGTGGTCTTTCAATGCTACAAATTAAAAATTGGTATGTGTAAAATCAAGAAATTTTAGTCTATCCAAATAGTTAAACTTACTAACTTTCAGGTTCGCTAATAGAAACAGAAACCGAACTATAATTTCCGACCAAATAGTTCGTATATTAGATGAGAGAAGTACCTAAATTTTAATATCTTTTAAAGGAATGAAGAACCTCCAATTTCTTGTAAAGATTTTGTGTAGTAAATAAAATAATAAAATTACCAAAGCTCCTAAGTAATTTTGAAAGAAATTTGTAGCATTTGGTTTACCATTGCCACCAACAGGGAATAAAGCTACCCAAAATTGAACTACTAAAACTAAACCTAATAGTAACATGGAATAAATGGAACCCCAAACTCCAGTTAAAGATTTAAAAACTAAATCATTTGGAGATCTGCCATGTAATTTTAATGCCATTCTAAATCTTACATGACACATACTAATATTTAACCACAGGAAAATTGTCAGCATACCACTAACACTTAATAACCATACAAATACTTGATCTTGTTTTTTATAAGCACTAAGAAAACACAATAAACCGAACACGGCTGATACAAATAAACCTCCTAAAGGTCTACCCTTTTTATCAATATAATTACAGAATTTTGGGGCTAAACCTTGAGCTCCAAGACTTTGTATGGTACGTGAACAACCGTAAACTGCAGAATTACCTACAGAAGTAACGGAAATTAAAATTACAGCATTGAAAATGGATGGTAATACTTTAATTTGGGCGTTATTTATAGCAATAACAAATGGTGAAACTGGTGAACCATTTCCTAATAAATTTGGTGAATCATATGGAACCAACAAACCTACCATTGTTAAAGATAAGAAGAAGAAGACAAATATTCTCCAGAATACTTGTTTAATAGCCCTGGGTAAAGTTTTACTTGGATCTTTTGATTCACTTGCTGCTAAACCAACTAGTTCAGTACCTGCTAAACTATAAGAAGCAGTTACAAATACTGAACAAACCCCTTTAAAACCATGAGCAAAAGCTCCAGGATGATGCCAATATCTTCCACCAATGAATTCCTTTGTAGGACCACCTCCACATACCAAAACGACTCCTAAGATAATGAATCCTATAACGGCTATGATTTTTATTAATGCTAATATAAATTCAGATTCACCATATCCTTTGACACCAAATAAATTTATGGCCACAATGAAAAGATAAAAGATACTTACCCATGCTACAGGGTTGATTGATGAATTCCAATATTCAATCGATATAGCAGCAGCTACAAGTTCCAAAGGTAAAACTATTAACCACATTAATGCATAGTTCCATCCTACAGCAAAACCCCATGATGAGTCGATGAATCTTGTGGCATAACTTGAAAATGCACCACTTACAGGAAATGCTACACATAACTCACCTAAAGAGTGAACGGTATTAAATACCATAGTTCCAATTAAACCCCAACCTATAATTAAAGCCGCAGGTCCTCCAGTACGTAAGGCTGAACCAGACCCTATTAATAAACCAGTTCCAATTGTTCCACCTAATGCTATCATTTGAAGATGTCTATTTTGGAGGTCCTTGGATAAAGGTGACTTTTCAACTCCACGATTTGCTCTTTCTATATCATCTAAACCGTTTAAATCTTCATCCTCTACTTCTGCTTTACTGAATCCTTCTTTAAATTCACCCCACCAATTTTTTTTGATACTTTCATTTGAATTTGTAACTTTCACAGAAGTTACATCACTTTTAATATCATCCATGACTTCGGCAAGATGTTTTGACAGTTTTTTTCTAAAAAAGTTAAGAAAAGACTAGCTTCATCCTGTTAATAAAGAAGTCTCCTGATAAGAAAAGTTTATTGTCCTGCTAAGAAAAGTTTATCCTACTAAAAGGGAGTTTTACCTCATCTCATAAAAATTTATAAGGCAATTCTAAGAGAGTTGTTGATTCTAATTGGATAAGAGTACTTAGTCATAATGGTCTGACTCATAAAATATAAATTAAATCATTACAACTTAAGTAATGGTTAAAATAAAACCATGAAAATATTGATAATCCTATAACTTTAAAAAATCTACAAAAAAAACTGGGGAAATGGCTTATTTATATTATAACGGTAATTATCGCTTATAGACGGTGGGTAATTACCGAACGTCAACCTAAAATGGATTAAAATATTTTTAGAAAAAGGCATTTGTTAAGCCAAAAAATGCCAAATTACTAAAAGTATCAAAATAGTAGCCAATAATATTAACCTACCACCCGGTGTGGTTGTTAACCATAAACTATGGCCAATAATAGAATCAGCTAATGGTGTTATGTATATTTGCGTCAATTTATCAACAGTGGTGGATTTGACGTAAATTTGGGTTGGTCCACTAGTATTATCATTAAATATACCAGATTTATCACGATGGAAATGATCAATGACCTGGTCATTTGGCAAAATCTTAAGATATCCAGAAGTTGAAATTATTGGTTCTGGTGGTTCGAATGGTATGGTTATAGATAAATAAACTGGATGATGATCTGATGTTAGTATAGTTTCGATACTATTATAATCATTGATTCTAGGTAAGACTTCTGTTTCAGAGAGGTTAGTTAACCCTTCAAATTTATTCTTATAAGTTGATTGATATAATATCCTATCACACCAACTAGGTGATCTTTTAGTATTATAAATGGCTGTACCCACATGAAATTTATAAGTTGGTTGAAAATTTATACAACCTTCAGTAAACCCCATAAAAATTTCATCATTTCTTATACCTTCACTCAATTCATCATATTTTTGAACTAATTCTTCAATGGCAGTAGAGAATTTAATAGTTTGATCTTGTAAGCTTGATAATACTTTTAATGATTCATTATTATTATTATATTCTTTAGTAGTTCTATAATTCAAATCTCCCATAAAAAAAGAATGTGATCCTGGTTTTAAGAAACTATAATCATCGCCAAAATCTAAAGATCTCATTAATTTTATGACTTTATCATTTCTTCTTTGGTAATAATATTCACCTTCATAAGCTGGTAAATGAGCATTTATGAAAGTCAATTCCACTGATTTTTCTGTTAATAAAGGTTTATAAGTTAATCTAAGACCAACCCCACCTTTTAGAGAAGAATAAAAATATCCACAACCTGCTTGACTAGTTTTGACTTTACTAAACTGCAGAGGGTATGGAGTTATAGCAATTATACCAGTAGCACCAATATGAGCCATACCAATTGAATGGAAGACAATGAATTCATTTCCATATTTAATATTCAAAGCTTTTAAAATTGAATCATTTAATTGTAAAAAGTATCTATTGGATGTTATGGGATAGCAACCATCCATAGTAGAACAGAATTCTTCAACACCAAAAACATATAAGCTTGAAATATCTGGAGGTAAAGCTTTAGTTAATTTATTAATAAAAATATCAGGATCAATACCTTTTTTACCACAATTATAAGTGAATAAGAATAAATTGATCAGTTCCATAGCAATGTTATTAATTTGTGGAGAATCAATTGATTTTAAGATGAGTTAATTAGGGATGAAAGTTTTTCAAATTAAAGGTTTTGTGTATGATAGGGGAGGTAAATTATAATAAAACACAAACACAAAATGTTGGGTTTGTGAAACGGATTGTTAAAATGAATTCGTGAAATGGATCTATGGAATAAATTATGAGACCTAAGTGCGTATGATTGAGATTAAGTAACACCGCGAGTTAGACCTCATCGATGTCCCAATTCATTGAATTACAACGTTCAAGGTTGGAAGAAATTGATATTATACGTCAAGAGACTTTCAAGAGATTCAGAAAGAATCCTGAACTTATCCCAAAAGATTTAAGATCAAAAGATGATTTGTTATCATCAAAAAAACCAAGACCTCATAAGGAAACATTAATACAGAAACATGAACTAAATTTGTTTAAGAGCAAATTTCTAAAACAAATCCAAAATATTAAAGAACTTAAACAGAAAAAGGAACTTCTTGATGAAAATCTACAGAAGATCACTGATTCAGAAAAAACGTTCCAAAGTTTTGATAGAACTTTTGATCAATTAAGAGATAAGAAGTATGATTTATCTGATGAAAATATGGCGTCACTTTATTCTATGTATTCTAGTTCACCAATGGAACAAGTTAAATCCACAAAAACCGGGAAATTAAGAGTCAAGAAGAAATTTATTTTAAGTGAAGAAGCATCTAAACTTGATTTCACTATATTTTCTAATCAAGAACAATGGGGAAAATATATAGATATACGAAGATTTCAAAGTTTATATCAAGAGTTAACTAAGAAAGAAATTACCTATCTACAATATTTACAAGAATTTGATCAAGTAGAAGGAATAAAATTTCAAAATTATATTCAACAAGTGATTGATTATCTTATTGAATTTATAAGGAAAATTGATCCTTTTATAGATATAAACCAATTTAATAAAGATATAGATACAAGTTACAACAAGAAGGGGATGAAAATTGAAAATGGGGAAATTTTCTGTAAACCATGTGATAAGTTTATAAAAGAAGCAGCTTATGAAAGTCATATATTAGGAAAGAAACATAAAAAGAAAGTTGGTAAAATTGAAATTAATCAAGTTGACTACAAAGAATTCAAATTAAAGTACATTACATCATACCTTAAAGATACTATAACTTCCACTATAAACAACACCGAAAGAATCAATGCTATGACCGAAAGAGAGAAGCTACTTGAGATGAATGAAATGGATAATGATTCTGAGTACACTACAGCCAATTCTGAACCATCTGATGATTCAGACAAAGAAACTGACGATGAAGAAAGTGATGATGAAGATTTGTTCAAACAATTACCATTAGGAGCAGATGGTGCGCCTATACCATTTTGGTTATATAAATTACAAGGGTTACATCATAGTTATAATTGTGAGATTTGTGGGAATATTAGTTATCAAGGAAGGGTTACATTTGAAAAGCATTTCAGTTCAAATAAACATCAACAAGGACTTCGGTTTCTTGGTGTTGATTATGACTCGATGAATCTATTTGCGAATATAACCCAAATTGAGGAAGCACTTGATTTATGGAAGATCATAAAGAGGGAAAGAAAATTGAAGGAGGGAGAAATCGAGAATGCTATAGAGGTAGAAGATAAAGAGGGTAATGTTATGAGTGAACGTGATTATATACAATTAAAGAGACAGGGGATGATATAGGTGATATGGGTGTATGAAGATGTATAAAAATGAGGGTAATGACAGTAAATTACGCTACTATTTATATAGTACAGTACTGTCTATATAGGATATATAAAGAAATAGAAATAATTTTTTTCATTCGTTAATTATTAATTTATGTCAAACTCACCGGGACACCATCTTATGAAATTAATCCCAACTTGATATACATCATCTCTTCATGGCTGCAAAACTCACAGAAAAAATTCGCATTGTATGGCTAACACCAAAATCTCCAGAATACTAAAAACAATGACTAACGGAGTTAAAAGACAAGCTTCAATACCCCCAGAAGAAAAAGCAGGGGCAAATAAAGTCAGAGATAAAAATGGGTTCAGAATTAGACAACAAGATAGAGATAAAAATCATTTAACAGCATATGAGCAATTAGGCGGTGAAACCTATAAAGATAGTACCAATACATTAATAGAGAGGAAAACTATCCATGAAGAAGAAACTGAAGGTGCTAGTTATGTTATAAACGGGAGATTAAGAAGAGTACCACCTTATTTCTTCACATACTTGACATATTGTAAATTGAGATGGAGAGATCGTAAATTATTAGATATCTTTGTTAATGAATTTAGAGATAAAAATGCCGATTTCTATAAACGTGCCATAGCTGCCGGACAAGTCACAATTAATAAAAAAGCAACTAATTTAGATACAATTGTAAGGAATGGGGATTTGATAAGTCATAGATCACATCGTCATGAACCTGCAGTTAATTCTAAACCGATAAAGATTGTATTTGAAGATGAGAATATAATAGCTATTGATAAGCCATCAGGAATTCCTGTTCACCCAACTGGAAGATATAGGTATAATACTATTACCAAGATATTTCAGCATGAATTTGGTAAAGTGGTTCATCCTTGTAATAGATTAGATCGGTTAACTAGTGGGCTTATGTTTCTTGGTAAAAATGCTAAAGGAGCTGATCATTTCGTACAACAAATTAAAGATAGAAATGTTAGAAAAGAATATATATCGAGAGTGGTTGGTAAGTTCCCAATTGATGAAATAACAGTGGACAAACCATTAATAACAGTATCACCCAAATTAGGACTTAATAGAATTGATGAACAGAATGGAAAAGATGCTAAGACTAGTTTTAAAAGAGTGTCTTATGATAAAGAATCTAATACCTCTATAGTGAAATGTTTACCATTAACCGGAAGAACCCATCAAATCCGTGTACATTTACAATATCTAGGACACCCAATAGCCAATGATCCTATTTACTCAAACGAATCAGTTTGGGGGCCAGATTTAGGTAAAAATAATCAAGGTAATAGTGAAGATATAATTTCTAAATTAGATAGGATTGGTAAAGATAAAGCAGTTTCTACATGGTTCCATAAAGAAGAAGACGGTGAAGTGTTATCTGGTGAAAGTTGTTCAATTTGTGAATCTGATTTGTATACAGATCCAGGACCTAATGATCTTGAACTTTGGTTACATGCATATAAATATGAAGCAGCCGATAAATCATGGTCTTATAGGACTGAATACCCAGATTGGGCTTTACAACCTCATAAGAAGTATATGGAATTAGCCTTAAAAGAGGCTGAGAAATGTGGTGAAACCAGTACTCAATTCAATGTAGGAGCAGTTTTGGTTTTTGATGGTGAAGTAATAAGTACAGGTCATACAAGGGAATTAGAAGGTAATACTCATGCTGAGCAAAATGCTTTAGATAAATATTTCACCAAGACCGGTAAAAAAGAACTTCCTCAAG
The DNA here is from genome assembly GCA_030563485.1 of Yamadazyma lessepsii. Classification (NCBI taxonomy): domain Eukaryota; kingdom Fungi; phylum Ascomycota; class Pichiomycetes; order Serinales; family Debaryomycetaceae; genus Yamadazyma; species Yamadazyma lessepsii. The sequence continues at coordinate 244,395 of JAJMJG010000014.1, read as the reverse complement.
GTACTGAGCTTTATACATCAATGGAGCCTTGTACGTTCAGATTAAGTGGTAATTTACCTTGTGCTGAAAGGATCTTAAATACTGGTATCACTACATGTTTTGTAGGAGTTACAGAGCCAGAAGATTTTGTCAAGGATAATACTAGTGCTAAGAAATTGGAAGATAATGCTATAGAATATATTCATATTCCTGGTTATGAAGAGAGAAGTACTGAAATAGCAAAGAGGGGTCATAATAAATAATTATCTACTTCAAATTAAAAGTAACTAATATACAATATAATACACCCTAAACCTCATTCCCACTTCGGTTAGGTTCATTGGTTTGTTCATTATCATTATCGTCATCACTTAAATCCAAAACTACTTGTTTAGTAGAATAAACATAAATATCTCTTCTATGTCTTGCAGGATTTGATTGTTGTTGTTGTACAATATCTTGTTGAGATCTTGGAATATCTTCGAGAGGGATTTCTTCAGGATCTTGAGGTCTTTCACTCTTAATTGGTGTTGCTACACTAGCAGACCTTGGAATTGCAAAACCAGTTGCAATAATTGTATCAGTAATATTTAATAATAAATTCTTGGTTTTATCATAAGTTGAATAAAGTTTTTGATTCTTTTCATTACTATGAGGTCTAATACTTCTATATCTTTTGGTCTTTTTCCTTTGATTCAGACTTTCTTCATTCGGAGTATCTCTTTGCGGATCACTTGGATCACCACCATCATCTTCATCAGATTCTTCTACGAATAATTCAAGACCATCCAATTCATATAATTCTTCTTCATAGAATCTTCTACCCAAAAGACCTTCTTTTTCCTTTGCTTTCATGATTAAATTGAATTTATTACACCATTCCCAAGGTATAACTACACATACCAAATATGTCACCACCGAAAAAACCTCAGAAAGTTCATAAATAAATGCATTGGCAACATCTGATATGAAAAAAGCTACAGGACAATACACTAATACAAATGTTAAAACCGTTAATAGCCAAATCTTACGATTAGCTATGATATAATTGATTCTTAAAATGAGAAATCCAGATATTAACGCAGCGTAACATATAGCCATAGCTGTTCTTGTTAAATAGATAAACGTAGGTATTATATCACCAGCTTCACTACCTTCAGCAAAATTATAAAGTTTGGAAATCCCCCATATAATTTGGGATGATATACTTGCAAATGAACCCACCACTAAAGTTAATCTTTTATCATTTTGTCTCAGGAATAATCTCATGATAATTTGTACTTGATTTATTTGTAATAATACCACAACTATTAAATCAATAATAGTTAAATAAAGGGGTCCATTGACTGCATCTAGAAGAGCCCCTCCAAAGAAATAACCATCATTTTGTTGCAGATGTAAACTTATGATTGCCTTTATGACTACTATTGCAAGAAAAATAGATGATAAACTTGTGGAAGCCTTTAAAATCAACGAAGGCTTTACTGTATAATTGGTAAGGACAAATATTGTTAAAAACCATGTTACTACTGCCAGTGTAGATATTGAATAAATTATTGGAACAACACTATAAGTAAAACGACCCCTACTATCAGTAGATATGAAATCTATCCAAGAATGTTTAATTATAGGTAAACTACGAACATCTATATCACCTAATTTACCGCTATTAGTTATCATCATCGGCACTTTCCCTTTATAACAAAAACTGGTGTATAAAGCACTATCTATATAACGACGATGACCACTATCAGATATCAATAGACCTGAGCCTAGTACATGCTCTCGACATGAATCATAAGTCTTGGAGATCCATGTAGTACTTCTCCAGGACATTTAGTGACTATCAAGGCTGTATTTGTGATTAAAAATAGCGCGAAAGTTACTGAGATAATAGTGGGGGTTGGTACAAGATGAGTGAACTTAAACAAGATCACTTAAATGTTGACAAAACCCATCAACGGTCGGATTCTGGTTACTCCAACAATTATTCATTGTTACAAATGTATGAAGAATCGGGTGATGAAGGAGAATTAGATCCTACTGTTGAATCCACTGGGTCTGGTGTAGATTCGGGTATAGGGTCTGGCGGAGGGTCTACAATAGCAACATCTATGCTAACATCAAACACTGTAGATACCAACAAAACTAAAAATGATATCAAGGTTGATATTGATAATGAAATAAATGATGAATTACGAGCCAATGCTAAAAGAAAGCTGTATATAACACCGTTAACTACGACGTATATTAACGAAATCCTTAGTAGTGATTTTGATAGGTATGGGTTTAAAAAAGTATCATTACATCAAATGATCACCAAAGTTGAATATAATGAATGGTTTAGCGAATATTCTGAAAATAGTATCACGAGAATGAAGAAATGGAAATTTTTGATGAAAAATAATGGATTGGTTGTAGATTCTAAAGAAGTTCCCACTAGATTCCCACCAAAATCAGATAAAGTTAAAAAATTAATAAGACATGGAATCCCTGCAGAATGGAGAGGTAATGCTTGGTTCTTTTATGCTGGAGGGAATGAAAAATTGAATAAACATGTTGGAGTTTATGATAAAATTGTAAGAGATACTAAGAATGTTTCAAACAAAGATACTGAAGCCATTGAACGGGATTTGAATAGAACCTTCCCGGATAATATTCATTTTAATAAAAATTTGACTTCTTCTACTACGGATACAAAGGAAATGGTGATGATCAAATCATTAAGAAGAGTATTAGTTGCATTTTCACATTACCAGCCCCAAATTGGATACTGTCAATCATTAAATTTCCTTGCAGGGTTATTATTACTTTTCATGACCGAAGAAAGAGCATTTTGGATGTTGATTATTTTAACAGAACGTATAATACCAAAAGTTCATTCAAGAGATTTAGAAGGTGTTCATAAAGATCAAGGAGTTTTAATGTTATGTATCAAAGAATACATTCCACAATTATGGGGGATTCTTGGTAAAACATTTGAAGGAGAGACTTTAAGTGAAGATAAAATATTAACTAAATTACCCCCAGTGACCTTAGTTACATCATCATGGTTTATGTCGGTATTTGTTGGGATATTACCAATTGAAAGTGTATTGCGAATTTGGGATATATTATGGTACGAAGGATCTAAAACCTTATTCAGATTTTCATTAACTATTTGTAAGATTTGTTTAGATAGTGACTCTTTCAAACCTGATAATAAACATTCAGAACAGGAACAAATAGAATTATTCCAATTCATGCAAAGTTATCCTAAAACATTAATAGATCCTAATGAAATCATTGATAAATGTTTCAAGAAAATCGGAGGTTATGGATATGGATCATTATCACAAGATGAAATCGATAAATGTAGAGAATTTGTGGCCAAGCAAAGAGAAAAGATGAAAAAGAAAACAGTATTGGCAGATATAAGCGATGATGAAAGGAAAGTACTTGGGAATGATGTTCATGATGTTTACGGATTTCATAGATCTATAATGAGTGGAGTTGCATGGAATAATAATATTAGTAATAAGATGAAAAAGAGGTTTAGTAGGAATCTGAAACCTAAGAAGGGTTCTAGTAGTAAGTAGGATAGTGGGTGTAGCCAGGGCTTTTGCTATTTGGTGAATTAATATGTGTCACAAGACATCTACTAGTGGCTAATATCTAATTAATATGTGGCACATAGAAAACTTCACTACTTCCTAGCTTATGTAGTCCATAGTTAAAAGTATATAATCGCATTTTACGCATTGACAAAATTCTCACTCACTATGCAATATCAATATTTAATATCTAAATTTATTGATCCAATTTTAGGTGTTGGCATTGGTGTTAGTGCCTTTTATTTACAAGAAAGAAGAGTGGGGAAACCACAAGGTAAAACATTAAATGAACTCTTATCTAAGAAGTTTACAAATACAAATAATTGAGACAAGATGTAAATGATTGAGACGTAATAATTGAGACAAGACGGTGGTGAGATCGTGTTAAACAACCATAGATGTATATGTATATATTTAAAGGTGTATAGTAATGAATTATGATTATATACTATTCTTAAACTTTGAAATGATTTCTTTAGCCTTCTCTGAAGATTTACCATCTTGAATAAGAACATTTAAAATGTTGTCCCATGCTTTGTCTGATACTATAGTAATTTGATCAATATCCATGTCAGGAACAATATCTTGAATTGGTTCATTTTCTGGAGTTTTTGTAGATTCAGATGGTTTAGATTGTGTTATCATACACATAAATGAATGATTATCTAATTCTGATAATACTACTGAGTCTTGAATTACTTTACCTTTAACAAGGAACTTTATATCATTGGGAGTCAAGTCTAAAGATAAACTGTCGATTAATAAAGATTTCACTTTATAAATTGTTTCTGTATCCACAATTGCTTTTAATTCTTGATTAAACTTAAAAGGAGGTTTAATGGATTTAAATGTTAAATCAACCGTGTTTGTGGATGATGCTGATTTAATTGGCAATTTGGACTTTATTAATGATAAGCTTGGTCCTAAAGATTCTAAACTATTATAAGACGATACAGTATTAAAGAATTCTGGCTTTTCATTTGTGTCCAAAGATATTAATTGTAAATACGTTTGTACGAATTGTTTCTGATCAAACACTTCTGTCATGGTACTTGTGAGCTACGGGTCAATGCGCAGTTTTTTACATTAGTTATGAATATCTTTAAATCATTCAAATCTAATTATTCACCTTTAAGTCAAAATGATGGTGCCCCATTGCCACCGCCAGTTACAGAACCAACACAATCACTGTTCCAAACCCGTTTACAAAAACTTAATCCATTCCGTAACAATTCCGTCTACTTAGAAGATGATGAAAATTACGTAACCTCAGAACCCGGCTATTTCGAATTAAGTAGATGGGATAGAATGTTAATATTTGCATTGACATTTGGTGGATCTATTTGTTGTTATTTGATTTGTATTTTCCTTTTTCCTGTATTATCATTAAGACCACGTAAATTTGCTATCTTATGGTCAATTGGATCCATTCTATTCTTGGTAAGTTTTGGGGTATTACAAGGTGTTAAGGCTTATTTACTTCATTTATTTTCTTCAACAAGGATTATATTCAGTGTGGTATTTATAACAAGTATTATAATGACTGTAGTTTCAAGTGTTGGATTAAAGAGTACGATTTTATCAATCATCTTTGCAGTAATACAATTATTAAGTGCTATTTGGTATACTGTTAGTTATTTTCCTTTAGGTCAACAGACTTTAAATTTAGCAGGAAGTGTTGCAAAGAGTCAAGTTAGTAGTTGGATGACTTCATAGGAGTCTTTTGTAGTTGTAATTAGGTGAGTTTTTGGATAAGGAATTATAAGTAGATGAATATTATGATTTTATATTTTGGTAATGGGGTTTAGGATCCTAGGTGTAGAATTTTACAGTTCTAGAGCCTATAACTCTGGAATTTTACAACTATAGAACCCTAAAACTATAGAACCCTACAACTCTAGAACCCTACAACTCTAGAACAGCTAGAATTCTACAGCTCTCAAACCATAGAAAATATATCGTTAGAACAGCAAAACCCTACAACCATAGAAACAATAAAAGAAAATATCTATTACTATAAACCTGCTAATCCCTTCTCTACAACTTTCTTAATTACAGCATTAGCAGTTGTATCCTTTTCAATAGCTTCCTTTAATTGTTCAATTAAATTATCAATATTCCCCTTAGTTTTTAAATTCTTAAGTGCTTGTAAACATAAGACATACTTTTGCTTAATAAGATTAAGTTTAAAAGATATTTCCCATGTGAATTTAAATTCCTTAGCTTCAACAGTTAAAGGTTGAACAAGAGTTAATAAATTATCAATGATATCACCATGAAAATTATTAACTAAATCTCCAAGAAGTTTTAAACCTAAAGGATCAGAATCTTCCTTTTCACTTTCAACTTTTGCTACTAAAGCTTCCTTTTGTTTCATAAATTGAGCTTTGGCTTTTTTGGCTTTCTTATTATTCTTTTTAACTTTGAATTCTTCTTCTTCAGGTTTTTTAGTCAATTGGTCATTATAAATATCCAAGTAGATTGATGATAAGCCTTTTAAAACACGTACATAGATTGGTGTTTTATGAAGTTCATCTTCCCATTTCAACATCTTAACATAATCTCTTGGTGTACCTCTTCTAAGACAATAGAAATGGAAATCAAATTGATCATTGTAGAAAATCTTGAAGATTTTAACTATAGCATGAAATCTCTTTAAGGCTAAACCTTTATTAATATCAACTTTCTCTTTAAGATCATCTAATTCAGTGTCTGTTCCTTCTTCTTCGGATGGGGTGAAATTATCAACATCCTTTTGATATTGTTTATATAATCTAACATAAGCTTCAGCACTTTCAACTAAAAACCAATTAACTTGCATAGTATGTAAATCTTTACATCCATTAACAGCCTCATCATCTAACTTAGTGAATAAACTAATCAATTCCATAGCTTTATCGATATTATTAGCTCTTAAATAATACTTAACGGTTTTGGAATTAACAAACCTATCTTGTAAATCTAATTGTCTTCCTTGATCAATGAATTCTGATGCTTCAACATGTTTACCATAATGTTTTAAAATACGAGCTTTAAATAAATAGAGTTCTACTAATGTAGGTGAATGGTCAATAGCCAAGTCAATATACTTTAAAGAAGTATCGAGTTCTTTCTTAAAAAGGAACAATTGTGCTAAAAAGTATAAAGTCCATAACTTAACGGTTGGGTTTTCAAACTCATCAACTTTACTATAGAAATCATTAATGATTTGTTCAATAACCTTTAATTTCTTGCCATTCTTTAAAAGTGGTTTAATATTCACAAATGTAGCAGGTACACCTCTTTTAAGTTGACTAGTAATATAATCTTCAACTTTAGTCTTAAACTTATCATGGGTAGATGGTAAGAAAATTAAAGGTAAAAATTTTGGTGGATCAGCTTTAGGATAAAATTTAGCTAATCTTTCATATAATTTAACTCTAATATCTAAATCACTAACACCTAAAGTTATTTCTAATCTTCTATAATATTCAATATTATCGGGGTTTCTTTGAATCAATTTTCTATACAACAAACTTGATTCATCATTTTTACCCAACATCATCAAATAATGAGCTTTATACTCCATATAAGATAATTTGTCCTTAATATAATGCTCATCGGTTTCTAAATCAGTCAAGGCTTTAGAAATATTACCAACTTCAGCTAAAATATCATTTTTATATAAAACACATTCACTTTGTTCATACATATCACTTTCTTGTAAATGTTCTTTTATAATACCTTCAATCTTGGTTAATGTTGAATAGGCAGGATCATAGCTTTTATTTAAATGATGAGCAATGGCTAACCCAGTCCAATTAGCTCTATAACCCGGTTGAAATTCAAGATATTTTTGTCTACTTTCATGTAAATTCTTATAATCTCTAACTTGAGTTTGTAAACTAGATAAATCTCTTAAGATCTGTTTATTAGGTGAACCGTTATCTATAGCCAATTTAAGATATTTGGCAGCTTCTGGGTAATTATCGATGGCTTTATAATAAATCCCTGCTAAATGATTAACAATATAATTATCAGGACTTTTAGTGACTCCTTTAAGGATATAAGGCTCAGCTTCTGATTTATTATTCAAGTAATAGTTAATACAACCTTTTAAAGCTAATGATTCAGCATGATTGGAATTCTTCTTTAAATTGGTTTCGACTAATTTCAAAGCTTTCTTATACTGTTTACCGTCATAAAGCTTCAAAGCTTCATTGAAATTGAGGTCTTCTTTACTATTTAAAATTGACCTTTTAATCATAGCGCTAACGTTGAAAAATTTGCGATTATGAGGTTTGTGTGCGGCCAACACTTAGTGTTATCTATGGTTTTAATTGGTAGAGGGTTGGGTTAGGCTTGGGGTTAGGCTTATAAAGAGTTGATTCTTGATTGAGTTTGTGGGTGTTGTGAATAAAATAGAAATGGTTATTTGAGTTTTATTGAATTTTTAATTTTTTAAGTTATATCGTATCATTCATAGAAACTATTTAGAAGTGTGTACTGTGTGATATACTAAGTAGAGAGTAAAAATAAGGAAAGGATGATTTAGGAGTAGAAATTATATAATAATAAACATGTTTGGTTTTTTAAATAATTTTTGAATTCAGAAATTGAATTCTTCAAGATATCCATATTGTTCGTTTTTGCAGCCAAAGACAGAATTGGTAAGCAAGAGAAATAAAGTATATTGATATAATATAAATAAATATAAAAGTCCTTAATTAATAAGGTAGGTTTGGTTTTTAAGTTTTAATTTTGATAAGGTTGGTATGGTGATGGTGTTGGTGGTGGTGATGGTGTTGGTGGTGGTGATGGTGATGGTGGTGGTGATGGTGATGGTGATGGTGATGGTGATGGTGATGGTGATGGTGATGGTGATGGTGGTGGTGATAAATTTTTAAAGTTGATAAAGTTGATAAAGTTTCAATTTTAATAAAGTTTTAGTTTCGATAAAGTTGATAAAGTTGATAATAAAATTGAAAAAGTTTTAATTTTGATAAATTTTTAATCTTGATAAAGTCGATAAAGTTTTATTAAGTTTTAATCTTGATAAAGGTGATAAAGTTGATAAAGTTAAGAATAAAATTGATGATAAAATTGATGATAAATTGATGATAAATTGATGATAAATTGATGATAAATTGATGATAAATTGATGATAAATTGATGATAAATTGATGATAAATTGATGATAAATCGATGATAAAATTAATATGATGCTGTTGATGATGATAATTTCGATTCAATAATAATTCTAATAAAAAATAAATATAATAATAAATAATGATAAGAAATAATGAAAATGGTAATTATGGAATATCTCATAATAAACCAAAACAGTAGTATCTATTTGAATGCAAAAGATCTTTGCTTGTCGGATTTACATGATATCAATGAACCTTTGGAAAGCACAAAGAAGATGAATGCATCTTTACATATGATACCAATACCGTGACAGTTTCCTGCCTAATCAAAGATTTCTTCAATACGTCCTGTTTCATATTCTTCCTCCTCAACTTTATTATCCATATAAATTTTAATACCAAGAATCATTAAGGATAATAGCTTATTCAAAATAGGTTCAGAATCATCAACATAAGGATTAGGTTGTTTTATAATTGTTGATATCTCTTTCGTGATTTCATTACAAACATCAACATTTTGCTTCATTGAAGTATTGTGATATTGAATTCTATCATTGGCATATAAATCATCATTTATTTTGGCATCATCATTGGCATATAAATCAAAGTCTTTTGAATCTTCATTGATAGTATCATTCGGCATATCCATAACTTGTTTATAAATTTCTTCGAATGAAATATCTTCATCTCCCTTGACTGAAGATGAATCTTTTAAATCATCAACTTCTTCATTATCAGAATCATCTCCAATTTGTCTATGCAAATAATAGGACATTAATGATGGAGTGGAATAACAACTTTTTTGGAAAGCATGTTGTTCTTCAACAAATAATGATTTGATAGCTTTTCCTAAACGTTGGAACTGAAACTTAACACCATAAGTCAATTCAAAATAAACAGTACTTCTCACTTGACATTTGATATGTAACTGCTTACAGTCTTTAAAAAATGTCTTGAATTTACGAGTATGAAACTCAACATTTTCAAAGAATATCATAATATTAGTATAACCAAAATTATTAGTAAGAATTGAAGATCTTATGACTTTATTTTTGATTTTTTCAATTCTAGAACTCTTCTTTTCTTTAACAGGTTTCCTATATTTTTTGATATAACTATCGATGTAAATATCAAAGTCTTCATCAAAACTATCGGTAATATCTTGAAAAATACCTTCAGTCTTTTCTTTGAATACTTGAAATTTACTCTTGACTCCAACAGGCTTAAGTTTTAACAGGTCCTTGTTCAAGAAATAAGCTTCTAAAACACACCATTCATAAAAATCTTCTGGTGTAAGACGTTTATTAGTGTCTTCTAATTCTTTTCTTCTTAATTGAAGTTCTGATTCAATAAACCTTTCATCGTCATAAAATGAATGGGTAGGAGTACTTGAAACTGGATTTAAGTATTTTTGTGGTGAATCAGGATTTTTATGACAAGTTTTTTGTTCATCAGAAGATTTAATTTCATCATTTTTGAAGGTTTTTGTTGATGTTGGTTCAGCTGTTGATTCAGGTTCTAATTCAGGTGTTGATTCAGATTCTAATTCAGATGTCAATTCAAATTCTAATTCAGATTTTAAGTTTTCAATCAGCTTTTCTGGTAAGCTTAATGATGTACTAAATGAACTCATTGTACATTTAGACTCCTTAATATATGGCACGAGTTCACATGACAGAATAAATTCTAAATTTTTGTCAACTTCTTTTGTGTCAACTTCTTTTGTGTCAACTTCATCTGTGTCAACTTCATTTGTGTCAACTTCATTTGTGTCAACTTCATTTGTGTCAACTTCATTTGTGTCACTTGAAGTATCATTCATAATCCTTAATCTTGCTTTAGTACATTCAATTCTATTAACTTGAATATCCTTATAAGCAAAGAATGAGTCTAATTGCTGTTTACTTTTCAACATTTGAATTGATCTCTTTAATTGGGCAAAAGAATCAAAAATAACCAATCTACCTTCATTTGTATTTTTATCCAAATTTTGTTCTAATGTAGCATCTTTATCATCTAATTTAATATCTTTATCATCAAATACTGGTTCAACTTTATCATTTAATTCTGGTACAACTTTATCATTTAATTCTTGGTCAACTTTATCTAATTCTTGTTCAACTTTATCTAAATCTTGTTCAACTTTATCGTTTTGTGGTTGTAATTTTGATTTAGGGGTTTTCAACTTTTTAATCTTATCTTTAACTTTTGAAGTAATCTTCTTGAAAATTCTTAATTTGTTTAACATTTTTAATGGTAATAACTGAAATTTTTGGTTTGGCGTCACTTAATTTAATTGTTGTATAACTTTAGTAAATTACTTGACTAATGGGTAAAGAAAAAAAATATTTGCAGCCGTTTGTGGATTATATTGAGTGGTTGCAAAAATCGAGTCGTCCTGCACATAACACGGTTTTCCAGAGGTAGTGGCTAAGGTATATGGCGAGAGGTAAGGCTGTAAAAGGGTTCATTTGGAGATGATAAGGTTTTAACATTTTCATATAAAATGTAGTACAAACAAGAAGAAATATACTTATATATGTCTTTTGTAATTTTAAGTACAAATAAAATTATTCTTGGATTTTCATCAATCAATGATTACGAATTAATCATCAATGAGTAATGATAATGATCCATTGTTTTGATAATATATAACTAAAAATTATACTTTATGAAAAAGAAATTATACATTTACTAAAAGCTTCAGCCAATCATGCCACAATTTCTATGATGTTTCCATGAAGAGAAATTAAACTAAAATCATTTACCCGTAATTCGTCAAATGTTAGTTTCCCAATACAGCATAAAGTCACCGTTATTGACATCGCACCTTCGGAATCAGTTCCGCTTAAAATCTCAGGACCCACTATAACCATCAGGCAACTCATATTTTAACCGAGTTTTTCACACATAATTTATATCAGTATGTAGTTGCCTTCGATCCGGTCACATTTCCCCAAAACTACTGTAAAATTAGGAACTCCGATAATGAAATCATCAACCCGAAATTATCGCCCTTTTCCGAAATGTCTCCACTACTGGGTAACAGTTGAGAATATTCGTAACAATTGCGGAGTCCGGGTATGTATTAGCGTCCCGAGAGAAAAATTCTCATTTGTGTATTGATAGCTTCAAGCTTATAACTAAAGTAGAACAGGTTAAATAAGAGTTTTAATAGTTCCCCTATAACGTGTTTGTGAAATTAGGGTAGAAAAAGTTATAGGTTATTCATCTAACGTGTCATTTAATTTCTTGAACAGAAATTATTGTTTATATCAATCGAGCAAGGCTTTAGTCAGAAACCGGAGACTAGCGTGTTAATTGTATGGTAGATTATTTACAAAAGATCATCCTTATATAACACTACGAGCTTGAAGTAGTGATAAATCCGTGTAAAATGGAACTGAAAAAAGTCAAGGTAGCATGTATTAATTGTAGGAAACGTAAGAGTAAATGTAATGGACTCCATCCGTGCTCTAATTGCCTTTATTCTAACAAAGGTTGTGAGTATCCGGAACTTAAAGAGAAACGTAAAAGAGGTAAAGGTAAGACCAATAATAAACAACAAATATCCTTACTTAACAAGAGGTTATCTTTATTAGAAAATCTTTTGACTAGTTTAAGTGGGGCACCAGGTTCACAGTCACCAGTTACTCCACAACTGTCAGTGGAGAGTAATTGTAGTCAAAATAGTCAAGAAGATTGTAGCACACCCTTTGCTGAATTTATTAGAGGAAATTCTGAATTTGGTAGATCAGGTGATTTTGTCAGAAGAAATTCTGAATATGGCAAAATAGATCAAACTAGTAGAAGAAATTCCGAAATTGGTAGGAGATATTCTGAATTCAGTAGAAAAGATTCCATTAGTACTGAATATAGTGATGATCCTGTAACATCCCCTGAAACTACTGATACCGAAGGATCAAAAGAATCAACACCTCAACCATTTGGATGCCATTCCATCTATTCGATTTTTTCCAAACAGTCTTTCAATTGGCTTAGAGGTAGAGTTCAAAATGATCGAATTTTGAATCCTTTCAAGTCAATTCCTTTACTTTACAAGCTGATTTTAGATAATTGTAATAAAACATGGTTAGATCCACCATTGAAATCAATGATTATGGAAAATGATAAATATGGAATCTTCCCTCCTAATAAACAATTGGTTATTGAAATAGTTGATTGTTATTTTGGATGCTTTTCACTTTTAGATTTAATTGTATCAAAAGATGATACCATTGAACTATTCAAATTATATTATGATATCCAACCTGATGGTAAAAAACATCAATTCAAGTATTCAGAATTGATTATAATGAATACCCTTTTAGCATTATGTCTAGCGAACCGGTTTAGTAATGACCAGGAAGTAAGATCAAAATATTTAGTCTTATCAAGCCTTAGTGATGAGAATATTTATGAACTCAAAACTTCATTCTTTTCCAATGCATTATGTTATTTCGATAAGATAAAATCAATGAATGAAGGAATAACAACCATTCAAGGACTTGCATTAATGATAGTTTACGTTGAAGGATCATTTGCATCAGATCTTCAATTAGGTGCTATGTTAACATCATTGATGATCATCTATTCTGAAGAATTAGGTATAAACAGTGCTATGAATATTGAAACCAAATTCCCTGAATCGCAGAGAAATTTATGTAGGAAACTTTGGTATTTCTGTGAATTAGTTGATACTCAAGTTTTCTATAAAACTGGTGGAGCACCAATGATTAATGAAAGAGATATAACGACCAACACAGAAGGTGATAAAAATTCTTTAATAAGGTTACCTTTTAATTTATTCGAGTCACCTCAATCATTATTCAATAATGGTAAAGAAGTACTAGAAGCAGCAGGAGATACTGATGTCAAATTAATACGGTATTATTATTTCCAAACTTTAATCTTAACAAGGATTAAACGTAAAAGTTATAATGCCTTGTATAGTTTTGAAGCACAAAAGACTAATGCTAAACAATTGTTTTATGAAAAATTGGATAGTTTAAATTCTGATCTTAATAGTCTTATTGATTTCCAAGATCCTTGTATTAAAGTATTAGATTCCGAACAAATATTCCCAACCCTTAAAGGGCCTGATTTTGGTGAAAAGTGTTTCTGTGGTGGACAATTAAAACATTTGGTTGATAAAGATAATGTAGCAATATTTGCACAAGTTAATTTAATAACTTCCATATTAAGTCATGCTATTATAATCAATCGATCACCAATGTATCAAAAAATCGATAGGGATGAAAAATTCTATTTCCATTTAGAATTATCAGCCAACTGTTCTCGATTATTACTTCGTAGTGTATTGGAGTGTAGCTTTGCATCAAAAGCCTCAAAAGCAATGCTTTCGTGGAGTAATCATCATCAATGTGTTGCATTCATTGTATTATTAAGTACCTGTGTTTGTACGACAGATATGGAAGAATTAACATCAGATGTTAATTTATTAATAGATACTGCATTACGTCATTTTTCATCCGAAGTAATAGAAGCAGTTATTAATGATCAATCAAAAAACGATAAAACTTTCCAAGGAAGTTTTGAAGAAAAATTATCCTTCTATGATGTTGTTATAAGAATCTTACTTAAGCTATTACTTGATTATATATCAGTCACTCATAATCTTAATTTTAGTAGTGACAGGTTAATAACTTATTTTAGATCTATAAGAACCATCTTCCCGAAATTATTAAATGAAGATCTTCAAGGGACTACCAAAGTTAATAATTTCAAATTAATGTTACTGTGGTTTGAAAATTTCGAATGTTTAGTTAGTAAGAAGAGGTTAGAACCAATCTTAACTAATCTACTTGATCTTGAGACCAGTAATTATTGTGAGAATGGGTATCCATATGAGTTACCCGATTTACCTAATTTTTTTTATCAAACGGATATTGGTAAATAAGATAATAATGATTAATCTTTGTTTGTGTGTGTATGTGTATTTAGTTGTTTTTAGCAACTTTTGTAAAATAATGTATATTACTAGTGATTTTGGGGCTGGTCTAGATTTCTTGAACTTATTGAACTTGGGGGACTCCAAAAAAGCTCAACAAACTCTTAAGAGGCAAATCAAGGGGATAGCTAACTGTTTAACAACTATTTAACTAACTAGCTAAATAACTAGACAAAAAATGGGTAAAAAATGGGTAAAAAATGGGTAAAAAAAACTGTAAACCATCCTAAAGATATTCGTAAACCCTCAGTTTTAAAGCCCCACACTAAATCTGTACTGTTAAACGTGCATCACTCAACCATTTCGCTTGAGGCGGCACGGAAAACTGTGCGCTCCGACAAATTTGTCTAATACTTTACTATACATCACTTCTCACCTAACACACTATCAACATGGAAGGTCCGAAAAGAACAAAAATTGCCTGTACTAGATGTAGACAACGTAAGAAAAGATGTGATGGTCAAGATCCTTGTAGTAACTGTTCAAATAAAGATATATGTGAATACCTGGAAAAATTATCAACCCTTAATAAACCTAAGAATAACAGACTTAGTACACTTAAGATGATTCTGATGATGGAAAGGAAAATCGATCGAATTGAATATTTCATGGCAAATCTTAATGAAAAATTAAACAGATTACCAATCAGTCCCGCTAGTTCTGGATCTAGAGGTACTGGGTCTGATGTATCATGGGGTATACCTAGTGATACTAAATCTGAGACTCATAGAGAATCACCTTATGGAGTTGATGTAATAGAAAATGATGATAGTCAGGATGAATCAGAAAGTGAAATGGAATATGAATATAATGAAAATCCTGCACATGAGCTTGATATTAGTGTAAATCATAAAGATTATGCCTTTCATGAACATTTCTTTGGTAGTCATTCATTCTCATCAGCATTTTCTCCTAAATCACTTTCATGGATAAGACTTTCATTGAATAAACCTGATCAGAAACAATTAGTAAGACAATTTGAAAGAATCAATCAATATTATTTCATGAAATCTTCTAAACAAGTTAAAACACTTATTGAACCTGTTGAAAATAATGCTCGTAGGGAGAAACTATTACATAGACCTTTACCATCGGATCAAAAATTGGTGAAATATTTAGTTACGTCTTTGGTATTAAGTAATAGGTTCCTTGGATTTTTAATACCTGCCAAAACTGCTGATAAATTAATTATTCGTTATTATTCAAAGAATAAGAATGAAAATTTGAATAATTCTGAATTATTATTACTTACTTCAGTCTTTTCCTTAGCATTGAGTATAACAATTGGTCTTAAACCTGAAGCCAAATCATATGTAGAAAAATATTCAACTACTGAAGTTTTTAAAATGTTAGACGATTTAAATAGTTCTATCATCTTATTATATCAAAGAGTTAATATTTTAAATCAAGGTTTGATTACGGTACAAGCTATATTAGTGATGTTAATTAATTTTGAAGTTTATGGAAACAATCTTATTGATATCACACATATGTTATTGTCAACAGCTGTAAGATATTGTCACGAATTTGGATTACATAGACCTGAAGCTTATGGACATTTACCTGATACTGAAATTACTATGAGGAAACTTTTATGGTCAGTTTGTGGGAATTTAGATGTTGAACTTTGTTATAGAAGTGGAAAATCACCACTTCTTTCTGCATTTGATGTTACACATTCTGCTAAATATGAATATGCTTTAATCATTAAATTATTAAAATTACCTGCGGATTCTATTGAAAACTATCATGAACAATCACAGGTTGGTTTTATTAAACCTCTGGTTATGCAAGATCTTTATAAAGCAAGAAATCATTTGGCTATAGTGAAATTTATCAACTATTCATTATCTAAAGTTAGATATTTTGCTTATTGGACATTATTCACCCTGGTTGGAGATTTTAGAACCTTGGAGAATTTGGAATCTAAATTAGAAGAAGTTAATGATATAGGTATTAAATCTATGGGATGTCTTGTAGGAGAATATGAGCCAAGTTTTTATGATGAACCAGGATTTAATTATAGTAATAATCAAAATTTTAAAACCTACACAACCAATAATGAAGTAGGATGGATTGATATGGAAGATTTCTTGAACATTCAATTTTCCTTTATGTATCATCTACTGATTACTAATAGAGTACCATTTCTAATTGATATTAGTAATGAATCACCAAAGATTAATAACTTTAGAAGTATCTTTATTAGAAGTGTAAAGACCATTCTTCATCTTTCTAAGTTTTTACCAAGTATAAGTCCATTTAGAATTATATGGTTTTCATTTTATCCATATGCGGCATTCTTATTATTACTGTCAGTGATTATGAATAATCCCACAAAGCCTGAAGTTGAAGAAGATGTTGAACTTTTAGTAAGTACTTCTAATATGTTATTTGATATGACATTTGGTAGTGATCCGAATAACATCCCATTGACCGAATTAACTAATAGATTTAACTCACAGAATATCACTATGAAAGTTTTAATACAAATTGTTATATCATTAGTTGAAACCAAAACCGGTAAGTCATTACAATTGAATGACCAATATTATTCACAATTAGCAGTATTAAAGAAAATTGCACCTGAATTATATGGTAAATCATTACCTAAAGGGGATAATAAGTTAATTTCTCATTATAAAATAGAAAGTTTAGTCAATCCTATTAATAACGATACAAATGATATATCAATGTCAAATTCAACTACCAATTCTACTACTGAATCCAATAGTTCAAATTCAAATCCTAATACAATTTCAAGTACAAATAATTCAAATTATCCAAATAATAGTGATCTGCAAACAACTCCAAGTTCATTATCAAGTATATTACATCCAGAAAATCCCGTATCTTCAGAATTGGATGATTTCCTTGCCCAAGCTAATGTTCCATGGGCTGTAGATGATGGTACATGGAATAATATATTAAATGATCAAATGAATAGTTTACCTAATTTCTTCTTTGATAATAATTTAGGATTTTAGGGACTTTAACTATGCAAGGGCTTATAAAGTTTTAGGTTAGTTTCAGCCTATTTCATATGAACGGTCGTATATGGGGTAGTATTTATAAATGTATATAAGATAACATAAATCATTGATTATAGAGGTTGGAAGATTATACTTTAACTGTTGTAAACAAAGAAATCACATTAAAACAATAGTGGGGTACAGTTTTAATAATTCGCTTGAATTTAAATAATTCGCTTGATTTTTATTATGTGGTTTTAAATTAATAATCGTTCCATAGTTAATTTAAATATATTGAGGCTTAGATCCTTTTAAACAAAATTAAAAATCGTGATACATAGGCTCGGTGCTCTATAGAAGACTTCTGTATATTGATTTAAAACGTTTTAGTCTCTAAAGCCCTGTGAAATCTAAACATAAACCCCTAACCAGAGTTCCCGGTGGTATAACAGTGGCTTGTAAAGCGCATAATTTTGATGTCCGTACCGAGTAGGTCTAATTTCTCACTAATTCAATTTTACACGCTATGATGAATATATCACAAAAGAAACGGACACGGGTCGCCTGTGATACTTGCAGAAGAAAGAAAATTAAGTGTAGTGGTGAAACACCTTGTACTAACTGTATCCAACTGAAGGAAGTTGATTGTAAATATACCGAAAAACCGATGGTTCCTAAGACCAGAGTAGAGAAGAGCAAATCAAATAAGAAGAATAGTGGTCAAGCCATGTCACTTGTAGAAGATCGACTTACGAGATTAGAAGAAGTTATAGGGGCTATCAGTACTAAGTTAGATTGGGTACATGCACCATCATCGGGTATGACCGATGACTTAAGTCAGGCAGCCTCCTTAAGTTCTAGAATGAGATTAGGAGATTCTAGTAGAGAAGATGATGAAACTGATGATACAAAAGATAGTTCAAGTCAAGATGAATCTATTAAAAGATCAAAACTTTTACTTGATGATGAATGGACCACAACTTTTCCTGATACTACCCCTGCTGATCGCAAACTTATACTTGATACTGATATAATACGACAGGAAACTGAAATGTACCGATCATGTGAACAATTTTTTGAAAGTCATTCGTTCTTATCTGTATTAAGTACAAGGTCTTTACAATGGTTAGCACAATATTTAGATTCTCATAATAAGGATTTAATTAGACAATTTGAAAGATTGCCTTATTATGTACTTGGCAAATTTTCTATGACTCTTAGAGGATTTGTTGAACCTACTGATATTAATGCTGCTAATAAAAATAAATATTTAGTTAGACCTTTACAAGGTGATTATGAATTTTTTGAAACTTTACTTGATATGCAAGCTTTTGAAAATGATACAATAGACCTTATATGTCCAATTAAAAATGTTAAAGCTTATTTCAAAGATTATTTCAATGGTGATAAGAAATTTAATTATTCAGAATTACTTTTACTTTGTAGTGCAAGTTTCCTATGTTTAGTTAAACGTATTCATTTTGATTTCAATAAACCAAATCTTGATCCAAACCTAGTAAAAATATTATCAAGGTATAGTGATAATGAAGTTCTCAGACTGTTATATCATTTAGAAAGTGCTTCTATTTTATTATATCATCGTGTATGTATAATTGGTCATGGTATAGTAACTATTCAGGGAATTTTAATGTTGATTTTTGGTTTTGAAGCTAGTGGTTCATCTCTCTTTGATGTTAATTCAATGTTGCTTTCAACTGCTATTAGGTATGCTAAAAGTTTTGGTTTACACCGTGCTGAAAGTTATGCTACTTATTCTCCTGAAGAAGCAAAAATAAGAAGGGGTATTTGGTTTGCTTGTCTTGTATGTGATATTGAATTTTGTTATAGAAATGGAAAATCCCCTATACTATCTGAAGTTGATATTAACATATCATCAAAAACTGAACTTAGTCTTCTTTTGGAATTTTTAGGTTTGGATTTGTCACATTTAGATTATTTTGACTCAAAAGCTCATATAGGTTATTTAAAACCTGAAGTTGTACAAAGATTTTATCAAGCAGGTGAACATGAAAAAATATTAAAATACTTCCATTACGTATTAACCAAATTAAGATTCCATGCTTACTTTACCTTGTTTTTAACTGTTGGAAATTTCCAAACTGTCCAAAATTTAGAAATGTATTTAGATGATTTAAATGCTTCATCCACAAAAATTTGTAATTTATCGATTGGTTCTGTTAGACCAACATTTTATGATGATCCTAATTTTGAATCTTTTATCGATGGTTTAGTTGGTACCATTAATACAAACCCACTACTGTTAAAACATTTGGATTTCCAATCATTATTTTTTTATCATGTGATGTTGACTAATAGAGTGCCATTTTTAACACAAATTACTAATGATTCTCCAAAGATTTCAATATTTAGGAAACTTTTCATAAGAAGTGCAAGAACCGTACTTCATATTGGGTTTAAATTGAAATATTTAGATGGTAGATCCTTCGCTTTACTTTGGTTATCATTTTATCCATTTGCAGCATTTTTAATGTTATTAACTGTAGTTATCAATAATCCAACTTATCAAGAAGCAAAAGAAGATGTTCAATTATTAGTAGCAACTTCATGTAATATATTTGAAATTGCCTTTTGTAGGAAGCGTCCTAAAGAAGCATACACAAACGTTATTAATATTGAAAGTATTATAATGAAGATTTTTGCTCAAATAGCTATCAGTATAGTTGAAGCAAAGACTGGTGAAAAAATTGAATTGGAAGCAATGAAAAAACATAAAGAACAATTAAGAGCCTTAAGATCAGAGGCACCGGAGATTTTCCATTCCAAAATTCCTATTCTTGACGTACAACTTCATAGTTCATATAATGAATGGGAAACATTATCAAATAATGGAACCAGTTTTAATTCATCACCAAGCTCTGTTAATACGGGTGATATAAAGGAACTGAACTCTCCAAGTTACAATCCTTCATTAGCCAATCTAATGAATCATGACATTGGTGTAGATAAGAATTTCCATGCTTTAAGAAATTCTATTAATAATATCCAATTTCCTGCAACTGCACAACTGCCTCAGTCTTTGCAACCACCTCATAATAACCCAATGAGTAATGGCCCAAGAGGTAGTGTTAGTCAAAGTCCAGGTCAACCAAATTTCCTTAATAATGCTGTTTTTGGTGAGGATACAATTAATAGTCTTTTAAGTGATCAAATGAATGCTTTGCCGAACTTCTTTTTTGATAATAGTTTAGGTTTTTAATAAATATTTTGGGGTGAACAATTTTGATATTTCGATCTTTAAAGGTATTTTTTTGAACTTTAAGGGGGCTCTTTGTTATCCATAAAGGGCTCTTTGTTACCCTTAAAGGGGTTTTTTGTTATCCTTGAAAGTAGTTCTCTTCTTTTTTACATTTATGGTTCCTAATGGTTTTATAATCCTGTTAATATTATAGGAATGATATAAAGATGTTTGTGTAATGATATTACGATCAACAAAATGTCTGAATTCTTTAAAACAGTATTTACCCCATTTATGTCTTTATAAGATGAGTAAATAAATTATAAATAGACCAGAAGGCATTTAAACTTTTTTAGATATAAAAACACCGCCTATTTAAGCGGTTGAAATGTTGATCTCCTGTTGTGTTGGTAACCATTCTAAGGTGGTTATCCATCACCAAAAAAAAAATGAGAGCATTTAGAGTAATGAGTTGCCCCAGTGCTAGAAAAATTATCCATCACCCTTCTTAACAAATTAAATTGAGTCGAGCTATACTAATACTTACTTAAAGATAAATTTATAAATATGGCTTAGAAACATTCTAATCGCCGAAGACTCGCGCGAAGCACTACCCCATTGATCTAAAACTCAAGGAAAGCCTACTCATGATGAGCTTTAATTTCTTCTCTTTACCAAGCGATTCTTATTTATCTCATGAGAGAAATTTCTTTTTAAGACATTTTTACTTATATATTTTTCTGGCATTAATTGTTCTAATAAAACCTGATTTTTGCACTGTTGATTATTTTCGTCTCTATAATATGTTACACAACGCGGTACATACTTTGAGTGTTCCAAACCTTGCAAAAGTCATAGAAGAATAGTCTGTAATTGGTAAGAGATACAAATGGACATCTAAAGACTTCTTGAAGATGGCTCATTAATTAGCAATCATTAAGTACCCTAGTTTATTTGAAAGTTCATCTTTATATGAGAGTTTGTTTTTATTTGAGAAGTAATATATCAAAATGCTTAGACTTCACAATTACTGATCCTGAGAGTACTAAATTACCATATAGAATAGTATAATGAGTTAATAATTAGCCTGGATTGCTTGAATTATCAATAACCACTTGAATTATTTGATCATAGATGGTGTTTATAAAAGCATTATCAAAACATAAGGGGCCAGGTGATAATGATGTTGATGTTATCAGACTTGAAAAACAAATGGAAATTTTCACAATTTAACTTTTTCTGCATTCAAATTTTCTTCTATTAAGAATTATTCATATTCAAAAGGCCTATTCATGTATCCTTTGATCCCATTGATCTTTTTACAATTAATAAAGTATATCAACATCCATTGACAGTACATCAGGATATCAAGACATTAACTGCCCATTTACAGCCATTGCAAGTGATCTGTAACATATGGTAACCTGTAAGAAAACCTTGCAACATTTAAATCAAAGTTGATTTGATATATCTACAAATTTTGATACCGATAAACAAGAATGTGGAAATTCATTATCAACCCCCAATTTCGGAAATAACCCTTTTAAGTTATTTCCTTTTATTCGGCCTTACTATTTATTCAGCACTTTTCCGAAAATACTTCAACTTCTCCTTAAATTCCACATAACGCAATTGCTAATAAGTCTATGATTCGTCATAGCCCATTTTTGACACGTAAGCTAAAATTGCTAAATGAAAAGATGTTACAAAGATAATAGAGAGAAACTGTACATGACCTATGATATATATTTCTAAGCAACTGGGAAAAGTTTACCGTCAAAATCAACTAAGAAACCGTGTTGTTCTCTCTTTGGTTCTAAGATAATCTTTTCGATATAATCAGCAGATTCTTCAACAGTAAGACCAATAGCTTTCATACGGGCTTCTGGAACTCTACCGTTACTTAAATCAGTAGCAACTAAACCTGGACTGATACCGGTAACTAAAGAATCTTTGAATAATTTGTTATCTGAAGCATCAGCTTTCCAAGCAATGGCGTTGGTAAGATAGATAAGGGCGGCTTTAGAAGTACCGTAAGCAATTGGTCTGAATGGACCATCGAAGTGAACTGAACCGACAGTACTTGAAATGAAGTAGAATCTCTTTTGGATTCCGTTATCTTTCTTTAACCACCATGGTTTGATGGCATTGTAAACTTTACAAGCACCGTAGAAATTGATATCCATAGCTTCAATAACTGGAGCAAGGTCAATTTCTTCTTGGTTTTCATCTGGACTTAAACCAGCATTGGAGACAACAATATCAACTCCATCTGGGAATTTTTCACCAATAACATCGATACTCTTGGTGATTTCTTCTTGACTTGCAGTATATTCAAGTTCAATAAGGTGTAATCTGTCACTTTTAATAGCAGATAAGTTGGATTTAGCAATGTCTCTACAAGATGCGATAACGATGTTTTCTTCAGTTTGTAAAAGTTTTTTAACAATTCCTAAACCGATACCTCTGTTAGCACCACCGACGAAATAAACAACCATTTTTATATGTAATTTGAGTTATGAAATAAGATCTAAAAAGAAGATTCTGATTTTTTTAAAGCAGAAATCTCCACTATTTATGTGAAATCGACAGGTTTTGGGTGCCACACGTTGATGATATCCGTCATCATCGCCGACGGTTATTTCCTTTTCTGTATTTAGTTTAACCCCTAACATTGGTCTATATGCAGTATTTACGGGAAAGACTAAAGGAAAAAGCTAAATATGGTAAGTCCGCAATAAGCCAATAAATGGCGGTTGTTTTGCCACTATCGGAGCCCTGCAAGTAACAGGATTATTTTTCCGTCAAATTAAACTCAGAAATAGTTACTAATACCCGCCTAATTATTTTTTAGATTTCCGCTCTGTTGATCAAGGTAGACCTAATTGTGTCAGATTTTTTTAATTATGCTGCACAACGCATGGAAATATAGCGCGATATTCAGCCAGTTATCTTGCAACCTCGTGTAAAGGTCAATTCAAATTAATTTGATTGCTCAAGTATGACATGGAATTTGCCTCCAGAGTTATTTTAAATTATAGTGAATTATTTATCTACAGACGATACTATAAGCTTATCTGGTGTAAATAAAGGTTTGTTTGAAGCAGTGAAAACCCTTCTATATGAGGATATTTTAGTTTATAACAGGAAAAGGTTCTACAAGCTTCGAAACAAAAACAAAGATATTTTCAATACCTTTCCCATGCATCATACTGTCATATCAATTGAAAACTTTCAAGAATGATTACAACAATATATCAAATCTTCATTTTATAAAATATGTTCATCTCTATCATTGTGATGTTCCAAGGGACAACTGGAAACATTTAATTGCAAAAAAAATTAAGAAACAAGTTTCTGAACGGGTTTTGTCACAAGATAGTACTTAGAGGAGCAAATAAATTAAGACTCTGGTTATATGTTGATTTTTTGGAACACAATTTTGTTGAAACGATTAATGAAGAGAATTCAGTGGGGTTTTTGACATCTCCTTTTTAGTTGCGGGATTTGAAATGTATTCAATGAATGGGTATATTCAGGGAGTGAAATTATTACTGGTACTTGGTTATCATAATCAATATTATAGAGTTTTGCACCATTCCAAATCTACGGAATTGATCCCTATTTATTTATAGGAATACCAGAAGCTTAATGGTCAACAAAAACTCCTAACTCTTTTATGAACTCCAATCAAGAAGAATGAACATTTGATTGTACCCATATGCAGAGGAGTCGCAATGATTGAATTAACAAGAGCAGTGAATTTATCACCATCGGCATTGAAAATGACTGCAATATCATTGAGGTAGCTGCTAGAGTAATATCATATATTTTAAAGTGACATTCTGTGGATCTCCCGTCGAATTTATTAGCGTAAAGTTTAAATATTGTACAATTGCTACTCTGGCTGCTACCTCAGTAATTTTGCCGCCAGCCGTTTTGCCACTAAAAGTTTGCCGCTTAATCTTGCCATTGTTCAATTAAGCCAGTGCTAAGTCTCCTCTATTAAAAATCAAGAAATAAAACCTATAGTATATCACCTATCCTGTCTTCTAACTCTACCATTTGCTTGACCATATAGGTCACTGTTGACCCTTTGCCATCGCAAATGCCCTTACCTAAATAAAGTGTGCGGGTTCGAAAAAAGGATGGAAACTTAAATGACAACATGGAAGCATCTAAAAAAAGAGACAGAGTAGCTAAGGCTTGTATATATTGTAGAAAGAAAAAGATCAAGTGTGATGGATTGATGCCATGTTCAAATTGTAAAAATTCTGATTGTACATATGCCGAAAATCAAGAACGTAAGCCAAGAACTAAAAAACCAAAGGCTAACAAATCTGAAAACATTCAAACTTTAAATGATAGATTAGGTAAATTGGAAAACTTGTTAACATCTTTGACTAGTCAATTAGGTAATAATGCAAGCAGTAATAAGGATATAAAAGCATCGGGAGATATGCTTGATAGTTTCCGGGGAGCCTTGAATAGCGCAGGCATCAACGGTACTGCCCTAAATGGAAACCTTGCAAATGAAGCCAGTGATAATGAACAAGACAGTGACAGTGATGATAGTGATGAAACAAAAAGTCATGATAGTAAAACTCAAAGTTTTAGAATCATACCCTCATTGGCTGAAGGTACTAATAAAGCTTTGCAAAAAACTTTTTATTTGTCTGAACAATACTTTGGTAGTCATTCAAGTCTCCATATCTTCTCTGAAAAAAGTTTAAAGTGGATTTTCAATAAATTACCACTGGAACATTCTGACTTGTTGACACCATTAGAAAATTTACCAATGGTTTTTGCGTTGTGTATGAAATCTTTCAATCATATTTGGTTTAGTCCCAAACCCAATGATGAAGAACTGAGAACGAGGTTAAACCAGGGATGGTTTCCTGAAGATCACAATTTAATATATGATCTTATTGATTGCTTTGATGGTATATTTTTAGCTTCAAGTATATGCTCATCATCTACGATCAGAGACTTGTTCGAAATATATTACAAAAATCAAACAATTACCAATGATTTAGACAAAGTGAACTTAAAGCGGAGTGAATTATTAATTATGAACATATCCCTTAGTTTATGTGTATCATCAGTAATTGATAAAAGAATGAGCTCAAATAACTCAAGTGGGCTTAGCTCGAGTGGAAGAACACCCACATTATTCGCTTATAGTACAAATGACTTGATTCAGTTACAAACACGTTTTTTTGCTAGTTCAATTTATTACTATGATATGGTATCTGTCATGAGTGAGGGTTTAAAGACTATCCAAGCAATTCTATTATTGATTATATTCTTAGAGACCAGTTGGATTAAATCTCATGTAAATTATATTTTGGCTTCCATTGCTGTTAGATACGCTCAAGAAATTGGTCTACACAGGCTGGAAAGCTTAAAAGGTTTATCAGATGAGGAGGCTGGTTTACGTAGAAGGATATGGTGGTTTTGTGAGTATATTGATATGGAGATTTGTTATAGGAATGGTAAACCTCCATTGATTAACCCATCAGATGTTTCAACATCACAAGGAAAAGATTTATTTTATTCAATGAAAAAGTATTATAAAAATGTTGGAAAGACTAATCCTTTGGATCCAATTTTCTTAAGAACAGTTTTAGAGGGAAAAGGTTTTGAATGTTATGTAAAACACTTTATCAGTCTATTGACAAAACTTAGAGCCGAATCCTACCATTGTTTGTTCAGTGCGTCATCCTGTAATTATTCCTTTGATGATTTGGTCAAAACTCTTGAAAGTTTGAATCAAAAAATGTTTGAAATTTCTGATGCCATGACACCAGGTTTGAAGCCAAGATTCTATAATGATCCAGATTTTGAAAATAGTTTGATTTTTTCACATAACTTTAATGATAATAACACTTCAATGCAATTTGCTTTGAGTTATCACCTTTCCTATTTTACCCACTTTATGACAATAAATAGGCTAATCAGTCAAATTGATAATGTTTATATAAATGAGCAAAATTCTCAAGTGATGAACTTTAGGACTTTGGCATTGAATAGTTCCAGGACAATCTTACATATAGTTAAAAGGATTAATCGAAACGTGGTTCCATTTTCTTGTATCAATTGGTTGATTTATTATCCGGTGGGGGCTTTTTTAATTTTAGTTTCGAGTTGTTTAAATAGATGTTCAAGTGTCGAAACGTATAATGATGTTAATCTTCTAATTGATGTCACCTTGAATTTTTTGGCCTTTAATCAGAATGTTTTAAGTGCAAATAATGAACCTAGGTATGCTAAGCTTTATAATCAAAGAGAGACCACAACATTTTTGATGTGTGGGTTAATGCTAAATATTGGAATAAGAATTATTGAATCAAAGTCACCCTACAAATTCATTGAAAACAATGCTGCTTTGAGAAGACACTTGAAAGATTGTGAATTAGTGTTCCCAGAACTTTATAAAAAACATAAACTTCCTGCTCAAGAAGATATTATCGATGGCCACGCGGTACCAGCATTCGCTTCAGAACCTTCCAATGACTCGATTTTTAGCTTGCCTTCTTATATGCTTCCTGGTCCAACAGGTTATTTAACGGTTCCCTTCGATTTTCCTAAATTCGATAATCCAAATAGGCGGCAAGTGGATTCTGCTTCCACAGACCCAACTTCCTACAAAGGCGAAAGTCCTTTCGATTTTCCAAAGGTTGGTTTTGATAGTGAGGCGGAGTTCAATGAAAATTTAGATAAATTTTTTGGAGGTGGGGTTGCTACTCCCAACTTTTTCTTCGACAATAATATTGGTCTTTAGGCAGCTGATTTGGGGTATATAACTATAAAATTTAATTGTATATAAAAACTCAACATGGAATTGATAGTATGTTGACAAATACACTGAAATAGGCTGAGCCGTAATGTGTATAGACTGTGTCTAATTTTACTTGTATATAGAAATAAGATGTTCTATGTAATCACCCCATGATTCTGCGATGATTTTTTTATAGTCTACTGAAGTTTGTTTTTGTGCTAGTGTCTTGTGGGAAGAGATTTTGAAGACTATTGTACATTTATCCTACACTCTTAACTTTTATCTCACCAAAGTTTATTCCACCACCCAAATTCTTGCTCAAAAGTAATTGATTTTTCGATACTTTAATATCTATTAACATTTCACGTAATTTATCAGTATTAAATTTGTTTAAATATATGCCCTTAATAAGGACTTGTTCAGCATATTTATACTTCTTCTTTGATATAAGATAAGTTGAAAACTTAATCCAAATATCTTGATAGCTTGCAGTAGTGATTAGGCACCTTTCATATGTTTGTATTGCAAATTCTGGGTAATTTAATTCGATATATTCGAGATACTTGTCCCATGATTTTAATTCCTGCACCAGTAAATATTTAACATCAAAGTAATTGGTCGTGATTTTCTTTTCGTAATCAAAAAGTTTGAAACTTTTATATTGTGTTATTGCATACAAGTCGAGGAGATTTTTCTTCAAGTTTTTATCCACAAAATATTTGAGGTTTGATTTGAATACTAACTTAAAGAAATATGAATAATTATGAATGGGTATCTCCAAAATAAACCTTAATAACACCTCATATTTCAAGTCAAACTTGTCTCCAAGAGACTCATAGGTTTTAAGAAAATCTAAATAGAGCTTATAGAATTCAAAACTGTAATAATTGAACCCGATGAAAGATCTAGCGGTTTCCAAAATTTCTAATAACCCATTTATACTCGCAGAAGTTATTGAAACAGTAGTTAATTTGAATTGTATGTAGCTCATCCAATATTCTATCAGATAGCTTAGGTATTTGAACCCTTGTTCGTAAATTAGCTCGCATTCTCTATGGTTATTTAGTTCATATTCAAATTGTATAAACTTTATATAGTAGTTAACCAAAAGTGGGTAATTCTTGAGAAACTCTTGATAAATTCTTCTTATATCTTTAATTTTTTCTTTTGTGGGTGTATTGGATTCCAAAGATTCAATCAACCGTTGCCATTTCTTGAAGTTGTATGGATCTTTAAGCAATTCTACTGATACTGTGTTCATCGCAGTACACAGAAAATCCAATCTACACAGAGTGATGCGCGCTTAATGAAACCTACGGAACTATCACTGCCGCAGATACAAAAAGTTGATTTACAGGAAATGATAGCCTATATTGTAAATCAAAGAAGGCTATCAAGAAAAGACGTTTTTGGTTTTTTTATCTCTCCGACCGCTGTGGGGTGCATTACGGGACATTCGGGGTACATGTACGGGCCTCAATTAAAAAACCCTACAACAGCACCCCACTGGTGAAAACGGAATACATTCTCAGCAAATGGGCATTGTTTCCTTATTAACCGATCTGTTGTATACTAGAATGGTGAGAATTCCGATTTCCCAATTAAGTATTACCGCACTGGTCAAGGTCCACTTTCGTTGCTAATCGATTGTAGATTCCCTGCATCTTCATGTATACCAGCCCCTCCCCAAGTATCGACTCCTCTTTGTTAACCGACCGTAAGATTCGTTAACAATTGGCCACTCACAGCCTCCAAACCCAACTTTTGTTACAATTGATTTCTTGGAGTTTTTAGTCCCCACTGAAACTAATTAGTTCCACTTGCATTATGTTTATACCCAACACTTCAACGAAATCAATTGTGTCTTAAACTACCAACTATATTTTATACGAGATCTCCAAATTTAAGCATCCCTTAGGATTCTAATCTCTGGCATTGTTAATCTCTGCGACATTCTGATGTGGCTTGTATCTGTTGTGACCCCAAATGAGCCTTATCGATCTCCAACTGGGGAACGCTTAAAAATATTAAGTATATTATTAGAATACGGAGTTTAGCGGTCAACACATTCTAATTTGCTAAGTTTCTATAATTAAAGCATAACTTTGGGATTTTTTTCGTCAAACAGTGTTTACCTGTAGTGATAGAATTTATGCAAAACCACGGTTAGCAGTGCACGGCTTGTTAGTCTAAGGGTTCCGGGTACTAAGAAAAAAAACTGACGTTATGAAACATGGACCAGATTCAAAACCACGGTAATTCAAACTTCCGTCAGACATAAAAAAAAATAGCCTTATGTACACACTTCCGGTGAGTAATCAACCTCCATAATCCACAGTCTTTTTGGTTTCTGTTATTCCTTTCTCGAGAACGTTCCTCCGTTTTGTGTCGTAACTGCAACTATTATTCGGAACGATAGATCAAATGACAAACATCACAAAGCAGTTTAACCCTCTAACCTTTTATGATTGCGCTCCTACCCACGACATGAGACAGAAAACATTTACAACCGGTATTTTATCATGGCTCACAACGCCGGATAAAATTTATTATCTCACACGCAACCCTTCGATACATGGAGTGGCTAAAATTTACCCGAAAACATAACAGCATTGCATAAAGTTTCAGCAATCATATGAATATAATATTTCTATATACTGATGTTGTTCCTTCATAAGTTAACAACATTTGTTGTGTCAAAAAAGAAAATTTTTATAACCGGGGATGTTAGTAGCAAAGATAAAACAAATTCGGTCATTCCGAGGGTTTTGTCTGGCCGGAACTTCCTTTTTAAGTTTTTAACCGGTGTAGCACCGCAAAAGACAAATAACCTAATAATAAGGATTAAATGGTCATATATTACATATTTGACTTCAACTTTTTATAAATTATTAAGGTAAAGTTAACTTGCTCTATCTACATGTGCCAAAAGAAAAACGTTAGGGCTGCTCATCGCAAGGAATAATGACCATGCAGGAAATGTACTGCATATTGTCAGGGGTCTTTATTCCGGACTTGATTACTTGCTATTTTTCGTCTGAAGCTTTGGTTTCCTAAAACGAACTAATTTTAAGATTATATGCCCAATTGCATCATAGACGTTTCCCCCACTCGAAGTTGTTTTCTTTTTTTTTGGCGTTATAAATAAGTCATCAATTCCCTTTCATCTTCTCATAAAATTTTCCTATAGGTGTTAATAAACAATATGTGGACATCTAGAACAAATACGTTTGGATTAAAAGGTAGGCCATTAAGGGCTGCCATTACTGCCACCGCGGTTACAGGTTTTTCATTATTCGGTTATGATCAAGGTTTAATGTCTGGTATCATTACTGGTGAACAATTCAACTATGAATTCCCTGCAACTAAAGGTAATACCGTTAATCAAGGTGCAGTCACTTCATGTTATGAAATTGGTTGTTTCTTTGGTGCTATTTTCGCCCTTTTAAGAGGTGATAGAGTAGGTAGAAGACCATTAGTTATTGCTGGTTCAATCATTATTATTCTTGGTACCGTTATCTCAGTTTGTGCTTTCAGAGATTCATGGGGTTTAGGTCAATTCGTTATAGGAAGAGTTATTACCGGTATTGGTAATGGTTTAAATACCGCTACTATCCCAGTCTGGCAATCAGAAATGTCTAAAGCCGAAAACAGAGGTAGATTAGTTAATTTGGAAGGTAGTGTTATTGCCGTTGGTACTTTAATTGCCTATTGGTTAGATTTTGGATTATCATACGTTAATACTTCAGTTCAATGGAGATTCCCAGTTGCTTTCCAAATCTTCTTCGCCCTTTTCTTATTACTTGGTATCTTAAATTTACCAGAATCCCCAAGATGGTTAGTTGCTCATGATAAAAAACCAGAAGCTTTAGAAGTTTTAGGTAAATTAGATGATATCTCACCAGATTCTGATTTTGTCTTAGCTGAAGTTACTGTTATCACTGATGCTATCAATAGATTTGATAAAGCACAAGCTGGTTTCAGAGAAGTATTCACTGGTGGTAAGACCCAACATTTCCAAAGAATGTTGATTGGTTCTACTGGTCAATTTTTCCAACAATTCACTGGTTGTAATGCTGCTATTTATTATTCTACTGTCTTATTCGAAAACACTATTGAATTAGATAGAAGATTATCATTAATTTTAGGTGGTGTTTTCTCCACCGTCTATGCCCTTTCAACCATCCCATCATTCTTCTTAATTGATACCGTTGGTAGAAGAAAATTATTCTTAATTGGTGCTATTGGTCAAGGTTGTTCATTCTTAATTGCATTTGCATGTTTAGTTCATCCTACCCATGAAACTGCTAAAGGTGCCGCTGTCGGTTTATTCCTTTTCATTGTTTTCTTCGCCTTCACCTTATTACCATTACCATGGATTTATCCACCAGAAATTAACCCAATGAGAACTAGAACTATTGCTGCATCCATTTCCACTTGTACTAACTGGATCACTAATTTCGCAGTTGTTATGTTCACTCCAGTTTTCATTGGTAAATCGGCGTGGGGTTGTTACTTATTCTTTGCCGTATTAAACTTTTTATTCGTCCCAATCATTTTCTTCTTCTACCCAGAAACTGCTGGTAGATCATTAGAAGAAATTGATATCATCTTTGCCAAAGCTCACGTTGAAAATAGACAACCATGGAGAGTTGCTGCCACCTTACCTAAATTATCCTTGGCTGAAATTGAAGAACAAGGTAATGCTTTAGGATTATACGATGGTGATTTTGATAAAGAGAAGGCTGAATTAAAAGATGATGTTGAATCTGTAAGTGAAAAATCTAATGAAGAAGAAACTAGAGGGCCATTAAAACCAAATACCCCTTCTGATAAAGTTTAAGTGTAGTATGTTGTATAGTGAATAAACTGTTTTATTATTAATAAATAATCGGTAACGAGTAGATTTCTCTGGGGGATAAATTGCTGCGATTATCGTTTCATTTTCGGTAGTGATTTTCGGTACCAGTGATTTTCGGTCTCATTGAATTTCGGTACGCGTTATTTTATTGTGTCTTGAAAAAGTTAAATTTCACAAGCAACCTTTATAACTCGGTCCATAGGTTTTAGATCGACCGACTCTAAACTTAGAAAATTAAACTTCAATGCCGTAAATTCCAAATCGTGTTGGTTAGATTTGCTTTTTCCCATTTTTTCATTGTGTTTTAACTTCTCGGATTTAGATTTCAGGTTAAACTTGCCAGTGAGTGAATTTTCACAGGGAGTAGTCTCGCTTATATAATAAATGGAAAAGAAAAAAAAATAACGTGTATATATTATGATCTACATAATATATTCATATTCTAATATGCTACAAATTCCAATGAATTACATATTCTAATAAATTAAAACGATGAATTAAATATCTCAATAAATTAAATATGTCTAGTATCTATGGTTACTTTCTGAGGATCATTTAAGTCTCAAATAAACAATTAATTAAACTCATTAATAACCATACAGTTATCAATAAACCACCAATCTTTCTATCAAATTTCCAATCATTTATTGGGATCAAAATAATCAAAATACCAACTATACCCATTAAGCTTAATGAAGTAATGAAAAAGTACTGATCTAAATTGAATTTAAGACTACCTAACTCAGTAAGAGAATTATAACCGATCCCAATCAAGATAAGTAGAATCGGTGTACCAATACATGAATTAATACCAATCAAAGGTGAATAATAAAGCAGTAATGTTATATTGGTAATAAGATCATTTATTGAATTGGCAACTGAAAATACAATAAACCCAAGAAGGTAATCGGAGATCCCCATTATAAGTCCATAATTCTTTAATAACTTTAAAAGGAAAATGGAAATATTTAAAACTACAACAATGGAATTAGCTACACCAAGGAAATATTCAATGTGTTTTATGAATAGAGTGAATGAGAAAACCGCTAGCCCAATTGCTACTGTCAATCCTGGGAATTTCTGATATATACCTAAGCCCATGAGCGAATAGTAATAAGCCAACCATCGTTTATCATTTATCTCTATGGGAATCAACCATTTGAGTATATAATTCAAAGCATGTATGAATATATGAACGTTATGAATCAACCAATGTTCTGGGGTATTAATATTCTGATTGTTTTGATGTTCCAATTCATCTGCCATTTCCAAATGACTATCAATATTCAACGGCACTGCTTCTTCATCTGGATTCTTATTGACCCCGAAAAGGTAACATAAATGAAGTAAATATATAATAGCCATTATTATACTCTCATATTTAGTAATTTTTCCGTCCTTTAAAATGATATTAAACACTCCTAAAATGGAAAATAACCATAGTAAGTCAACTAGTATAATTTTATTATATTTGACACTAACACCAATACAACTTATTATCCCTAAAGTTAAACATAGTATTATCAAATTTGAGCCTATAAGCTGCCCTAGTACTAATTCTATGGAATTGGAGTGTATTGCGTTAAAATAATTCACTATATCAGGAAATGAGTTAATTAAGGGAATAAGTATGAACAGTAGAAAGTTATCATTTATTTTGAACAACTTAGTTATCTTTTGTAAGTTAGGGAAAAGATAATTCAGGATAATGATACTGAGGGTAATGATAAGGAATATAAGACTGGATAAAATGATCAAATTATATGTTGTGAGCATCCAAATTGTAGGCTGAGAACAGTAGTATCGTATCGCCACATTGTAGTACCCACCACAAGCCTTAACAGCCTCACAAGTAAAATTTTGTGGTGTGCAAGAAGATTCTGTTATCATGTGGCTTGGCTTTTCGCAGTCGACCTGACCAGCGACCTGGGATCTACTGAGAAGGAGGTATGCAAGCCAAGGTAGGGTAAATGTGGGGAGAAGGATAATTGGTGGCTAAGTAAAGGTTAAACCATCAGATTGAAATAGAGGGGATTATTTAGTATGATTTATAAACTTTATATCTTTCTTTATTCGCCGTTTTTAGATACAATAGACGCAGCAAGGACAAAGACTATGAGTGTATATAATTATACCGGTACATCAGTAATTAAGTTTTTTATACAAGTATTGAAAAAGTCTATATCTATTGTTAATCTAATATTTCTTGGGCCCTTTTATAAACATCACGTTCTAATGCTTCTACAGTTATCTTTATATCCAAGTTAATATCATCAATTAAGGCTTCCTTGGTTGTATAATTCAACTCAGGTCTTATGTACCCTAATACAAGATATTGAACTTCAGCACCATAGAAATTTTGATTGAATTTATGAATAATATGAATTTCAGCAGTTTTCTCTTCATTAGCATAGAATGGGTTATATCCTATTGACATTACCATTGGTAATACTTTCAATTCTGTATCACATAACAATTTCCCTTGATTGAACAGAACCTCTCTACCATCTTTTCTTAACTTGACCTCGTCATCATGCTTGATATGATTTGGTGATAATTTACAATAGCCAAAATATATTCCTGGCTTTAACACAGATAATTTATCAGTTATTGGAATATTGGCAGTTGGTATACCTAATTCAGAAGATCCCCTACCAAATCCATTTATAATTTCATTAGTTTCTTTTATAGGATAAGGTGCAGTTATTTGATCTGGAATTATTGTTTGTGGTCTCATATAAGATTATAAATTTGATGTTTGACTCTGTATGGCAGCTATGGAGATGAGTCTATTACTAAGAAGTTATGAACGATTCGCGCGATAAGGTAAAGGTGTTCTCTGATCTTGAATACTTGACTAGACATTTAATATCAAGAGACACTTAAAAAAGAGAGCAAGTCACAAATAAATAAAAATAAGTACGACATTTATTAAAACAACAGATTAGATACACTTAGATTTAGAATCTTTCTTCTAATTGAGCTAATAAAGTTTTAGCATCTTTGGCAAAGTTTCTAATACCTTGAGCTAATTTTTCAGTGGCCATAGCATCATCATTTAATGCAAATCTGAAAGTAGCTTCATCATCAATGAAAGTAACTTTAGCATCAGTAGAAGTTTGAGCATTAGCAACATCCAATTTCTTTGGAACTTGTTCATCAGAATTGATTAATTCTTCTAATAATTTTGGAGCAACAGTTAAGTAATCACAACCAGCTAATTCTTTGATTTCACCAACGTTTCTGAATGAAGCACCCATAACAATGGTGTTGTAGTTGTATTTTTTGTAATAGTTGTAGATTTTCTTGACTGAAACAACACCAGGATCAGTTTCTTGAGTGTAAGTTTCACCAGTAGCAGCTTTGTACCAATCTAAGATTCTACCAACAAATGGAGAAATTAAAGTAACTTTAGCTTCAGCACAAGCAACAGCTTGAGCAAAAGAGAATAATAAAGTTAAGTTACAGTGGATATCGTGTTTAGCTTCTAATTCTTTAGCAGCTTGGATACCTTCCCAAGTTGAAGCAATTTTGATTAATATACGGTCTTTTTTAATACCAATTGATTCGTATAATTTGATAATTTCTAAAGCTTTATCAATAGTGGCTTGTTTATCAAAGGATAATTGTGCATCAACTTCGGTACTGACTCTACCTGGGACAATGTTTAAGATTTCTTTACCAAATTCAACTAATAATCTGTCTAAAGCGAAACCGGCTTTTTCTTGTTTAGTTGAACCTTTATCTTTAGCGTAATCAATTGCAACATCAATTAATTTAGCGTATTCTGGTTTCTTAGCAGCAGCTAAAATTAAAGATGGATTGGTGGTGGCATCTTGTGGGGTATATTTAGCAATTGATTCGAATTCACCAGTATCAGTTACAATGACGGTACCTGTAGCTTTTAATTGTTCTAAAGAGTTTGACATTTTTCGTTAGCAATTGAAATTTTAAATCTCGGGAATTTATCCAATATTTATAATTTTTCAAATTGGACATTGTCTGAATGGGGGTCAAATTACTGCGAATCGTGGTTCTATGACGACCAACATTTTTTCCCTGGGGTACCACAATGCGGTACCATCACCCTACCATACAGGTACTCTTAGAGGAGGGGGGAGCAGGGTTTTATGGAATATTACTAACATGACTAACCAAATCAGAGTTTAGGGTTTTATTATTAATGCCACTTACATGTTCTAGAGATTTGGGCCATTATTAATATTCGTTTACATGTAATCCGTGCTATTCCAAAAAGAATAGTTTCCGGAGTAGTGTCGACCTGTGGAACTATTTGCGGACCCATCAATTTTCGGAGCAAGTTCTTTTGGGTTCTATCACACTTTCTTTTGAGCTTTTGTTTACTTATGAGATAGTAACGATCCAGTTTTAATTGGAAGTTGTGGAGATTATTGCTGTACATTATCTATGATTTTAGGTATTTTATAGATGGTATTCAGGATCAATAGCGCTACTTGGCGATTTGAACTTCGCATTTGTCAACGTTCAATTTAATGCCAATATATTTTCAATAAGCCTGGGCATAAATATGAATGGTGGACTCTCGGGATATAAACATCACAAGCACCTACAATTGAATATAATATTCAAGAGAAAATATCTTTTATGTATACATCATATAAAAATATTCATGCATATATATATATGGTCTAGCCTTGCCATCATTTGAATAGCCACCCTCGCCTAAATCTAGCGCGATAGTTCCTATCAAATTCGCAGTAACTTTTGACCTACTGCCAAAACCCTTATAATCCCTAATAGTAACCCACTTTTTGAGTAACCCACGACGTCGCGCCAGTCGACGAATTTTTCACCCAGCACACCAACTTCGAAGTACACCATGTCAGGACAAGAAGAATTATTAGACTATTCAGATTCTGAAGAAATCGCCGTTCAACAACAACAACCTACTGATTCTAAAGAAACCGACAAAAAAGGTTCTTATGTTGGAATCCATGCTACTGGTTTTAGAGATTTCTTATTAAAACCAGAATTATTAAGAGCAATTGGTGATTGTGGGTTTGAACATCCATCAGAAGGTTCGTATATTGGTTAATCCATATTCGTTAAAGTACGATACTTTTATTTGATGCTTTATCAAGTCATTTATATTATGCCTGATTTATTAGCAATTTTGAGTGTACCAGACAGGTCTGATTGTAATGATACTATAATTCACTTACACCTTTCCAGTAATTGCAAGCATCGTCAAGTCTAAGACCATGTTAAATGTTATAAGATGAGGATATTTAACCTCCAAAAGTTTAATAAACTTTCACATCTTCAATTTTAATACCTTCTTGTTATACTTGCGGTATCTTATCATTACATTGTTAAGGATATATACGATAAAAAATCGTTAACAACATCCATTAACAGCCAACCGTTGTTAAAAAGGTACTTTTTAATATTCAGTGAATTAATAGTACAAGTACACGAATATGGTTTAAATTAAGCCCTCATACTAACAAAAATAGTTCAACAAGTTTGTATCCCTCAATCAATCTTAGGTACTGATGTTTTATGTCAAGCAAAGTCTGGTTTAGGTAAAACCGCCGTTTTTGTTTTATCTACTTTACAACAATTAGACCCAATCGCAGGTGAAGTTTCAACCTTAGTCATTTGTCATACCAGAGAATTAGCTTATCAAATCCGTAATGAATATGCTAGATTCTCCAAATATATGCCAGACGTTAAAACTGAAGTTTTCTATGGTGGTACTCCAATCAACAAAGATATTGCCAAGATCAAAGATAAAGAAACTTGTCCACATATTATTGTTGCAACTCCAGGTAGATTACATGCATTAGTTAATGAAAAGGCTCTTAGATTAAACAATATCAAATCCTTCGTTATTGATGAATGTGATAAAGTTTTAGAAGCCGTTGATATGAGAAGAGATGTTCAAGATATCTTCAGAGCCACTCCTCATCAAAAACAAGTTATGATGTTTTCTGCTACTTTATCCCAAGAAATCAGACCAATCTGTAAGAAATTTATGCAAAATCCATTAGAAATTTACGTTGATGATGAAGCTAAATTAACTTTACATGGTTTACAACAATTCTATATCAAATTAGATGAAAAAGAAAAGAACAGAAAATTGAGTGATTTATTAGATAGTTTAGAATTTAACCAAGTCATTATTTTCGTTAAATCTACACAAAGAGCTAATGAATTAAACAAATTATTATGTGCTTGTAATTTCCCATCTATTGCTGTTCATTCAGGTTTAAAACAAGAAGAAAGAATTGCTAGATATAAATCTTTCAAAGAATTCAACAAGAGAATCTGTGTTTCTACTGATGTCTTCGGTAGAGGTATTGATATTGAAAGAATTAACTTAGCTATCAATTATGATTTACCAAATGAAGCTGATCAATATCTTCATAGAGTTGGTAGAGCTGGTAGATTCGGTACCAAAGGTTTAGCTATCAGTTTTGTTTCTAATGAAAGTGATGAAGAAGTTTTAGAGAAGATTCAATCAAGATTCGATGTTAAAGTTGTTGAATTCCCAGAAGGTGGTGTTGATCCTTCTACTTATATGAATACATAATCTTCGAGTTATATTAACTAAGATTATGCATCATGTAGTGTATAGTTTATATAAAAGTTGTTCTACTGTATGCTATGCATTTACTCTACAAACTTCATCTATTAACCTATAGACATCCCTGATTTCTTTTTTCGGTACTAAAAACCATTCTATATGAATATTATATGAATCTTTACTACAATTCTTGCAAAAGATGACACCTCTCCCATAATGCTTGTGTAATCGTTTATGGATTTCCATTTCCAGGTTATTGACATCATTAGTGTGAAATCCTCCATCTTTAAAACTTTCATAGGTATTTAAACTTAGTTTCTTAAACATTGATACAAATGAAACTTTTTTAAATCTATCAGTGGGTGTTAGTAGTTTTATCTTATGCTTACATTTATTTTCCCATTGTTTTATACGAGCTTCCACCATTTGCGTTGTCATACCAACTTTAACGAAAACATATGGAGATTCTCTTAATTGATAATTATTCCATTCTTTATCCTTAGAATTGGGTAAGTTACGTGTTATGAACCAATTAGTTTGTTGTTTGTCAAAGAATTTCTCTAATGTGTAAATGTATATAAACCCAGGGTTTTTCCTATTCAATTCCGAGCTTTGCAGTGTAGTTAAAGGTTTTTCTGGGTCTTGATATTTATGATAATGGCAATATTCTTCATTCGTATTGATCTTACATCGTAGACCTTTAGTTGTTATTCCTTTACATTGCATCGCGTTTTGAGAATGATCTGTTAGTGATTTGTACCAGTCTGGATCATGGTATGGGTAATTGGGTTGGTTTTATATGATATTAATTTTCATACTTTTTGTGTAATTTTATTTTCATGTAAGGGGTGGCTACAATTTATAAAGGTGTCATTTAATATACTAAAACTTTCAACAATTGCATCTTGAAACCATATTGCCTGTGGTGTACGGGTACAAATACATTTTTATTAAAACCTTACAACTCCAATTACTCAAACCATTATCCAGAAACTATGGCTCTATAGTTGATCAACGTCATGTTATAGACCATGTACATCATGCTATAGATCATGTACATCACATGATACCTGTGGTAAATTACAACCATTTAATACAATGCCTTCAACAATAATAGGGACATTTTCAGCGACTTCTATAAACTCAATGCACCACATACATTAAAAGCTGACACTAAACACAATCAAAAAAAAACTATAGCCACATAAACCAAAACTCAATATCCACAATCGATGTGCTTAACGCCTACCGCCATTTCCTTCTGCCCCCACTAAATTAACTAAGATTAGCGATGAATTATTGTCGTAAGATTTACTTCAAGTCATGTGACAAGTCGAAACCACAATTTGCTCGTATTTAATCTGGGGCGTCCCCTGGAAACACATTTTTAATCTCAATTGAATCAACCCCGATTGAATCATATAAACTCAATTGAATCAATTACATCTAATGAGTGAAGAAACTTTCAAATTTGAAACATTACAATTACACGCAGGTCAAGAAGTCGACAGTGCTGTTAGAGCTCGTGCTCCCCCAATTTATGCTTCTTCTTCATTTGTGTTCACTGACAGTGAGAATGGTGCCAATTTATTTGCCCTTAAGGATCCTGGTTATATTTACTCCCGTATTGAAAATCCAACCAATGTAGTTTTTGAAAAACGTATTGCTAGTTTAGAAAATGGTAAGACTGGTATTGCAACTGCTTCAGGTCAAGCCGCACAATTCTTAGCTCTTACCAGTTTAGCTCATAGTGGTGATAATTTCATTACTAGTTCTTTCCTTTATGGTGGTACTTATAATCAATTCAAAGTTTATTTCAAAAAGTTAGGAATTGAAGCTAGATTTGTTACTGGATCAGATCCAAATGATATTGAAGCTAAAATTGATGAAAAGACCAAAGCTATTTACGTTGAATCAATCGGTAATCCAAAATATATCGTTCCTGATTTCGAAAAAATTACTAAAATTGCTAAGAAACATGGTGTTCCAATTGTTGTTGATAATACCTTTGGTGCAGGTGGTTATTTGATTAAACCTTTAAACCTTGGTGCTGATATTGTTGTTCATAGTGCTACTAAATGGATTGGTGGACATGGTACTACTATAGGTGGGGTTATCGTTGATTCTGGTAAATTCCCTTGGAAGGATTATCCTGAGAAATTCCCTCAATTCAGTAAACCATCTGAAGGTTATCATGGATTAGTTTTCAATGATGCTTTGGGACCTGATGCTTATGGAGCTTATGCTAAAGTTGAAGGTTTAAGAGATTTAGGTCCAAGTTTAAATCCATTTGCGCTGTTCCTTTTCTTACAAGGTTTAGAAACTTTAAGTTTAAGAGTTGAACGTCAAAGTGAAAATGCTTTGAAATTAGCCAAATATTTCGAAGCTTCTCCTCATGTTAAGTCAGTTAGTTACTTAGGTTTACCAAGTCATGAAAGTCATGAATTAGCCAATAAGTATTTTGAACATAAAGGAATTTATGGTGGTTGTCTTTCTATTGAAGTCAAAGATTTACCAGAAAAGGCCGAAAGTGACTTTAAAGAAGCAGCTCCACAAGTTGTTGATCATTTGAAATTATTCAGTAACTTGGCAAATGTAGGAGATTCAAAATCATTAGTTATTGCACCATATTTCACTACTCATCAACAATTAAGTGAACAAGAGAAATTAGATAGTGGTGTTACTAAAGGATTAATCAGATTATCAATTGGTACTGAACATATTGATGATTTAATCAAAGACTTTGAACAATCTTTTAAACTGGTTTATAAGTAGTTCATTAGAATGACGATTTAGAATTAATATATTAGAGTTAAATTTCAATCATATGCTATATATTAATGGTATCTATATATAAAACTTAAATGTATGTAAACTTTGGTATATTTAAACTAGAGGAGTCTTACGTAAACTCTTCTTAAACATAACCCCTAAAATCACTTGATTTAATAATGCTAACAATAAAACAAATTGTAAATATCTATAACCTTGACCAATATTTAAATCAGCTAAATTTAACTTGACGAACAACTTATTCAACTTGTAGTAGAATTTAAATTGAGCACCATATGATGCTAAGAAGCAAATAAATTGGATGAACTGAACTCCACATCCAATAGCAAGTATATGTGAATTGTTTGAATTGAAATAAACGTATGTCACAAGTACCATTAAAAATGTGGTAGTCATAAGCGATATTCCCACAGCAACTATAGGAAACTTTGTCATATTCTTACCAAATTGTTGGATATCATAAGAATTCTTACCATATTTTAAAAAGTCTTCATTCATTGAATATTGTCCAGTTTTCTTACCTTCATAATATTTTGCATTGAAGCTGGCAATTGTGTTATGATAAGGTTCTAAAAAGCTTTTTATGAGCTTTTCGGTATCCTCTTCAGAAGAGTTAGTCAAATTACTCATTTGAACTCCAACATCTTCAATTAAACAACTGAATATATCTAAACCATTGGTGGTTCTTTCATATTCTGGATTTATTCTCTTGTAACCATTATATCCAAGTTCAAATTGAGTGCCAGCATCGAAGGTATCAAGCTTATTGGTAGAAAAACCACTA
Source organism: Yamadazyma lessepsii (assembly GCA_030563485.1). NCBI lineage: Eukaryota > Fungi > Ascomycota > Pichiomycetes > Serinales > Debaryomycetaceae > Yamadazyma > Yamadazyma lessepsii. The sequence goes on along the minus strand of JAJMJG010000014.1, from coordinate 201,744 downwards.
CTAAAGTCTAATGCAAAGAAACTTATAAGTGTAAGACTTTTTCTCATAGCACCCAATATGACTTCAGATTCATTATTTCCTTGTCTCATAGTGAGTTCAAATTGTGTAGTAGGATTATTAAAAAGGTATAAATTAGATCCAAATATTATGGATGATATAAAGAATACTAAAGTCCATTTCTTTGTACTCTTGGATGGCCTTGGAAGTCTATATGATACTTGGTATTTCTCTTCAAGATCGACTGATTTCCTTAATTTAATAGTCATATCTATTAACAGTTTTTAATGTGTAAAGTACTTGTGTGTTTGATTAAAATGTTTGACCTCAGCTAAAAAAACTTTGGGCCTCTGAACCTTATATTGATGCAAAAAAAGTCTCACAAATGTTTTTGTAATTTCCTAAAATAGAAAAGTAATTGGGGTGAGGATTTGCTGAACTAAAATTAATGCCTAAATAGGAATATGGGGTTTTGATATTTTATATTTTTACGAATACCTTTTGTTTTGACTTCCTTATTAGTCAGAGTAAATGTATATGTAATGCATACTTTACATGTATTCTTCCTTTTTCAATGTTATAAGCCTTTGGGTAGTTTACAGATTTTAAGTATGCATCTAATTTGACATATTCTTTGAAATATAGTTGCTGGTATGTTTTCTATGTCCTAATTTGAAATTTACTGCTTGTATCATCATCCTTGGCAATCTCTAGGTTCATTCATGCCTTTAATAATTCGACATTCTCCGTTTAAAGAACGTTATAAGAAGATAAATCACACCAAGGTTAATTATAGTATGAGATTAATCACTTAAATGAAACCCTTCAGAATGAAACTATCATCACTTTCCTTTAAACAAGATTCTCTTGTTAGGTGACTCCCACACAGGATTGAAAACCATAGACATTACACTACCAATAAGGCTGATCAAAAAGGCCATCGAATTCCAGGTCTCTTTATTATATAATCAGAATTTCGAACTTACAAACCATTAGATCACTCGTAAATTATTTTATCGTAAAATATAAGCAAGTAATTAAATTTAAGGTTCCAGTAACATACTGCCTTCTTTTAGGTTGTTAAGCGATATTTTCTACGGCTAATTCCATAATTTAAACTTTGTTCGTCTAAGTCTTAATAGATAATTTAGTAAAATAATTCAAACCAATTACTTAAACTTCACTAGCCACATACCACAATTGACTGTTAAAATCGAAAATTTCCATGAAACAAATTTAACAATACAATTGTCTGTCGTCTTTACGATTTGCTATTATGTTATGTAGCAATCTTAAAAGAAGTGAGAATTTGTGTGTCTTCCTTAAACCCTTGCATGCTCCAAATGTTACCCATCATAAACTTCTTATTCGAGACCATCTTTTTAAAATTGGTTGTAATTAACTACAACAACCTAACAGCCTTGGTCAACCATAAAGTGACCTAACGATGAAACAGATGTCGTGTCAAACTATGTGTTCCACGACATGGTTTTAGACAAAAGAAAAGTTTATCTCAAGCAGACGTCCTGCACACATTCATGCATTGTCTCTTTTTGCAACAACCAGCAATTTGTGATCCTTTAAATCATTGATTTTCCCTAAAATTCCAATTTATAACACAATTGTAAAACAGAAGTAACGAAGTTCACAATATGAAACAAAAGCTTACATCTTTTGATATGCCACCAGAAATACCTGCGTTGCTGATGGACCTATCGCATATACTGCAAAATTTTAAACCTAGTAACTTAAGTACAGATGATATTCCAAGAGTTCCGGTAATACTGAAAAATGGAAGACTTAAACAGTTTGTTAATAAATCTAAAAGGGTTGTCAGTATGCCATTACTAAAATTCAAAAATCTACCACCATCACCCGTACCGTCCGGTTCTAATTCACCAGCCATTTCCAGGTCAAATTCATTAGGCAATGATTTTGTTCCATTTGTAGCGAAAGAAAGAAGAGCTATAACAGTTTCAGCTAATCAAAGGTTTTCTATGCCAATAATTCCAGATGATGATGAGTTTGAAATCGATGATATTTTTTCACCAGTTACTCAATTAATTAGTCGGCCCGGTACAGTAAAGCTTGTAGAGGTCGGCACTAAATCAAGCCCAACCCCACCAATTGATATTCAAAATGGATCAACTCCAACCCTTGACTCTTACTATAGAAGGCAAGAGTCTGTTGAGCCTATTAAAATAGATAATGTGTCTTTAAATGGACCCGCAGCTGACCATACCCCAACTGGTAGTATTTCCAGTAATTCTAATTCCACATTCATTGATAGTTTATTCTCCAATGATAACAAATCACAAGATCTCGTTGCCAACTCTATTATGGAAGTATTAGAAATCTATAATGGCAGCGAAGAAAGCATACCAGTGGATCCAAAACAGCAGCAGAATAAATCTGTCGAAACGGTATATATAGATGCTGACACGGGGTCTGACAATGAAAGTGTTTATACCTCAGCTATTTCATTATTAACAGAAAGTTATGTTAATGAAATAATTAGAATCAATGATGAAGATCCTGGTAAAAGCTTTGATGTGGTATCTGTTAAAGATAGTCTCTTTAGTGAAGATTCTATTGATAAACCAGATATTATGTCCAAATTACCAAGTCCTAATAATTCCAAGTCTACATTTTCTAAAGAGTCATTAAATAAAGATTTACCACCACTGCCTACAGATTCAATTCAAGATGAACATGAATTAATCGTGAAGAAATTGCCTGAACCTGAGCAAGTCGAACAACAAACCCCAGTATTAAATATCAAAAAGACAAGAAGAAATGAAGTATCAAGAACTGGTAGTATACGACACAGGAATTCTTATACTAAACCAAGTAGTATATATGATCAAAGGCCAGCAAGTATGAACATGGACTCATATAGGGGAGTATCCAATGAACGTCCTATGAATGATCCTCCAAGACCATTCAGCATGTACTCCACTGCATCACTTAATCCATCAGTAGGAAACTTTTCTACACTATCAGCAGGACAATTAAGTTTATCAAATGCTACATCAGAGGTAAAACGTCAAGTAAGACAAAGACCTTTTAGTTATTGTCTTGATAGTTCAAAAGATTATGGATATTCAAGATATGCTCCTCCACCTCCTAAACACAAGGTTCAAGGTAATCCATATAAGAATGAATCTAAGGATAAAAGAATCGTTAGCTCTCCGTTAACAATGCATCACGATGAACCTAGAGATAAAAGAACTGTTAGTTTACCACCAGCAACAAATTCACCTCCTAGAGTTCCTACAAAATCATCAAAGTTTTCAAAACCATTGCTAACTCCGATTTCCAGCGATGCATCATTACCATCAAAGAATCCTCACACTTTTAATCCTCATACTCAAAGAGTATTTACACCACAAACACCAACTAAATCCAGTGACATGTCTATTTATTCTAAAAGGTATTCGATGCCAAGTCCTTCTTCTACACCATCAAAGCCATCATATCCTAATGATGAGCAAATAAAAGCAAGTATAGGTAATTTTCTTACAAAAGAGAGATATAAATCAAGAAGACAGGGATTTTTTTAAATGGTTATATAGACACCATAGACTATTTTGAAATTTATCAGGGGTGTTTTATACCAGGATTTGGTATAGAAAATTTATTCAAAGACTACTCATAGTAATCACTAATTTGATAACCAATGTAAAATAATGTAAGGTAAATGTATAATTATGTATATATTTTAATATATTTAAGATAGGGGAAAATTTTTAAGAATGATAGTTCTTTAAAGGAGGAGGTTGAATTGATTATTTTTTAATGTGAATAGCAACATATAATATAATTGCATTGATAATTATTTTCAGGCCCTTAATACCGAAATTGACCTTTTAAATCACGAAATAACAATAGAAGTATTCTTTTATTTAAAATGTGTTATTTATAAGCTGTATTTTTGAGTTAATGGGAATTTCAGGAAGTTTACTTTTTTGCAGCCACCTCAACGCACTATACACTAATAGAATAGAGTATCAGAATACAACACCATAACAAATGGAACAAATAGGATCTAGTAATTATACTATTCTTTGCCTTTTATTTTACTTATCAGAGAAGTCAAAAAAAAATTATGAGTACAAAAGCTATTCAGTAGATGAAATACCAAACCAAATTTTCAGAATAAATGTAAAATTAACAAAAAATCAAAAAAAATTTTAAAAATTAATTCGTACTTAAAATTTAACCTTCTTAATAATAACGTAATCTTTAAGCTTCATTAACCTTCAAAATCTCTAAAAAAAAATTGATTAATAATTAAAATGCTCATATGAAACTTCTTAATGAATCAACAGTTACGTGTGTTCCTGCATAATTGATCGACAAAACAGTCGCATTTCGTTCGATTAGTTTTCGTCGTTGAACATCAGAATCTGTTATAAAACTGTACGTAATCCATACATTATAACAGTTTTACGCTTAAAGATAATACTATTGAATTGCTTGATACAATAGAGTAACTTAGGGTTTTGTGTCATATTATAAATCGCGTTCTGAGATTAAAGCGGTTCTAGAATAATTTCATCTGATTCAAGACTATTTAATATAAATATTGCTAAAATATGGATGAACTGTATAGTTATGAATCACCTTCAATGGTTGCACACTCACCAATGATAAATTATCGTAAAGATGCAAGAAAAGGTGTAAAATTCTCATTAATGGTTGTTGGAGAGCTGGGTACTGGTAAGACTACTTTTATCAATAGTTTATTAGGTAAGAAGATTTTAAATCATAGATTTGAAAATGGTATTACAGTAGTTGATACTAATACTATCTCATTTACCAGTGCCAAATCTGTAGCTTTACCAAATACTAGCATATTGACTAGAAATGAGTTTAATGCTTCAACTGCTAATGAAGAACCAGGTATAGCCATAACTGAAAGTAAAATTGATATTGCTGACGAGGCTAATACAAAATTACAATTGACTATAATTGATACCCCAGGATTCGGTGATAATTTAAATAATGAAATTTGTTTTGTTGAAATTGAAAATTACTTGAAACAACAATTCGATCTTGTTTTAGCCGAAGAAACTAGAATCAGAAGAAACCCAAGGTTCGTTGATACCAGAGTTCATGTAATGTTATATTTCATTAGTCCTTCAGGTCATGGATTAAAAGAATTAGATATCAACTGTATGAAGAGATTAGCCAAATATGTCAATATTATTCCAGTAATTTCCAAAGCTGATTCTTTTTCTGAAACAGAATTGGCCCATTTTAAAAAACAAATCAGGTTAGATCTTGAAAAATTTAATGTACCAGTATTTCAATTTGACAATTACTTGAATGAATATGATGAAGAAGAAGATTATGAATTAATTCAAGAATGTAAATATTTAGCTAAAATTCAACCATTTGCTATAATAGGAAGTGAAGATGAATTTGAAGTAACTGATAATAAAACTGGTCAATCTAAAGTAATCAAAGCTAGACAATATCCTTGGGGATTAGTTGATATAAGTAACCCAGAATATAGTGACTTTCTTACATTAAAATCAGTGTTGTTGGGAAGTCATTTACAAGATTTGAAAGACTTAACTCATGACTTCCTCTATGAAAGCTATAGAACCGACAGATTAACTAAAGTTACTGGAAGATCCGAAGCTGATGAAGATAAGGATTACGATGAAGAAGATTACACAAATGATACTAAAGTACCATCATTATCTAATTTAGCACAATTAGCATCATCAAATCCTCTTAACGGGGCAAACTTTGAGGATACATCAGTAACTTCCTCTCCAGCATCTAAAAAGACAAGATCAATGTTATTAGATGATGATAAAGAAAGCAAAAACTCAAAGGAAGAAATGCCATCACCAAAATTGAAGAATGATGCATCATCGTTTACATCAACAACTTCAACAGTTTCTTTGGAACATCCAACAAGAAACTTAAACACTAATAATCCTGCATTCAAACGTTTATCTATTGCTCCACAACGTAATCAATTAAGACAAATCAGTGAAACCGTTCCTTATGTAATCAGACATGAAAGAATATTAGAGAGACAACAGAAATTAGAACAAATGGAAATGGCAAGTGCCCAAGAATTAGCCAATAGAGCTGCTTTATTAGAAAAGAGAGCAGCTGAATTAAAGGCTAGAGAGAAAGCTTTAAAAAAGAAAGCTTTAGAAAGAGAATCTTTGAATAGTAAAGTAGAAGATACTACTGAAGAGGTCACACAGGATCAAACAGAAGATAACACTGAAGAAAATACTGAAGTTGCTCATTCTAGTCTTAGAAAGGAAGAGACATTAACTGATTTACATTCAATTGTATCAAATAAGCATGATCTGTAGATTTTTAAGACCCATAGCTTTAGATATATGAATAGGACAGAGGGAGATGAAGCGAGGTATAAAAAAATTTGATGAACAAATAAGTAGGTGCTGAAAACTTTAGTTGGGGTAATTAAGTAGGTGTAACCTAATCAATGAATAGGTTAATAGTGAAATGTATAATTACAATATTATTATACTCTAAAAAGAATAAGACACAATAACTCTAAATGCTATGCTACCAATTTCTGACACTCTCAGTTTCATCGGTGGACCTGTCGCGCCCTGACCGCAAATCACAAAAAAATTCTCAGTTGACGATACAGTGAATCAGTCAAATTACCCTTCTATTAATACCATATTGGTGAAGACACAAAGATTGGTCAACGACTGAATTCTCACCATAACAAGATACACGTAAATCATTTGATACCTTCTTTGAACAAAAGTTTTAATTCATAATAAATAATACGAATCAAGGATGGATCTTAGTCAAATTTTAGAGAACGCCATTTTAGGTACAGATCCATCAATTAGAAGTTCAGCTGAAGCTGAATTAAACAATATTGCCGAAAATCATTATGCTGAGTTTATTGCCATGTTGGCTAAAACTTTGGGTGATGAGATGGCTAAGACCGAAGCAAGAATGTTAGCAGGGATTGCGTTAAAGAATCAGTTAGTTGCTAAGGATTCTAACGTCAGGACTAAATATCAGGATCGTTGGTATAATCTAACCATAGATATCAAAACTGATGTGAAAAATACCAGTTTACAAACTTTAGTATCTAAAGATGAAAGAGTTGGAAGATCATCAGCACAATTAATCGCAGCAATTGCCGAATTGGAATTACCTTTGAATCAATGGCCACAATTACTCACCATTATGATTGAAAATACTAAAGCTGAAAAGGAAACTTATATCAAAAGGGCATCGTTGTTAACTATAGGTTATATATGTGAAAGTTTGAATCCAAATGATCCAACTGTAATTGAACAAGCTAATGGAATTTTAGTTGCAATTATTCAAGGTGCTCAACCAAATGAAGAAGATGCTGTTAGATTAACAGCTTTAAACGCATTAGTGAATTCTCTTGAATTCATTAGATTCAATTTCGACAAAGAAGGTGAAAGAAATTATATAATGCAAGTAGTGTGTGAGGCTACACAAGCTAATAATGTTGATTTACAAGAGGCTGCTTTTGGATGTTTAGCCAAGATCATGTCACTATATTACAGATACATGTCTGTTTATATGGAAAAAGCTCTTTTCAATTTAACTGTACTGGGGATTCAAAGTCCAAATGATAGAGTTGCCTGTATGGCAATTGAATTTTGGTCATCAGTTTGTGAAGAAGAAATTGATTATTCAATGCAAAGAGATGAATTAGGTGAAGAATATGCCCAAGAACTAGTTAGTTATAATTTTGGATTAGTTGCTTTACAATCCACTTTACCAGCATTATTGGAAGCTTTAACTAGGCAAAATGATGATCCTGAAGATGACGATTGGTCTGTTTCTATGGCAGCTGGTGCATGTTTACAATTATTTGCTCAAAACACTGGCAATTATGTTATAGAACCAGCTTTGATATTTGCTTCAAATAATATAACCAGTGATAAATGGAGAGAAAGAGAAGCTGCTGTTATGGCAATTGGATCCATTTTAGACGGGCCAGAATTGGAAAATTTAACAGAACCTTTGAATCAAGCTTTACCACCTATCATGAATTTAATTCAAGACGAATCCTTACATGTAAGAGAATCCGTTGCATGGTGTTTAGGTAAAATTGCTGAGGTTGCAATTGGTGCTTTAGACTTACAACTTCATTTACCAAATATTTTAAATGCCATTGCCATTGGTTTGAAGAATCATCCTAAAGTTGTTACCAATTGTTGCTGGACTTTCATGAATTTAATTGAACAATTATGTACACAAGGACCTAATGCACCAGCCACAGTTTTGTCACCATACATTCAACCAATAATTTCTCTTTTATTAGAATTATCCAAACAATCAGATAACGATGGAAGTTCCAGGGATGCTGCATTTGAAGCTTTATCAGTTTATGTTCAAACCAGTGCTCAAGACTCAATACCAATAATTTATGATATGGCCGAAGATTCAATTACCAAGTTGGAACAAACCATCATTGAATTGAATAAAGAAAATTTAACACCAGATGTTAAGACTAATTTAGAAGATTTACAAACCAGTATATTATCATTGTTAACTACCATTATCAGAAGATTAGATGGAGAAGTTTTAGGAGCAAGTGATAAATTGATGTTAATTTTCTTAAAATTATTAGAAACTTCTGAACCTAATGCTCTTATTGAAGAAGATGTATTTATTGCTATTTCAGCCGTTGCTACTGCAATTGGTCCTAAATTTAATAATTATATGGAACCGTTTTTACCATACTTAAGTAAGGGATTAACTAATACCGAGTCACCAACTGCTAATACTTCAGTTGGTATTGTTGCAGATTTAGCACATTCATTAGGAAACTCAATTTTACCATACTTACAAAGTTTAATGAACATTTTAGGTCAAAATTTAAGTGATGATCAAGTTCAAAGAGCTTTAAAACCTTCAATTTTATCATGTTTTGGACACTTGGCTACAGCTTTAGGAAAGCAATTTGAAGACTATGTAGGGTTTGTTATGCAAATGTGTCAACTTGCTACTAATATTCCAGATGATGGTACACAAGAAACTGCTGACTTTTTATTCAACATAAGAGAAGCAGTATTGGAATGTTATTCAGGTATTGTTGGTGGATTACAAGATTTCAATCAAATCTTATTCCAATACATGGGGGATATTTTCCAATTTTTACAACACATCTCAAGTGATATTGATTTGATTAGTATTGAGTCTATTGCATCATCAATTGTTGGTTTATTGGGTGATATTGCTACGATGTATCCAGGTGATCAATTCAAACAAGTGTATGAAAGTGCTTGGGTAACTGAAGTTATAAAGAGAACAAGAGCTAATCAAACTTTTACTGATAATACTAGAAATACTGCCAGATGGGCTAGAGAACAACAAAGAAAGAAGGCTTTAGCTTAGATTTCTTTTAAATCAAACTATCCAAACTGAAAAACTAAACCGAATCCACTTACTGTGGTATCTCCATAATTCACTCCAGAAAAATTTCAAAAATCAAAAAAATACCTCTAATGAACCTCTAATGAACCTCTATAGAAATGTATTGCATCAATATATATTTATACAACTATATGACTTTTACTTATCTGTTTATTTTGTACTTCTGAACGATGGTTGGGTGGTATTGACCGTATTGCAGGTGTCGCGCTATTAGCGTTGTTTGGCCTAATTTATTCATAAGAGTAGTTGTTTTCACAACTGATCTAAATCGTGAACACAGGGTAAAAAAGGGTGAAAGTAGTAAATAAAATGGATTCGTATAATCCTATTCCTTTTGATTTGACATATATAGTTTATGATCCTAAAGATCCTTTGGGGTTGATATGTGTTCATCTATCATTATTCCCTATATATAACATGGTATTCTATTTATCTTGGTTCCTTGTTTCCAGAGAAATTGAACCAGTAGTAGTAGTAGGTGGTCATCTTGTTAGTGAAATACTAAATAAATGTGCAAAAGCTTTATTAAAAGCTCCAAGACCTGATTTCCATAAAGACTTTGGCCATGGTGCTTTAAGTTTCGGTATGCCTTCAGCTCATGGACAACATATGGGGTTTTTTAGTGGTTATTTTATTTGTATAATACTTCTTAAAACCAAAAAACTCACAAAACCACAAAAACTCCTAGGTACAATAGCACTTCTCATTGCTAGTGCTAGTGTAAGTTTTTCAAGAGTTTACTTATATTATCATACCTATCAACAGGTTATTGTAGGTACATCATTGGGAATGTTCTTAGGAATTTCATATTTCTACGTAAGTTCACTTTTAAGAGATATTGGGATTGTGGATTGGGTTTTAAATTGGCCATTCGTACGGTATTTCCATATAAAAGACTCATATTATCATGTTTATCAAACTTATCAAGAGGAATATGAACATTTTACCAAGTTGAAAGAGAAAAAAGTACAAGACCAGCGATGAAACATATCACATCACCGATAATCAATCGAATATTAGAATAGCATAGATTATATTCCTACAATATATATTCTCTAAAAATCATCCCAATCTTCATCATCTTTCTTCTTACCTCCACTAGCACTAGACAAACTTGTCTTTTCCTCTGGTCTTTGGAATCCAAAAGCAGTTTCAACTTCTTGTTTCTGTTGATCATTTAAGTTTAATCCATCAAAGAACTTACCAAATTTAGCATCAACAGTTTTATTAAAACCATTATTTTGAATTTCATGTGTGAAAGTTTGGAAAGTTTCTTGACCATATTTACCAGTTTCTTGCATTTTTTGACCAAATTGGGCCATAGCTCTCTTTGTTTCGTTACTTATATCACTTTGTTGTATTTGGTTTATACCTGGCTTTATGACAGATTCATTAACTTCAGTAACTGACTTTGCAACAGTGGATGAAAATAAACCCCATCCTTTTGATAATGTTCCTAAAGGATCAGTTTGAAAGTTATCCAAAGTGAAATTAGCGAAGGACCCTTTAGCTTGAGGAGCAGGTGCTGGAGTATTACCAAAACCTGCGAATTTACCACCTTGGGATGGTGGCAAGTCTTCCGGTCTAGAATTATTTTTGCTACCTAAATCCGCAAAATAGGCTTCATTTTTCAATCTTTGATCTGTTGATAATTTAGGGTTTTGGCGACGATTTTGAATTGAGTCTAAATTTGAAGAACTAGAGTTTTGTGATGAGTTTAATGGTTTGTTCTCAGCTGTGCCTGAAGCGGAGTCTAAAGTCGGTAATGTTTCACCACTATGATCTTTAGCAACGAATTCTTTACCTTCAACTAAACTGGTTAATTTCTCTTTATAATCCTCAGCTACGTAATTGTCGTATTTTAACTTAGCAGGTAAAGTTAAATCTACACCATTAGTTTCAAAATAATCCTTCAAACTATCATTTCCACCATGTTCCATTCTTAATACTTCTTCACCTTTAAATTGATCCATGGTGATTGATCTAACGAATGAGATGTGAACACCTAAACTTCTATGGATACCAGCACATTCAAGACAAATGAAGATACCGAACTTTGGTGATGCCCATTGTGGATTTGGGGCACCACAGTCAATACACTTTTTATTGCCACCAGTCTTTTGTAAAACTAATAACTTTCTACGTGTTTCAGGATCGATGGACATTGGTATGGGATTGTTGAGTAGTCGCGTCTATTGGTCGCACGATGAGTGAGGAATTTCTCCTAACCTTTACATTAGGGTGCAAAACTCATTAAGGCGGCTTATTCTAAATTCGTCTTTTTATACCAAAAATAATGCAGAAATGAATTATATTATATCATAAGCCAAATATATTAATAGACTTCTATAAGTTAGATGAGGATTTGTCCGTGATAATTATATTATATGATTATTGTTCTTAAGTACTATAGGCAAAGAACAGAAGATCACTTTGAATTAGATACCTCCCATTATAGCTAACTAAGTTCAAATTGCATTCAGTTATTGTCACCAACCACCACCACATCTGGAAATTGAACAAAACTGCTAATTGAACAGCATTTCACCTCTCAAATACCTAGTTTTGCTTACTAGAGAGAAAACAAGCTTAAGAAAAATGAAGCCCGATAAACAATGATATATAAGATTAGTTGATTATTAAGACATAAATACACTAAATTTTTGAATTGACACTAGAATTAGCCTTTATAATATTAACAGGGTACCCTTCTTTAGCTGGTACTTCTCCAGTATGCCACATAGCTCCATCAACAACATGAATAGTACCCGAAACATAATTTGCAGCTGATGAAAATAAATAAATTGTAGCATCAGCAATATCTTCAACTCTACCAAATCTCTGGAGTGGAACTTTTTTATCATAAGCAGTATTACCTTTGGCTAAACGATCCATACCTTCAGTACCTTCAATAAAACCTGGAGCTATACAATTTGACCTGATCCCCAATGGACCTAATTCTACAGCTAGAGCATTGGATAAGGCATCGACTCCAGCTTTCGCAGCACCAACGTGAATTTGGAATGGGATACCATAATAATGTAATGTTGCACTTACAAAAAGAATTGATCCTTTATTCTTTCTCAATTGTTCGAAACAAGCTTTGGCAGTATTGAAAGATCCAAGCAAATCAATGGAAATAACTGAATTGAATGCATTGGATGACAAATGATTGAAATCAGCTAAAAAGTTTCCAGCAGCACCAGCTATGACATAATCAATTCTTCCCAATTCTTTGACAGTTTTATCAACAGCTTTAACTAACGATTGAACATTTCTTACATCTGTATTACTGCATGAGATAACTTTAGCGTCTGGTCTCAATTGACTCATTTCACGGGCAGCCTGGTCAGTTTTTTCCACATTTCTACCTACAATTGCAGCATTTGCTCCTAATAAAACCATTGCTTCAGTTTGACCACGACATATGGTACCAGCACCTCCTGTGACAAACACTACTTTACCTTTGAATATGTCTTTTTTCCAAGGTCCATTATCAATAAATTCCTGTTTTATTCTTAAATCTGGCATGACGTATTTTTAGTATTTTCGCAGGTCTTGTGAAAATCGGTAGAGCCATCACCTCCGCAATTTGGATTTGATTGTGGTGTTTGATCATTGACAGTGAAGCTTAAATGAGTTGATCTTTGATGGACTTTTTATAGATTAAATTTACCTAAATTGCGTTTCTAAACGTTAGATATTGGTATTTTAGTGAATTCCCGATTCGGAGAAGTTAATGATTTCGGTACAATGGCCTCACCGCATATGAGCTAATATGAGTTTATGAATCTTGGATCAAAAGTTTTGAAAAACTTCAAGATATCTTTATTTAATTCATAATATTAGTAAGTTATTGGATTATTTTTTTTATAAATTTCTGTTAAATATTAAAGAAATCAAGAAGATCAAAAGACCAAAGAGCATTATCAATGGGTCTTCTCAAAGAGTATTATCATTATCAATAAGTTATCTCAAAGAATGTATACTAATAACCCAAGATAGATATCAAATCAAATTAATGAACAAATAATCCAAAAAAAAACTAATTTCGGCTTTGGTACATCAATTATATTGAAATTATCTCATTCACAACACTTCTATAAATATTATAATATTCAATATGATTTTTCGAAAAACCACAAATAATAAAGTTACATTGGTAAATAACCACAAGAACCCTCTCTATCCTCCATGAGACTAAAAACATCAAAATACCACAGTAACAATAACAAGTAAATACGCATATGCGGCTGAAAAATTTGCAGCCAATCTCAAATTTGCATCAACTTAAACTGCCTTTAGTTATATCTACGGGAAACTCCTCAATACATATCTTATATACATTATATTACATACTATACATCTATCCCAATATTCTGAAAATTAAACTTTAATTCAAATTTCAGCCTCACGTTCAGATTCAAGTTTCTTCACTTTCACCTTCTTCAGATGAAGAGTGTCAGATAATCTCTTTTTTTCTTTATCAATGTCTTCCTGAATCTCAGCGAATAAATTCTTAGTCTCCGGTTCTTTCCCTAAATCGTCACCATATAAGTGGCGATCTTCATAATCATATCTTAAATCATCAAAAAATGCTTCATCATAACCATCCTCATCATCGTCGTCATCATCGTCATCGTCGTCATCATCATTATCGTCATCAAAATCATCTAAATCTTCAATTATATCTCTATCAGTAGGTAAATCTCCCGTTGAAATATCAACTTTAGGTTTTATACTTGATAATTCTAAACTCTCATATAAATTAATGAGATTAACTCCAGTCTTAACTCCTTCAAGGTTTATTAAAGTATTCTTATAATTATCAACTATGTATTTGATAAATAGCTTGAAAATTGCCTTGTACTTACCTTTTCCAATATCATGCAAAATCTCCAACAAGGAAAGACATGTTGAATTAGCTAAGTTATTCTGATGTTTGACACTTTCAAAAAACTTGAAGAACTTATCTATAATTCTATTGTTCAATATAAACTTCAAATAAAACCTATCATTAACAGCTAGAACATTCGATAAGCAGGTTAATACACTCAATTTCAAAGGCATTTTGCAATTGATTTCTAACAATTTAGTCATACCCAATAGAATATTATTGGATAAGAAGAATTGACGTTGAAGACTTTCATCATGAATTAAAACACAATATGAAAACAACTCACATAATTGTTGATATAAAAGTTGATCTTTTATAATATTTTGAATATCACAAGTATCATTAGCCAACTTGATAATATCCCCATATAAAATAGGTGCAACTTCATTATAGAATGCTTTAAAATAATCTTGTGTGCTTATATCATTACCTACTTTATAAGCATTATAATCGGGTATTGTACCATTTTCATCAACTTTTCCAATATTAGTATCTAATAAATTCTTCAAAGCTTCGAAAGCTTGGGTCTTTACACAAAAGTTCCGTTCCTTTAGAAGAACTTGAGAAAGTAAAGTCATTAATGTCATATCGTCAGATAATTTCAAACCTATATCTTTATCAAGGTCTTTATCAGCTTTAACCTTATTAACATCAGCATCTAATGGAGGATCTCCTTCATCTATAGAATTAACCAATGAAACATCTTGTTTGATAATACTCACAATTAATTCAGTTCCTAATATCCTTATAGCCAAATCAGTCTCATTTAAGGCATATTTGATCATATCAAACAATCCATCAGAAATTAATAATGAAAAAAAATCAGTCCTTTGAAACCCTGGAATATTCTTAGTTGAAGTGATATATTGATATATCATTTTCACACCATTTCTTTTCAATTCTGTCTCTTGTTCGTCTTTATAATAAGAAAAAAGCTTCTTTAAGAAATCATCATTCATTTTAGAATCTTTCAAATATTCTATAACCTTTACTTGATTGGCAGAAATACAATTAATCAAAGCTGTGAAGTTTTGTTCATCAATATACCTGGAAAGAATATCCTTTAAAAAATTCAAATAGTAATCTTTTTTGAATACATTCATTTCCTCATTAGCTACTACAGGAAGATCCAAAACATATTTAAACCTTTGCTGTTTTAAAAATTCTCGATGGCATGATTTTTGACTTGGATATTCAGCATCATATTCCAAGATTCCTATAATTCCTAATATACAGCTTTCTGTAAAGAGAAAACTGTCTATAATTGCCACATCTCCATATAAAATAAGAATCTTAACAATTTCACTTAAAGTGTACAAATTCACAAGATTATGGGAAGTTTCACTTTGATTGAATATTTGTATAAGCAGAGATATGAATTCACCTTGAACTACATAATCTCCAATACATGATTTATAATAGTTAATAGTTGAGCCTTGATTCACGATATCTAAAACTTGTTCTAGATTATCCATGGTAGGTATTGGTGGATAAGTCACTGGACCTGTTATTAATTCAGTTATTTCTGAGGGTACATCATTTCCTTTAGATTCATTAGTAATTATATAATAAAGTGATATCTCTGGCAGATAATTCTCTTGTTGGACTTTAACAATAAAATCACATAAATCAACACATCCTTCAGTTTCTTGAAACAGTAAAGCTATTTCATTACCTTGAATATCTGTCCATACAATCAATGTATTTTGTTGACGTTGAAAGGTAGTATTTCCCTCCAAATAAGCTTTAAGTATGACTTCTTGAGTATCCAACTCATTTTTGACAATGAAATAAGGCTTGTTGTCAGTATCAATTTCTCCAGAACAGAAACCAGTACCATGATCAAGCCAGTTCCCATCTTTCAAGATATACACCTTAACTCTCCTTTTAGCCTTTAAAGTTGTGTTTTCTTCTTGTGATATGATTTCAGTCGATCCATTACGTTTTTTCTTATCTAACTTTTCATTGGGCGACATAACTAGTGTAGTCATAACGCGTTATAGATAGGGTTACTCAACGGTCAGAAGAACCCTGAATTTTGGCTTCGCGTGAAATGCGACGAGATGTTATATATATTTACAAGGCTATTTAGTGTATAATATTTTAAGGCAGGATCGAATTATGTTCCTGGTTAGTATCGGTTAATGTGGTGAATACTAAAGAGGATAGTGTTATATTATTTTGAATAGCAAAAACAACATTCATGAGCATAATTTAATGACACAAAAGGGCAGCACTGGTTAAATTCCTTAACCAATCAACCTTATCAACATCATGAGTGTCTTCGACTTCACCCCACAGGTTAGTTTGGAAAATGATTTCTAAATTACCAAACTCAACAATTTCATCGATGGTTTTGAAATAATATTCATCGATGTTTTGTTTATTTACCTGTAAATGTTTACTTTGTTTGTCTTGATCACGAATACTGGATCTTAATAATGTAACACCACATAAAAATGATTTAGAAGTTAAAATAGCTTTCTCTAAAGCAACTAATTCATAAATGGATAATTCATTTAACCAATCTAATACCACATTTTGCGTGGTAATTGATTGCTTGTTACCTCTTAATCCATCAGTTTCACAATCTAAATATTGTAATTTTATATTACCATCTGATGGTAATAAATTGGATTTAGATCTTCCCCAGGCAGTAAAAAAATCTTCAAATTCTTGAATTAAAGGTAAATATAATTCATTCTGTCTTGCTCTTAATTTACCTTCGTATTCATCTAAAGTAGTGAAGATGAGACAAGTGTCAGTATCTAAATATCTTAATAAATTGAATTTGATATCTTCGATTTTCCCAACCTTAGTAACAAGATCTCCATCTTCCAATTTGTTAGAAGTTTCTAAATCAATAGATCTAGCTGCTAATGATGTTAATGGTAAACTATTAGTTTGGATCTTTAAATTAGGTAAATTAGACCATTCATGTTGAATCAAATAAGCTAATTGTTTCTTGTCTTGAGGCAAAGCTAATGGGAATCCAAGAGGAGTTTTTAATGTTTTTCCATCTAATTGGACTTCATATTTATTGGATTGTTCATTGAATTTAGTATCGACTTTTTCCCAAAACTTAGTCAAGGTCTTAGATAATCTATTAGTGTCAGATTTAACATTTGATTCGATAGTATTATCAACACCTAAAGGAACATTCAAATTGGCTTCAGTGGCAAATAAAGCTTTACCTACACTGAAAAGCCTTTTGCTACCAATAACTACCCTAACGGTAGGAATTGTATTTCTTACGCCCACTCTTAACATCGCAATTTTTCAATCTCTCACTAATACTCAATTATCATGTCGATGAATCCACAAGCTTTAGAAAAGCTCTTGATTGAAATGGATAACCAGCTCAATAAGACCAGAGCTGAATTATCTATGTGTGAGTTACAAATCAGTAGAATTGACACCAATTTAAATATAATAAATTCCACCACAAAGACGTTGAAACTGGTTTGCAAAGATCAAGAACCAGTTTGGGAAGGAATCGGAAGAAGTTTCGTACAAACAGACGTGGATGTATATTTAAAACAACTTTCTAAAGATGAATTTGAATTCAAAGACAGTAAGAAATCTTTAATGACCAAAAAGAATTATCTTGATACTACTTTAGATAAGACTGTAGATAATATGCAAAGATTAGTTAAGGGGAATAATTAGAGTTGAACAAAGAGTCTTTGACAAAGAGTTATAAACAAGCAGAACATATGAATTAATTATCATTGTATATATAATAAAGGATAAATATATGAATTAATTGATTTTGTGTATATAGCAAGTAACTTTCACTGTTATGTGTATAACAAGTATTTTTCACTGTTATGTGTATAACGAGTAACTTTCACTGTTGTGTATATTATATGTAAAAATTATAAATAAATCACTATTTGTGTATTCTAATTCTAATTCAAGTGTATAAATAAAATAAAATAATTTCTAAAGGTGATAAATTAATCACTGTCTTCATCAACTCCATCAAGAATCCTCTGCTCTATATCATCATTCTCATTAGTCATTCTGTTAGTTAAAAATGCATTAATATTATCTTGTAAACTAGTCACTTTACTTCGTAATTGCCCTAAATAAGTATCTGAACCTTGACTTGGCTTATCTCTATCTTCACCTCCAGCTTTAATCACTATATCTGAGATTTGTGTGGTTTTTCCATTAGTACTATGAGGGCCATCACCTATAGTTATTTGTGTTACTTTATCAGGACTTGAATAATCTGCTATAGGGTCCATGTTTCTTCTTCTGATTAGATTCTTTTATATGTACCTATCTCCCTAGTACCCAATATTCCGTTCACCGTTGACTTACAAATCACCAAAGCCTGTTCAGTATATGTACAATACACTCACCAACTACTTTGAAAATCAGTCGCACCAAAGATTACATTAACCTTTATATACTACAAGATAATTATTTACTTATACTACTATATAAAGTACAAACACTAACCCACTCATGACTCATGACTTTTAATAGGAATTATTTTAGAAGCATTGGAATAAGCATTGAATTTAATTTCAATAATTTCGTCCTGTGAAAAATGTAACGATGGTATATCGAAACATGACAGTGCCATTAAATAACCATAGAAAACTTTTAATACTGTTTCATCAGCAATAATTAAAATGTCACCGCTCATTCTTTCCATCTCTAAGATTAATGGTTCAATCTTTATGGCCAAGTCATGATACAGTTCAGCTCTAGAAAATCTATGATGATAAGGGTCCTTTAAAAATTGTTCATAGTCAATAGGATACTTTTTAGCTATTTCCTCCTCAGTCATTGATCCAACAATCCCTGGATTCTTCTGAGATAATTGGATTCTATTTCTAACTTTGATATGATTCAGTTTAAAATACTTAGTGGTTTCAATGGTTCTCTTTTTAACTGATGTCCAAACCACAAGTGAATTCTCATCAACTCCATCAGCACCTGCTGGTAAATGTTTGTCATCAACTGAAAGTGTTCTTCTCAATGAGGTATGAAGTGGACTATCACTTTTCCTTAACGCATTAAGATTATCTGATGACGCCAATGGTGTAGCATTCAATGGTGTAGACGTTGTTGGTGTAACATACCCTTTACCTTGTTGTCTCAAGTAATCAATAAGCGTATATGTTAAATCTTTAGCATATTTCTTACCAGCATCATCTAATGGTGGATCATCACTATAATTTATAGAATTGTTATAACAACGTGCAAAGAAAACTGACCCTGATTTAATTCTTGAATTCATCAAGAAGAAAACAACTTTATTAATCAAATACCCATAATTAGAATTGAATAATTCAATTCTTTCCCCAAAGTTAATAAATTTAATATAACTCAATTTATTGGCACTATCAACACTTGACATTGGTTGGTAGAATGGAGTTAAACCTTTGATTCTATTACTGTAATCAGAATATGCCTTATCATAATCCCAATTAGCATAATCAGGTGAAGATTTAGCAGCACTTTCCATGTTTTTCAAGATAATCGAATCATCAGTTACAGAACTTTCAATGAATAACGTTTGGATATTTAATTTCTTGAAATTTTCATTTAATTCATTTCTGTTCTTAATAATTGGATTGACTGCGTCATATATGGCTATTTGTCCTTTATCATTCTCGAAGAAATTCAAAATATCATTTATACATTCATTGATTAATTTCAACCTTAAGTCCGTATCTTCAATGAATAACTTTTGATCTAAAGCATCAAAGTTTCTTCTCCTGTAATCACCAAGGTGGAATACATGTGTCTTAACACCTAACCACCTTAAATACCGGGTTAAAGATACGGACAAGTGAGTTTTTCCCCGTCCTGGAAGTCCGACTAAAATTATACAAATCTTCCCAGCATGAAATAATCGTCCTGACTCGGTTGAATATAATTGTGCAGGTGAAATATGATGTGAATCAATAATTTTGTGGACCCCATCAATATCACTTAGTCTTCTTTTACCTTGGTTGGTGGCCTCTTGTGGTCTTTCTACAAGGTTTGGTCGAACATTATCATGAAATGACCATCTTTTTTTAGTTCTTTTACTGTGATTGCCAGTAGCGGTACTAGTACTTGTCTCAAGAATAGCATTGGTGCTATTTGTGTTAGTTGGAGAGGGTGGATCGAGTGGATCTGATCCAAACCCATTAATGATTTCGTCCGTCATCCTTGTTATCTCCCGACTTCTGTCTGCGACTTCTCCAACATTCGCATAATTAGTGGTGGAATTTTAGCATTGCACACCTCGTATTTGAAGTTTGACGATTAGTATGAAGTTTACCTAACTTCTGTGTTAGGTCTTAATAAGGCATGTAATTTTACGAAACTGCTTGTTATTTTGCTAAATATCGTTATTTTTTCACGTAAGAGTTCATTTGCGTGCAATGGCTTGATTAATGGAAATCAGTATTAAACAATATAATATCCTGCTATAGGACTATCTAGTATCAAGCTGAGCTTTTCATGTCATCTTATAGAACACTTAATACTATATGAGTATTAGTTTTATCATTGTTTTCTGGAAGATGCATTTTATATGCACGAGAAAATGAATTAGGGGATTAATTAAGGGAATCCTGGGTCTTTTGCAGAAGAATATAAGACACAGGAGGATGGAAATGAAATATTTAATATATGAAGGTTCATAATCTTTACAAGTTGCTAATTTGACAGGAGGAGTTATATAAAATTGGCTATATAAGGTTAGGTGTGCAAGAGTGGTTATTTAGGAATGAATGTAAGAATGAGGTTTCTATCATATTTTGATATATAAATTGAATCTTCACCAAAAGTATCGGAAAGCCCCAAGATTATACGAATAGAAGACAAATTAGGGCCCGATAACTTTAAATCTGGTATAATATCAGTTAAAGTATACAAGAAGATTGCAAAACTACGCGCCGCACAATGGGGAAACTTAATAAGAAGAAGTGAGACATTAGCTGGGTTAGTTTAAAGACCTCCCTTAAATAATAAACATTAGACATCATAAAGTCAAAGGCTGCTTTATTACGTCGTATCCAAATCATACTTTTGCGTTAAAAAATTGCAATCTGACCAGCTGATAAGACCTAAAACACGCTATCAAGAGCCATACTTAAAAGTGTATAATACTTACAACATGATAAGAAATTTATTTGAGAGATTGAATAGCATGAAATAACTCCACAAGCAATACTAGTGCATTATTTATATATTTATATCATATAATAGTAAGTTACATTTATTCAAATTTACCACCTTTTCTTTCAATTAAAGCTTTTCTGTCTTTGTCTAAGTGTAATTTAGTAATGACAACTTTAGATGGGTGTAAATTGATTGGGATTGAAGCACCGTTAGATTTTTCTTTTTGAACTTTGTCAACTTGGATAGCAAATTTTAATCTGTAGACGGATGAAATTTTGCCTTCTGAACCTTTTTTAGAACCTCTGACAACTAAGACTTCATCTTCTTTTCTGATTGGTAAAGATTTGATATTATATTGTGCTCTTAATTCTTTAGATAATGGAGCTGATAAAAGTCTTCTTCTTTCAATTGATGAGGAAGTAAAGTAAGCTTTTCTAGCTTTTGAACGAGATGATGAAACGTCTATAAATGTTAGTAAACAAACTTAGATAAGCTTTGAATCTATGCCTTTGTTGAAATTAAGGTTCCGTTTTAGTTTTATTAAGGGCTCATCGTTTTTGATATTCTTTACTCTTTAAACTTGATTCAAATTTTGAACGAACTTAGGACTAACTTGGTAATAATTTGAAACTATATTTATACAACCCATATTTCCTTGATTCTTCTAATGATTCCAACTATAACATAATTCATTTAACATGTGTACATACCTTGACTAACTTTGACCATTGTATAAGTAATTGAAAATTTTACAAAAAGATTTTTTCAGTTTTTTTCAGTGAGAATTATTTTGGCGAAAAACAGTCACGGTGCGCTAGCCCTATTCTCAGCTGAGCATACATTATGTTAAGAGAGGGCATTAGCATTGGATGCATTATTCAAGTCATAGAGATAGTATGGGGCAATCAAAGCAGATTTATAAGATAGATTACGCATATGGCCATTTAATCAATTAAATTATTCAATCTTTGGTTCCCTAGAATTTAAAGATCTATGATTTACCCTAAAAAAATAGCTTAAATAACAATATGGTTGCATTAAAGTGTTACCTGTTTTCTAATCACTATCACTTATAAGCTAACGATAAAAAGAAACGTTTACAGGTACAGAAAAGAAATAAATAAGCCCAAAAATAAAGGGAAAAGTAGCCCGAGGCGGGACTCGAACCCGCAATCATTAACTCCGGAAATTAACACCTTAACCATTAGGCCACAAGGGCAAATTTTCAACTGATTTTGCCGTTTCAGAGCCCATAAGCTTCAAAAATGGACAATCACGTGACAATCATGTGACAAATGAAAAAAATATATAAAAATGCATTTTTAATGCCAGTAGACCAAACTGAAAAGAATTTAGTCCTTGCCATTGGATCCTTTCAACGGTAGTTTCTTATTTACTAACGTTAGTTAGTTTTTCCTTTGGGTGAAGGTTGTCCTTTAAAGGTTTCCTCATCTGATATATAGTCAAATATAGATATACAACAGAGTGAAAAAAAAGAGAACCCAACATAAATTACTACTAAACTAACACTAAAGAAAAAGGAAACTTGTGAAGTTAGTTTCAAATCTTACGATTATAAACCTCTTCAATCAAAATATCATCAACAAATTTAATCACAGAATCATCAGATGCAATACTCAAATGTTTTTTTGCACCCAAATCATCATCGTCTTTAATTATTTCTAAAATGTCATTTGGAATTATTTCAGAATTATAATCAGCTAAAGTTGGTTTAGAATTATCACTTTGTATACTTTGAGTAGATTTCAAATGACTTAATTTATCCGGCAAAAAAGAAAATGCATCATCACCAGCACTTAAGGTTTTTTCATCAATTGGAGAAGAACCAGAACTGTAAGTTGACGCACCACTAGAATTGGAAGATGTCAAGTAGACTAAAGCACTTGATGATAAATTTCTTGAATTATTAGCCAATGAAGCCCAAAGTGAAGTAAATGGTAATAATAAAGCTGTCAATGAGATACTAATATGAGTTAAAATATCGGCATAGATATAACTTCTACTAATTGCATAAGTAGAAATAGTTAAAACAGTGGGAATTACCAAAGTTGAACTAAACATAATTAACATTATATGATAATATGAAAATTGTTTCAAACCTAAATATCTTCTAGTTTTTATAGCAAAAATAAGTTTCATCACCAATATTAAACTCATCATATTAATCGATGCTGAGAATAAAATCTGGGGTATTCCCTTGACCCAGCCGGGCATTTCTTCAAATGGCATATCATTCGATAAAGCTTTATAAGTTTTGGTACCAAAAATAGCTTCATTAACATAGAAACCGAATGTTAAACTAATCAAAGTTGCAAATAATCCCATTAAAACGAGTCTGTAGTTTTTAACTTCAGGACTTCTAAAGATTATCCAAGTTTGGTAAGTAAAAGAAACTTGAATCAAAAATACAAGGATGATTAGCATAGTATTAGTAGCAATACATATCTTATAAGAATCTTTGAATTTGAAGTCCACAAAAGATGTGAATGCAACTTCCATTCTACCAAGTGGACCTAATTGATAACTTAAAAAGAAAGCAGATCTCATCATTGACACTAACAAAATGATTTGGTTTAAAATAAAGATTGGTGTAGTTTTATTCTTGATTATAAGAATAAGTAAGAAGAAGAATGAAAAAGAAGCGGCAATTGTACAACCATGAACCACTGAATAATTCACAACGTAGCGAACTTGTTCATCTAACATTGCAAAAGTAACCACATAATAATCTTCACTTCCTGGCAAGGAATAATTTAATTTTATATCACTTGGATGGAAATCACTTAAATCCATAATTGATGAAAGAAAAGAGTTATTATTGCATATTAAATAGGTTTTGCAAATGTATCAGGTTGATGATAAAATTACCCTTTTGGGACTTTACAATGGATGTTAATGATCTGCGTTATGGTATTTTAGATAAGGGAGAAATAAGGCTAGAATATTTAATGTGGTCTTTTTTTTGGGACATATGAAAATTATCTTTTGATTGTTAAGATATTCATTGTTATATTTAGAAACATCAATATATGATTTAAACACTAATATGAACCCCTTTTGAGAATCGGTAGAATGAGAATTAACACTAGGAATGTAATCACTAACTGAAATTACAAGGATATATAACAAAAATATTGGTTTACGAAAGAGCCAATAGATCTATAAAATTAAACCCGAGATAATACTTTAAAACCTTAAGGTACCAGTGAGAAAAAGTTAAATCTAAGTTAATCTTGGCTGCCTCCCTGGGGTCAAGTCGGCTCGTTCTCAAAAATGGTGAAAAATTCGCAAATATCCTTCAATTCAACGCCTGTCATCTGCGTAGGAGGTATTGGAATTAGTAAATAGTTTGTGACACAAACAGGAAATACTTTTCAAGGAAGTATACTACTAATCATATTATCTTATACTACATAGAGAAACAATAAATTTGCACCAGTTTTCCCACTTAAAAATCGTGACGTGGTTAATAAACAAAACCCCAAGTTAATAAACATGTCTGAAGAACCGAGAGATATATCCATGGTTGACGTATCTAATGCGTTAGATGAAGCTACACAAGCTCCTGTAAGACGTAAGAGTACATTGATCCTTACCGATGAAGATCAGATGAAAATTGATCAAAGTCAAGTGGATTTAAGTAAAGCTGATACTTCAAAGCCTCAAGTTGCACCAGGGGCTCCGGTTGCCCCAAACCCAACCCAAACTCAAACTCAAACTCAGCCAGAATCTGGTAATAATCAAAATTCAACATCAGCACCGGCTCCTGGCTCTGATGTTACAGTACCAGTAGAAATCAGATGGACACAAGGAGGAGAAAAAGTTTATGTAACGGGGTCATTTACAGGTTGGCGTAAGATGATTGGATTAGCTCGACAACCTGATAATAGTTTCCTTATAACTCTTGGATTGCCTGTAGGTACACATAGATTTAGATTTGTTATTGATAATGAATTGAGATTCAGTGATTATTTACCAACAGCTACGGATCAAATGGGAAATTTTGTCAATTATGTAGAAGTAACCCCCGAAAATATTAGATTATTTTTAGAACAACAGGGACAACAACCAGCTGGTGAAGAAGCAGAAGTTGAAGCAGAAGAAGATCAAAGAAAACCATCATATGACTCAGAGATGCCTCTGCGTAGAAGTTCCATATCCAGGACTAGACAAGACTCGATGTGGAGATTAACGAATGATGACGATGATATGGGTAACGGATATTCACGGTATCATGAAGAAGATGTTGACAATGAAATAGTTACCAAGAAATTCGAATACGTCACGGATATTCCGCCCATATTTGTTGATCCTAAAGTCATGGAACAATATTATATTGCAATTGAGAAACAATCTAAATCTTCAAATGGTCAACAAGCTTGGTTACATCCACCACAACTACCCCCACATTTAGAGAATGTTATTTTAAATAATTTTAATTCCATGGATAGAGACAATAATTCAGGAGCTTTACCAATTCCTAATCATGTTGTATTGAATCATTTAGCTACAACCAGTATCAAACATAATACTTTGTCAGTAGCATCAGTGGTAAGGT
Source organism: Yamadazyma lessepsii (assembly GCA_030563485.1). Classification (NCBI taxonomy): domain Eukaryota; kingdom Fungi; phylum Ascomycota; class Pichiomycetes; order Serinales; family Debaryomycetaceae; genus Yamadazyma; species Yamadazyma lessepsii. The sequence continues at coordinate 175,696 of JAJMJG010000014.1, read as the reverse complement.
ATAAGAGGAAATATGTTACACAAGTGTTATATGCTCCTTTACAATAAGATCGAAAACCTAGTTAGGTATATACTGCATTTACGTCATATAAACTCTGAAACATTCGAGATGAGGCTTTTGTGAAATTTGTTCTGCAATCTGTTTTCAGCTTCGTGCATGATAACTACTCATCATACTTCAAGTAAATTGGACTTTACGATAAGAATTAGAGGACGCATTAGAGATGGAAATAAATCAAACATAAATTCATAAACTCATATACTCATTAAACTTAATAGTTAGAACCATAATTGTCATTCTTTCTGGTTCTACCACCACTGTTACCGTAGGAATCATTTTGACCGTAAGAATCATTTTGACCAAAAGAATCATTTTGACCAAATGAACTTTGGTTTTGTGATCCTAAGGAGTCATCATAACCTGAAGATCCATAACTATCAGTCTTTCTATTGGATCTTTGGTTTGATTGTCTATTAGATCCATAGCTATCATTTATATCTTGATCTCCCCAGCCAGATTGAGATTGAGATTGATGAGATCTTTGTTGACCATAACTATCATCTCTACTATATTGTTGATGTTTTTCGTCGTCTTTCTTACTGAATCCTAAAACCATTTTACCTATAAATTTGAAATATTAATATATTCTTAATTATTTAAGATTATAAGTGATTTAAAGGTGTATTTATAGTTTTTGCAGCCAATTTGCAGCCAAAGTTTATGGCCACAGTTTTTGGCTGGCTGAAGGGCCACGATTGTCGTGGCTAATTTTCAAAAAACGTCATATTATTAAGGCTATAATGTGGTGAATTCGTGTACTTAAGGAGTATAGCAAAGATATGTTGCTTAAAAAGAAAAAAATATTAGCTAATTTGAAATTGTTAATTATTAAAAATTGCTGAGGTTAGGCGTGTTACGTAATCAAATCCCCACAGTATTATCACCACACTACTTTCAGACATGACGTTGGGAAGGGATTAACATTGCCACCGTGTTCGGGCTATTGATTAAGTCCACAGATTACGTCAAATCAGTAGGAGTTACATCGTGAGAATAACATACGAGTCAATTGAGGTATTAAACAGTAAGGCTATGTATTTCGAAGCAATTGGAATCTTCCATACGTCTCTTGGGGCTAACACAAAGTGGCTGCAAGGAACATTGGGTGCAGGGTAACCTAGAACCACAAAAATTCTTGAACTAAGAGACTTTTAGAACTTGGCACTAAGACACGAGAGGGACAAGAGGGGCTTTAGATATATGCAAGAAAAACTAAGAACTTTCATTTAACTAATAATCGTTATCTCTTCTGTTGGAGGAACCATAAGAGTCGTTACCACTTCTGTTGGATGAACCATATGAGTCATTACCACTTCTACCAGAAGAGCCATAAGAATCATTACCACCTCTACCAGAAGAACCGTAGGAGTCTGTGTTACTTGATCCATAAGAATCGTTACCACTTCTACCAGATGATCCGTAAGAATCATTACCGCTTCTTCCAGAAGAACCGTAGGAGTCTGTGTTACTTGATCCATAAGAATCGTTACCACTTCTACCAGATGATCCGTAAGAATCATTACCGCTTCTTCCAGAAGAACCGTAGGAGTCTGTGTTACTTGATCCATAAGAATCGTTACCACTTCTACCAGATGATCCGTAAGAATCGTTACCACTTCTACCAGATGATCCGTAAGAATCGTTACCACTTCTACCAGATGATCCGTAAGAATCGTTACCACTTCTACCAGATGATCCGTAAGAATCGTTACCACTTCTACCAGATGATCCGTAAGAATCGTTACCACTTCTACCAGATGATCCGTAAGAATCATTACCGCTTCTACCAGATGAACCATAAGAATCAGTGTTAGAAGATCCATAAGAATCTTTGTTGGATGAGCCATAGGAACCTGTGTTAGATGAACCATAGGAATCTTTGTTGGATGAACCATAGGAATCTTTGTTGGATGAACCGTAAGAGTCCTTGTTGGATGAACCATAGGAATCTGTGTTAGATGAACCATAGGAATCTTTGTTAGAAGATCCATAAGAATCATTCTTTGAACCATGTTCATGTTTATGGTCATGTTTAGAACCATGTTCATGTCTGTCGTCTCTTCTGTCAGAGTCTTTATCTTTATCACCAAATCCGAAAACCATTTTTCACTACCCTATAATTAGGGAAAACCTCTGGTATTTATAGTTTAGGGTGAAATTTGGGAATTCGGCATTCATTATTGTTTTGCAACCACTACACGAGGTGAAATATGGAGATCAGGAATGCCACAACTGGTGCACGGGAGTTAATTACAGTTAAGCCTATTTAATTTCAGAAATTTATTACCCTACCCAATTAAGATTTCCCTTTAGGTACGTGTTGCAAATAACAATTTGAAATTTCAGCAATCGTGTGAAATAGGAGTGGTTTATATAACGGATTAAGGGGAAAATAGATTTACCCTAATTGCCACAAATAGATATAAGCTAAAAGTAGGGGTCAATCAATTAATGTCAATAATTAACCAGGGGTTCAATTGAGGCGATTTCTTTAGAGAGTTTAATTCATAGTGAAGTGTTAGCATTCAATTGAGTATAATATGGCCCGTGTAGATTAAGTCAGGGACGACGCAGGCTCTGTAAAAATGCGTTCCAGATGTTCGACGAATTTCTATGACACATTTAACTGTAGGGATTGCTAAATGACGAAATTGGGATGATCCATATAATAATGACACGTAGCGGAATCGGCTAATATTTTACAATTGGATTAGCTCACTTGGCATGGCATGGCCACAATTGACATGGAACTACTTATATTTCGGATTTAATCAATTGGTGTGGATTTATCAATTGACTTGCAATTCTTCCAGTTGCAATCCATTGGAATTCATTAACTTGGAATTCATTGACTTGGAATTGATCAATTGATTAGAATTGACCCTTGTACGTGATAAAGAGTATTGTGGCAATGATTGAATGGAATTGAGGCATTGGAGAGATTCTACGTCATAGTTTTGTTTGTCATGGACCTCGTTCACCACCGAGAGAATTGGTCCGCATTACATCATTAAATTTCTCAGCCTATTGTAAAATTTGCAATTTCCGTAATCTCATTGTACCAGTAAATAAACACGTAGAAATTACAAAACTAACCTATTTGTATATTTTATTAATAGTTATTTTACTTTCCACAAAGCCAATTGTACATTCTTGGACCCGTACACCGATGAAAAATAAAAAACTTTGAAGATATGAAAGAATTGGGTTTTCATATTGACCGAATAATTTCCTTGAAGGTGTTGTCTGTTTTCTAATTTCACATTACCTCTACCACGGTTTGTTGCAATTATACGAGGCTCTCACTTCCAAGGTAGAACATTTCAATTGACCCTTAACCTCATCATAGAAGTTCACGCTTGGAGCCCTCACGCTTGGAGGCCCTCACACTTTTGGTCTTGACGGGCCCCAGTTGAGTCCTCACGAAGCTCTCACTAAGTTCTCGCCAGGGGCCTCGCTCTACCTCAAGCTACATCCGCACTTACTACCTCATCACATACTATCTCATCGCAATATGGATATACAGAAACTGAAAATATTGGTACTAAATCCCTCATTGAAAATCGATGAAATAGTTAAAAAAGCAAACTTACAACATTCTAAAAATGGACCTTTTGAAACCATCATACTTTTAGCCCCTCCATCTGAAGCAAATGAACATTTTGATCAACAAACATATTTTTATAGTACGACACCAACTACGGTTGCAACCAATTTGAACTCCGTCAATGGAGTAGTAAAATTAACTAATGATATAAAAATATGTTTTAGTGGAGATGAAATCATTGAAACAACAGAATCAATTGATATCCTTGTGACTAAATCATTACCTTTAGTATATGATAGTCTGGGGAATTTCAATGTAGATAAAATGATCATCAAACTTAAACCAAGATACGTTTTCTGTTGTGGAGATTTTAAAGAATATCCACCATTTCAATGGGATAATGGTGTAGTAACACGAGTTTTAAGTTTATATCAAGAAGGTCAAGGAAAGTGGTTTTATGCATTTAACATTTCTAAAATTCCAAGTGAAATCGATTCGAATTCCTTAGTTCCAAACCCTTTCACTATCAATGATAAAAAACGTTCTAATGAAGAAGATTCGGTAAAAAAAGAGCCAAAGAAGCAAAGAGTTATTACACCTCAAGAGTGTTTCTTTTGTCTCTCGAATCCAAACGTAGAAACCCATATGATTGTATCAATTGAAAGTCTTTGTTATTTAACTATAGCTAAAGGTCCTTTAACTAGATATAATAAAGAAATCTCCTTTGCTGGTCATGGAATTATCATCCCTATTGAACATTCACCAACTATTGATATGTCATCTCCAACTTATAAAGAAATAAGTGATTATGAAGTCAAATTATATAATAAATTCAATGAAAAGTATTCCGATTTTGTTCTTGTGTTTTTTGATATAAATTTAAAGACAAATGTTCATTATCATAAACAATTTTTACCTGTTCATAGACGATTTTTAATGGGTAATAACTTTGAAACCAATTTAGAGCAAAGAGCTAAAGTTAATAATGAAAAGTATGTAAATAATCATAAACTAACGTTTAAAAAAGTTGAAGAAATTGAACTGTTACAAGATAAACAGTATATTATGTTTAAAGTATATGAAGATGTTAAACCTGTGATATATGTTAGTATAATTGAAAAAGAATCACCTATTGACTTACAATTTCCTAGAAGGGTTTTATGTAGTGTATTGAATAGTCCTAAAAGGTTATATTGGGATAAATGTAAACAAGGGAAACATCAGGAAATGAGAGAATGTGAAGAGTTTAAGAAGTTTTTACTTTAGGTTACGATTTTAACAGGAGGATGCAAAAATATGCAATTATATGTAAATAATAAATACAGGTTGATATTATGTAAGCTAATACATAATGTTGATGTCATAAAACATACATTTAGATATTAGTTATGGTTTCATTAATGGCACTTTAGCCCACTATATTTTCTCCTGCGGTATTTTATTAGCCCCACCAAATTCTCTCATGCGGTGTATTTTTAGCCCACTAAATTTTCTACTGCAGTGTATTTTTAGCCCACTATATTTTCTACTGCGGTGTATTGTATAGTGTGGTGGGTTTTTTTGGTGGACTCTAACACCAGTGGATTCCTATATTACAACATAGTTACATTACAACCGATCCCTATAACAAACTAGATTCTCATAAACACCTACTACAACCACAATCAAAAAACCATTCACTCAACTGTTCTTTTCTAAGCTCCAAAGGTTCATCAATATAATTACCATAACAAATACATAACTCTTCATTAACGGAAATTGGTCTTTTAGTAATAAAATGAAGTTGGTTACCAACTCTCTTCTTTATTATATTTGATTCACACGAATGATTAAAAAATGATCCCGATGGATAAACTCCAAATCCAAAGAAATCTTTACCCGAATCAGGAGACCATATTCCAAACCCATTAGTTAAATTTCTTCCAATAATTAAACGTATTTTCAAAGGATCTATAAATTTTTGAAATTCAACTGGACTGGTAAGTTTTACAAATTTATAAATATTTATATAACTTTGAAGTAATTCCGGATATTTTTGAACCTTTGAAATTTCATTTGATTGAAGATGTTCAAATAAAAGGAGTTCAAAGTTACAAGCTTGTTTAGTATTTAAATCATTAAGGAATCCATTAAATTCATAATCTTCTTGTCTATGTTGTTGATATAGCACTCCAAGAATATACTTGATTTCCATATATTCCAGTTCACTTATTCTGGGTATATATTTACTCCATTTTGTACGTTTTAATTTAGAAATCTCTTCATCCCAGATATCTACTTGATTCCAATTCTTAGCAATATTTTCTACCAAATTTTCAGTAGAAACAGAATATTCTACTTCAGGTTTCTTTAAGCCTAAATTGTAGTTATTTTCTAAACTTAAAAGAGACGAAAGTAATAACTTATTAGGGTCATACTGTTGGAAATGTTCTACACATTCTTCACTACAAAAATATAAGAAATGTTTAGTACCTAACTTAAACTTCATATTCTTTCCGTCATTATAACTAAGACACCAATGACAAACTTCTTTTTTATAATCCTTTGATATGGTGAAACTTACAGGAAGTTGTGATAGCAAAATGGTTTCACCACATGGGATCTCATTATAACTAAAACATCCTTTACCTCCATATTTGGTTTCTCTTACATAGAAATACCGAGATATCTGATCTAAAATATCTTGATCTTTATCGACCAAAGTCTCTTCTTCTTTGTCTCTTAAACTCATGGAAACTGGGGTGAAGGATCTTTGGACCGGTGCAAGATCTGGGAGGTTTTGAGATGAGAATGAGATGAGCACTCATAACCATGACAAGGAGAATTTGGCTTATAAACATTAAAAGAGAGCGTGGTTTGAGAATTAAAGATGTTAGAATGCTTGAGTAATTACTGTTTGATTATAAACCATCAATATATGGATCGACTAACAAATAATTATATAAATAGACGAAATAGTGTTGATGACATATAAATACGAACAATTTACGACAACGTGCGTGAACGTGCAAAACCATACAAGAAATTCCAATACTTGTTAGTGCACGCATTTCTATTATATGCGATTTCTGCACGCCAAGGCAACATTGGCATACATGAAATCTCGTACGAAAGACGCATGAAACCTCTTACGAAAGACGCAAGAACCCTCTTACGAAAGACGCAAGAAACCTCGTACGAAAGATGCATGTAAACGTATCAATATCGTCAATCTGATCGTCATACATAAAGGTAGATAAGGAATCGAAAGGTTACTCTTTTGGTCATTAATCGTTTATTCTATTATTACATATAAATCTATTTTTACAATATCATTCTATTTTTAAGTTCTATTAATCTATTGTCTTTTTTGAAATGATAAAAACGGGTAAAAAATAATTCCCCCCTATCTTAAGAATTAAACGAAAATATTATAATCAAACTTGTCATCTAAACCATATAAATAATTTATGGTTAACAAGACATTACAATTATTTAAAACCTTTTGATTCTTTGTCTTTTCTTTTAAATTATTTTGTAAAACTGTTTGTTGTTGGTGGTAATAATTTGAATTTTTATCGACATAAAATTCATCATCTACTTCACCATTAACCTTTTCATCAAAAGTATCAATAATTTCATCATTAGTTTTAGTTACTAATGATAAATCAACAGCATTAGTAAATGAAAGTTTATCTTCTTTCAAAGTAAATTGATTATAAGAAAGATCAAATAATTGTTGGTAATGGGTGAATTCAAATACACTAGTTTTCATAAGTTGAAAACATCTAGAATGGAATAAGCTTGGGAATTGTAAGTTTACAACATGATTTGGTGGCAACAAAGAAGTTGTCTTTTCTTTAATTTGTTCCTCTGTTAATTTATTAATTAAAGATATAATTTTATGATTTATATGTTTAGAAATGGTTTTAAACTCATTCTTTTTATGGAAGATATCATCTTGATATGAAAGGTGATGATTATCAATAGTATTAACCAAGAAACTTGGAATATTTTTGTAACTTAAATATTTACTAATATCCTTAGAAACTTTAACATCTAAGCTACCTTCAACAGGACCGAATATTACCAAATCAGGTTGAAAACTTGGATAATATTTTTGCATTATATTTTCAATAAACACACTTAAAATGTTTACAGGGTTCTTAGAATTGACATACCAATGATTATTATCTAAAGGATCATTACCAAATTCAATAGTATTATTAATCTCTAAAGAATTAAAGTTTTGTTCGAAATCTCTTAAAGCTTTAGTACTAATTAAGTTCTTTGCCGATTTAGGTAATTTAAATTTTTGGAGATTCTTATAGTATAATTGATTAGATGGTAAAAGATAAGCAAAATCACCACCATCTCTTACTTTAATATCGTTATTTTCATCAGTTGGTTTAAGTCCAACATCTAAAGCTTCAGTATTTGGGAAGGATTGATATAAAGGACCAACAACTAAAACACTATGATTTGCAGCCATTAAATCTTGATATAATAACCTGATATTTTTGGTTACCCATGAATCAGTTGATGATATTATGATATTCAAAGCATTAATATATATGATGAAGTATAAGAAAACAACCTTCATTTTTTTTTAACAAAATATATGTGACTAATATCGTGTGATGTATTACTGAGTTTATCTAATGTTATCTAAGCCTTTTTAATCTTATGTAGAACTTTCCTGAAGTCTGATATATGTTAGGGGTATGCTTAGTTATGAATTATAATTAGAATAACGCAAGATTCTTTATTTCAACACTGTTTACAGATGTCAATAATAATTAAAATTAAAAACAGGAGTTGACCTTCTTATATAAGACCCACATGGTTTTAATTTTAACTTTGGTAAACACACAGAATTTAACCGTTTAGTAAATTTTCTGCGCACTAAAATTCTGCGCAGTTACGATTGAAACCTCAACACGACCAATACGGATACACGGATTTAGTGCCGTGTCGCATTGACATAAAAACTGTCAAATCCTAACTAAGTAAGAACGCTAATTGTAAGTTTAAAGTTTAAGGAATTTTTTAACAAATCAGGTATGGTTTCGGAACAAATTTCCAAGAAATATGCAATCTCAATAGGGGGTGGTATGATGATTTAACTTTGAAATTATACGCAAAATATGTATCATCAGGATCTCAAATGTATGGATTTACGGTTCTAAAAATACTAACTTGCGCCCTACAAGTACGGTGGCTAAAAGAGTCATGATATGTATGCAATGTTATAAAAATAATATTAAAAAAACTTAACCCCATATAGTAACAAGGCAATTACACAAGGCTTGCATAGTTTTAATTGGCTGAGATATTGATTTTTTGGGATATTTATAGAAACTAAGTATTTATAGAAATGTCATTTGAGTGGCTTTTAATGGCTTATTTGATTACATTTATAACTAGTATGAAATTACTTGAAAGCAACAAAGTCAATTCTCTAACAAGAAAATGTCTTATTTAAATATACAGAAAACGTTGGGAACCTTCGAACTATTGTCGTTAACTCATAAATACGTATGGTTATAATTTTCCAGGTATCATAACATCAGATCATGGGAATTTATAATCGAAAATGGGAAACAAAAATACCTCAAGGAAAGGCCAGACGACAATCTCAAATAGGTAATACATGACCAAAAATAGATTTATTATATTACGGATATGATGATCGGTAGATGCATGTATAAAATCAGATTTCGGACCCTGTAGCCAGTAATGTTGCAAGAGGTTTTGAGTTCTAAAGTTTGAATAAGGTTTGAATCCCAGACAATCTAGGGGTTGACTTGGCGTGGGTTCTTACTGTGTATGACTTAGAGATTTTAGTAATAAATCTGCTTAGAGTTTTGAATTCCCACAATATTTTTCAAATCCACAATATTTTTTAACCGGAAATTTGTCAAGAATTTCGTCACTACTAGCTTTACTACCATTACTATTACTAAATTGATATTAAAGTATTTTCGTTTAATTATGATATATATCTATGTGAATATGAATTTTGTATTAAAAGTTAAATATGGATTTTTAAGCTTTTAAAGTTTTACCTTTGATGAATAGTATGATGAGTTGTTACATTCCTGAAGTATTTAAAGGAGTCTCTTAAAGGTGCCTTAAAAATACTTTAAAGTGTTAAGAAGTATGATGTAGTATAGGGGTTTCTTTAGTACTTGATGAATCTTAGTACTTGATGAGTCTTCGTACTTAAAACCGTACTAAAACCGTTCTAAAACAATACTAAAACCATTCTAATACAACACCAAAAGGTATAACCATACCAAAACCAATTTAAACACCATCTTCTAAACTTCCAAATAGCTCAACATATTTCCCAACATTCTTAACCTTTAATAAGACCCTAAAATTATTAAATATCTCAAATATATTAACATTATCAAGGGGTGTTATTTCTAATGGGTCTTCTACTATTTCATCAAAGTTCAATAATTTAAGATTCTCTTGATTAAGGAAATTAATATAATCACTTTGACTTACTTCTTCATCATTATCTAATGAGTTTTGTATGGTACTTCCAATATCATTTGCTTCATCATCAATTTCTTCTTGTTCAGTCTCTATGTCGAACTCCTCTTGATAAAAATCTTTTTCGAAGTCTTTTTCGAAATCTTCTTTATCATTCATTGAATTAAATACTCTTTTACGTTTATTTAATTCAGTTATTTGATTAGGCAATTTCTTCATTAAATAGATTAAATTACCTCCAAGGTTATTGACAATTATATTATTATTATTAACCAATGAAATCATTCCTAATATTGCCAACTTCATATCATAAACTCGGGTGAGTTTAGGTAAAGAATTCATCCAATTTATAAGGAACCCATTGAAATGTTGATTCAATAACATTATCGTTAAATTAGAATCATAAATTATACAACTAATTAACGTGTTATTGATGTTGATTTTGAATGCAAGGTTATTGGTATCATACTGTGGGAGTAATTGAATAACTTGTGGGATTATAAGCTTTAAATAGGGAATCAGGGAAAGTTTAAATACAAGGATAAAGTACTGAATTAATTCAAGATTTGATGTTAAATCTTGTTGATTGGAACATGATTCATCATTACTTATAATTTCAAAAATTTTAACAAAGATTTGTGGATATTGGTCATAGTATGATGAGTTTTCCGGCTTTTCAATAAAGGTTTCTCCATAGATTAAAAAATTTTTCAAACATGGTAAAAATTCTTCAAAATAAGCTATACCGGTTCCGGATTCAAATAAAGTGGTGATTAACTTTAAAACTTCAAATAATTCTATACTGATTGATTTATTTAAAAATACAAGATTTTCAATTATTTCAGCTATTTCACTAAGGAAATTTTCATTACCAGTACTCAACACATATTTAATTAAAGGTAATAATAGTTCTGTCAATTTGATAATAATGACTTGGTCATTTTCAAATGATAATAGTACAGTGATAATTGTGTTTAAGTTCCCTATAGAAGAAATGATTTTATCAGTATTGTCAGGGTCATCATCATCAATTTCATGGGCCAATTCTAAGAAATTACTAACCAACTTGCCAACTAATTCAATTCCAAATGGTTGTAATTGTTCACTGAAGTTCTCAACACATTCTTGCATAACTACAGATATCGTATCGTTATCAACTTTATTACTAATTTCTAACAACTTGGACATTACTGGTAAAACCATACCACTTAATTGTTGTTTGAATTCAGGTGTTTGTAAATAACTTTGAATGGCTAATGAATTCTCCAACAAAATCACAAGATTAATCTCTGATGTGGTTTGAAAATTCCTCAATATACTGTAGATTATAACGTTTAAATTTTCAGTGTTTGTGAACTTCAAATCACTAAATTTACTAATGATTTCAAATGTTCTAGCAATTAAGAATTCATAATTGGAATTAAGATTTCCCAAAACTTTGTTGACCAAAAATTCTTCAACGTTATAACCTTCGATATTAATTAATTGATTAGAAATTGACCCCATCATTCTTAGAATTCCTTCTTTTTGTTGTGCTACTAACATTGTCTCTGGTAAGTCACTTAGTTCATTAAATTTCGTATAAATGAATTCAATAACCGGTACTAAACATGTGGTTTTACGTTTTTCTACCATTGTGTTTAATAACCCAATAGCAGCATTATCCGGAATGTTCTTCTCGTCATTAAAGTAATTAAATGTTAATTGTATATACTCTTGAGGATCATTATCAAAGATTTCCATTTTATGATCATTAGGTATTATGATAGGGTAAATTAAATATTCTATAAGATGATTTGAAATGGGTTTAATTAATTGCCATAATGTTTTAATATGTACAGAATTGGATATGATTTCAAGAAGGTAATATAATGATGACAAATTAAGCCATTTCTCCTTCATACACCATGATTCTATAACATGAAGTAAGTTCTCTATTAAATATGGTAAGAAATCAACAATAAAAATCTTACGGAATTGGGTATAACTGGTTTTATTAATAACATATCGCCTTATTAATCTATTCAAATTGGCTAAACTCCATTTTAATACTTTACTAATTTGTAATTGATCTTTATCATATTCATTACCTTTTATATAATTAGGAAGCTTCATATTAATCACATTACCATGAAATTGACCCCAAGTTTGAATCATTTCTGGGGTTTGTAAGAACGTTGGCATATCAAAGTAGGTAAGGAACTTGAAACTTTTCAAAGCTAATTTTATAATTTCCGCTTTGAATTCAGTTAAATTTTCAGAATCTTGTATAAGGAATTGGCATATCGTTATAATTAAAGGAGATGCTTGTTGAAGGATTGGTTCAATTATACTTTGACGTTCTTCATTTTTAAACCATCGATATTTCCGGAATATTTCATTCAATGTTAGTAATGCTGTATAAATATCATTGAATTCAGAATCGTCTGACGACTTAGGATTGGTTTGAATGTAATTACCTGTTTGCTGAAGTAAATCATCCCAATGTTCCGGGAATTCTACGGTAATGAGTAATCTCAAAACTGGGATCAATTGTTGTTTGATATGATATTCACTTTGATTTAAAATCGTAAGAATTTTACTCTTTATAAGGGTTTTCTCTTGTGGTAAAATCACCCGTATATCATTACCGGTTTTGTTGGCTTTATTCTTAATATCAGGGTTCCAATTCTTAAGAATCTGGTTCTTAAAGAAAACTGATGTTGCAATCTTAATATCTGGGGCATTGTCGGACTGTAGAATCTCAAGACATCCATTATAGAAACCAGGCACCGTACTTAACTCATGAAGTCGAGATTCGGCTTGATTAAGAGTTAGTGGATCGTTACTTAAGGTATTTCGGAAACACCCTAATAAATCCATAGTAGGACTCATCGCGTTTTTGAGACTTTGATTTTATGAGGTATAACTAAGCGGTAGGCTAATATGGGTGATAGGTTTTTGAGGTTAAGGATGTAATTTATTAATAATTGTTATTTGATATAAAGTTTTAAGTGTCATAGAGATCATATTTAAAACTTGGTGTACTGGTGTACTTAATTAAAAATAAATGACATATATCATTTAACAGGTCATTTTTGGCTGCAAAAATGTGACTTAGACGAGAAAGGGAACATTGTCTGAAGTTAACTATTAATAATAAGTTTGCTTTATTTATTTCCAAAAATTATTCCTAATGGCCACTTACACTCATCATTAGACTATTATAATATTTTAATTTTCGAAACACAGTCACAAAAGTTCACAAAACTAATTAGTTGATGAGATGAGATTAATATATAACAATAAGATTGTATATTCAACAGTAAATGCAAAAATTCTAATTAAGCAGAAATAACAAGTGAAATTTCACTTCATTTTGGAGCCTAACATAGTTACGCAGCATAGTCACGCATAGCATATGCAGCCAAGCTACGCATACCTTAGTTACGAATATCTCACATCTTGCATGACTCAAACATGCATTAACCACGGGTAAATTATCTTAGTTACTGGAATGCATATACATGCCGCTTGTCCGCCCCGACTCAAATATTACCTTGTTGTCTTGCCTTTTCAGTATGCTCATCTATATCGATAGCTTCCCATGGATATGCAATCCATTTATTACCAACATTTTGTCCGACTAAATATCTGTCGTTATCAAATAATTCTTGTGGTAATTCTGCCCTTTTTGGTTTTTCCTTATTATGCAATACAAAGATAGAGAATGTAGTTGTTTCTTGTTCTCTTCCTAATTCTACTTGAAGCTTTTTCACATCTTTTTCTAATTCAGTTAACGCATAATGTAAGGTTGTTCTAGTATCATCAACTTCATCAACGATGATAATATTTTTACCAATCAATGAATCGAAATGTTGACTTAAATTACCAAAATCAATCCATTGAGTTCTGACTACTTCTTTACCAATTTGCTCTTCAGGTGAATCGGTTAATTGTTCATAAAGTGATAATCCAATAGCTTGAATTGGTATATTCTTCTTGCCTTGTTCCTTGATGAACGATCTGAGAATTCTAGCAGGAATGAACCCACCTCCACCTATAGCGATAATAAGATCAATAGGTGGTCCTTCTTTGATTTTCTTAGCTGCTTCTTGACATAATTTATGAACTAATTCATAAGAAACGTATACTTTATCATCCATATTGTACAGTGATATGGTGTAGTGCGATGGGATGGCCTGGTGAGATGAGAATGGCCTGGTGCGATTCTAAGTTTACGGATATGCCCATATTTCTTGTCACAAGACCTTTTTCTTATTTAAAACATGCTTATATTATACTTGTATTATATACATTACACATCTTATGAACCATCTTCTCTTCATCCAACCCAAATTCACTAAGACTATCTTTTCTATGAATCACCTTGTCCTTCCTACCAGAAATCACTTAGACACCCTCTCTATGAATCATCTTCACCATTAGCTATAAATACAGAATCATCCTCATTATCAAATTCATGATCTTGTACTAATGATTTGGCCCTAACGTCTCCTTGTAAACGTATTAAATTTAACCTTCCTTTAAGACTTAATAAACTTCCCATTAAATCAATTGATTTATCTAAGTTACTATTTAATGATTTTACTTTATTGGACTTGACAGAACTGACTCCTTGTCTATTGATAATCAATAACCATTTCAACCATAAGGATAAGGTTACAGAGTTTAATGTGTTCTTGGATATTTTAGGAATAATCACTTCATATAATTTAATTTGATTGGCTGATGAAAGTGACAAAATGCATTTCTTTATTTGTTCATCTTCAGTAATTTCATTACAATATTCTAAAACTTCTGTTTTGGAGTGGCTTGCTAACAATTTACTTAATGATCTATTTGATAATACTTCAACTTCAAGTCCTTCAACACCTTCCCTAATAAGTTTTATCTGTTCATTGTAGACAATATCTATGTATTCAGGATATTCTTGATCATATATGACTTTATCATTAGTTATAAACCCATAATCTTCATATTTAACTACTCGTTGAACATTAGAAATATCAAATTTCTCAGTTCCTATAATGACTTCTTCTGGTTTTATGATGGCTAAATGTTTTCCTACACCTTGGATTTTTCCTTCAAGGTCCAGAACTTCACTAATATTTCGTTTCACCATTTTATATAACTTTTCTTTACTGCTTAAGTATATTACGTCCGCACTTACTATTTGACAGAATGGGGCATCAAATTTGATAGGTTTGGCCTTAGTACTAGCTCCAATCTTTACTTCAATCACACCTCCATCATAACATCCCCATATATGGCCATTATATTCAGTTATGTCTTTAATTTCATGGTCTAATTTGATCTCATCTAATATACCTTCAAGTGGATCTATAATTATAATTTTTTGTTCTTGCAACACAACAATATCATCTTGATACCATACATATTTAAAAGGAGTGTTTCCTAACTCGATACTATTGATTAATGTGAAGTCAGAAGTTTCATACACTTCCAAACTTTGGGGTTTTGTGTGTAAGTAGTACGATGACATGGTATAATTTTCAGCGATGAGCACCGCGATGAGAGTTTAATAGTGAGTGAATTTGGTGAGTGAATTAATGGTGGTTTTGAATTTTCAATTTGGCGTAAATTGACTTAGTTTTGGGGTTAGTTTGATTCAGTATATTTAATGCTTTAAATGTTTATTTAAATTTGGGGTTTGGCGTATGTGTATATTTGTCCATTTCTGTTGATATTCATGGTGTTTAATTTCGGTGTACCGGTCAAAGATGAATATAACCAACTTGGTATTACATTCCATAATATAATATAAACCTTTAGTTTTCATCACTTAAAACTAAAAAAATACTTATTATCTAGAATAAAATCCTTAGATTATAACCTACAGACATAAATACTGAAATACCTTCATGAATACTATACAATATTTGGTTGCAAAATAATATACACCAATATAATTAATACCCACCAATATCTTTTTACTTATAATTATATTCTAATTAGTTCAGATTTCAATTTCAAATGACTTCTTATACTATTGGTTATCTTACAACGGGGTTTCCCTATTGTAGAATATCGTTGATGTCAATAGCCTCCCAGACATTAAAAACTATAAGGAATTCTTTAGCCCATAAAATATCAATTATCATTAACATACCCAAATACAACTTAAAATTTCATATCCAACTCTAACTTCCCAATTCAAGTAAAATTTCATCATTTAAAAGCTGAAACTTAAAACCACATTCACTTTCAAAACTCAAAACTCAAACTGCTATGTTTCTTAATAACTTTAATACCACAAATGCAATATGCTAATAAACTCGAAGATCCTGCATTATTTTCTTAAATTTAATACCAATATCAAACCAAATCTTATTCTGAATATAACTTAATTTTTTTTACCGGAGTTATCGTATCTCCTCCCAACAAAATTAAGCACTATATCTCCTTGTAAATGAAATCAGTTTGGTGGCAACCTCCTTCCAAGGCAATATGCTACTATAAGACTTAACATCCACAATTTTATGATAACTTTTTCCTCCCACATTAACTTTCTCCTCTACTATCACAATGCCAATAATTCACCTTTTTGGATGCACACCATACCCCTTATTCTATTTCCAGTAGTTAATGTAAACCAAGACTAATTTCAATTATCAAATGAAACTTTCATTTCTTGAATCAAAATAAGCCTGAAAAAGTTTTGATTAGTTTATAAGGGTTTTATTCAGTAAATTTCGATTAGATTGTAAACGTTTTTATTTTGGAGAGGTATTGGTTGTCTTTGGTTCAAAACAGGTGAAATTTGTGCCTTTATAAATTTCTTGTCATATATACTGAATTCAAATTATGATAGAGGAATGTGTTAACTCTCTTCCTAATTTACTAAAAGCCACTTAAAGCTCCCTTCACTCTACTTAAAGTAGACCAACCAAATGCTTTTCAAAGTTAAATCATTATTAGCATTTTTATATAAAGAATCAGAGATATATTACAATTAACTTGATACAGACCAAAGCTCCAACATTGAAGACCAACTTCTATAGTACAAATTAGACCAAATTACTGCCTGCCCTTATCAACTTCTATAAACCACCGATATTCAATTTATGAGTAGCTTGAAGCTCAAAAATTGTATCTAAGGTTTGATATTGTAGGATAAAGAACTTTAAGAATTTAGAGTGAACTCTAGAGTAACAAAATAATAGACTAACACACTAAAAGATCAGACCAACAGACCAACAGACCAACAGACCAACAGACCAACAGACCAACAGACCAACAGACCAACAGACCAACAGACCAACAGACCAACAGACCGACAGACCAACGGACCAACAGACCGACAGACCAACAGACCAACACCTTAATACCAACAAATGGGACAAGAATCTGAATCAAAATCCACTGAATAACAGTCAAATAAGATGAAGCCCAACAACACCAATTACCAAGACCAAAACACAAAACTTCCAGTACCAAAGGATAATAATAGTCTTTAAGTTCCCAACTAAAGTACCAAATAACAAACAGTCAAATCTAAAAGTTAAACCAGTAGCATAATAATCAAGTTACTTAACATTTAACTTTCACAGCAAAGCTAATAGAATTTCTGAACACCATTTATCCATCAATCTTTATTATCACCACCAGTTCACCTAAACCACCCATTACCTAAACCACCCATTATCTAAACCAACCATTACCTAAACCACCCATTACCTAAACCACCAACACCAACTAACCAGCAACATGAAAAACCATCTCTAAAACTTTAAATAACTCCCTATATACATCCCAAAGGTTTTGGTTCACTACTCTCTTCCTTTAGGACATTACATACCCTATAAACTATGTCACTAAAGTAATTAAATATCTGCAATCCCACACATTTATCAACCAAAAACAGTACCATTTTTTAATAAATCTTTCAATATTCATCAATACCATTATAAATAACCAAAATTAATCTATTTGTGTCAGGGTCCACAAACACCATACCCATATATCCTTAATAAAACATCACTAATTATAATTCTAAAACCCTTAAAAACACTCAATCAACAAGCAGACACTTCTATATAACTATAAACCTCCTACTAACAAAGGATCACTACTCCTTGTCATTAGACTCTATATACTCTATATAAAGTATCTTGCTTTTGTGTCATATAACTTCAATAATCCCCAAATTCCATTGTTCCAAAAATTAAACTTTCATAAAAGGCCAGCTAACATCTCTAAGCTTAATACCCCAACAAACTATACGTATTAGTAACCTAAAAAAGTTAGTACATAATAAAATTGGTTTTTAGTAAATATAATAGAAGGAAAAGTTTCCCGCACCTTCTACTTATATTTATACTAATTATGGGTTTGTGTAACTACAGTACACAAAAGCAAAAGGATATGACCATAGAGAATATTAATATTCTGAAATTCAATCATTTTAAAACTTTAAAGATATTATTTGAAACCTTTATGTTCATTGAATTAACTCATAGTTTTGCAACCATCTTTTTTTGCAGCCGTTTCAGATCTTTTTGCAGCCATTAAGATTAGGCATATGTATTTAGTTTTAAGAAGGGTTAAAGTGGTATTGATTGAGTATATAATTATTATACTAGGTAAAGGCAGCCATAAGCTAATAAGACTCTTACAATTCGTTAAGTATAAGTCTATACACACTGTCCAAAGTATCAAAGTACGATAAATATATGTATATCCACTTGGTATAAAGTATCAAATACCTAGTATATGTATATAAAACTATCCAAAGTATTAAATTACGTACTATATACATACACACTATTTTGATTCTTGTAATTCTATCATTTGTTGAACTTGTAATTTACACAAATCCTTTAAATCTTGTACATCTTGTACCAATTCACCAACTCTTTCTTCCTTTTCACCAAGTAATTCTAATAATCGTTCTTCACGTTGAGTCTTACCCAATAATTGCAGCTTCAAATCTTCCAATTCTAATTTTAAATCATCTACTAAATTTGAATTTTTGGTGATATCTAATAATTTCTTCTGTAAATCTTGTTTTGAAGCTACTAAATTAGTATTATCGTCTTTCAAACTGTTTATTTCGATTTTCAAGTTCTTTATGGAAGAAGACATTTTAGTTATAAGTTGGAATGATTGGGATTGATCCGATATACTATTACTATTGTAAGAATAATTTTGAATTTGGGTGATATCGGAGTTTTTATCAGTCAATGAATGTGAAGAAGAATTGAATGAATCATAAGCCGAGAAGGAATTATCAAAAAAGTCTTGACTTTGATCAAGTTGTGGGGTTTGTATGAGTTGCGGTGTTGGTGCAAGTTGTGCTGATGAAGTAAATGGTGAAGTATCACTAAGTTCTTTGGGTTGAGGAAGTGATTGTTGACTTTCTAATTGTTCAATTCTCTTCAATAAAGTACCTTTTTCATTATTATAGATTAGATTGATTTTATCTAATTTTGATTCAAGGATACTATTTTCTTCAAATTTATTATTTAATTGAACTTGTAGATCTTGAATTTTCTCTTGGACCTCAGTGAATTGTTGGATCTTTTCAGTTAAAAGGTCATCTTTCAAAGTTACTAAATTTTTTAAAGATTTTAATTCATTTAATGTTTGTAATTTATTCTTTTTCATCACATCTATAACATTATTGAGCTCTGCAACTTTTGAATTAAGTGACATTTCAATCAAGTGCCAATTCTCTTTAGATTTGAGGAATTCATTTTTCAATGTGGTGTAATGAACATCTACTGTTCTTCCATTACTATCGTTATAACTTTGATCAGTCATTAACGATTCGATCTTGTTTTCAAGTCTCATTATTTCTTCATTATGTGATTTTTCAAGTGATTTCTGATCATTCCTAAGGGTTTGAACATTTTCATCTTTAGTACCAAGTTCAATCTTAGAGTTCTGTTTATATAAATCGAATTGAATTTTCAATTCATTGAACTCTTTGGATTTTTTTTCATAGTCTAACTGTTCCTTTTGTAAATCCTTAGTTAAAGTTTGAATTTTTTCATCAAAATCTTCAGTTTCATATTTTTGAAGTTTAGTATATGACTCTATTAATTGATCAATGGTTTTAAACTTGAATTTCTTAAGTACTGTATCGATTTCGGAGATTTTAAGTGAGTTATCCTGATCTTTCTGATTGAATTCTTCTACAACTAATTCTAAACTTTGATTGGTGGCTTTAAGTTTCTTGATAGTATCATTAAGTTTAAGTTCTTTTATAGATAATTGTTCTCCTTCTTTCATCAATTGTTGTATGAGTTCATCTTTTTTTTGGAGTTCAGACGAGTTTGTTGATTTTGGAGGTTGAACCTGTGTTTGTAGAGACTTATTTTGAGCTTTCAATTCGAGGACTTCCTTTTCAAGAGTTTTTATGTATTCATCAGTGTTTGTTTGTGATTCTATTGATTGCACAGCTTCTGAGTCTTTTGCTTGTGTGTTAGGTTCTTCTTGAATAATTTCTTCCTTTTTAGGCTCTATTACATTACTTTCATCTTCTTTAGGTTTGGGATCTATTTCTTTAGGTTCAGGTGACGCTTTTCCTTTAGCGGCTAATGCTAAACGTTCTTGAAGGGTTAATCTTTTCTTCTTTGGTTTCTCTTGAGGTTTTGAGGTTTCATCAGGTACTTGTATAGGTAATGGATTTATATCCTTATTTATATCCTCACTCGGTTGGTCATTTAGTTGGCCATTGGGTTGAGGACTCACCACTGGATTCGCTAATTCAGATTCCATAAATCTTAAGCTTTTGAGAGTGAGAAATTTGATCGCACTTGATCTCACTCCTGTACCATTCTTGGACGGGTGAGTTACCGCAGATTTGGTAGTAATTGGTATCTAGAGAAAGTTGGTATTAATCAAAATAAACATTCAATTGATTAAGAAGGTGAATATGCTAATTAACATTGGTAAGGCTATTAGTAAAAAATATTGAAAATTCAAAATTACTTAAGGTTACTGTGATGGGAATTTAGGATGGGCTGTGATAGTGCTGAGACTCCTAACTAAATGCAGCGCCAGCGCACAGCGCATAGCGAGCCCCATCTAACAATCATACTTAGACAATCAATACAATGCACTACCATTATTGCGAGTTCAGAACCTTTATAACGCCGTATTTCGTCTAACTGGTATAGAGTGTAAAGAGAAATTTTTGAAATTATTTATACAAATTATTAATAATACATAAAGAAATGGACCTAAGTGCAATGCAGATTTAGTACAATGGTTGGTACGGTATTGTACGAACTAAAGTGGGTACTACACTTTAGTACGTGAGGCACTGATTTTTTTACGTATGGAATTATGTTGGCTTTGATTGTTGGTGGGATGTAAAGTTCCAGGTGATGTTAACAGTTTGGCTATAAGAATGCTTCTCCAAAATCATATTTAAACTTATTTAGATTTGCCATTTAGTGAAGGTAAAGTGATGGGAGAAGTTGGGTGAGTTGTAAAATGGGAGGTGCTGGAACTTTGTGCTTGTGTGGGACTTTCCTGGGATGTTGAAGGTTGAGTTGATTGCGTTGGAGATCTACCAGGGATAGGTGATTGGGTTGGAGTTTGTGAAGAATACCCATTAGGTTGGGTATTTTGATATAAAGGATACCCTGCTGGCTGAATTGGAACTAAACCTGGCATACTTTGTAGTAAGTAGTTATATTGGAAAGGGGCATTATTTGGAAGCATTGGAAGTCTATTTGGGATATGTCCAGGAAGCTGATTTGGTACTTGACTTGGAATAGCACCTGGATGACTAGGGATTGGTCCTTGATGATTGAGACCTTGATGACTTGGAATTGGGCCAGGAAGTGGTCCTGGTGCACCCGATATTGGTCCTGGTGCACCAGAAATTGACCCTGGACCTCCAGAAAGCTGAGGTAATTGATTAGTAATTGACTGTCCAAGATTAGGTGGCGCCGGGGCAGAATTTGGTGATTGATTCGGGCCTGGGCTACCTAAATTACCAGGTTGATTAGGTAAATTTGGTGGCAAATTTGGTGGTAAGCCACCAGGATATGAATAACCTGGTAACAATTTAGGAATGTTTGGTACAACAGGGTATGGTGGATGTTGATTTTTCACATAATAATAATAAGGATACCTATAAGGTTGATACCCGTACCAATAATTACCGGAATTATAATCCATTTCATAATCATCATTATGGAAATCCAGTTTTGATTTTCTTTGTCCATGTTTCTTAGTAACTATATGAGTGTTTAAATGATTTAAACTACCGTAACTCTTATTACAGCCTTGGTAAGAGCAACTATACTTACGAACAATCTGATTATACCTTCTACGAAATCTTCTACCTGGTTTATTATCATCGTAATATTCCGTAGGAAAATACGGTTTATCAGAAGTGTCGGATTTATCAGATTTGTCCGACCTATCAGATCTTTCCTCTAACTTATCAAATTTTTCTGAATATTCATGAAGCTTTTCATGAGATTTGCTATCATGACTAAAGGAGCTGGTGGGGTTGTGGTGTGTTTCAGGGGCACTTTCATTATTTTCGGTAGGTTTAACATTTAACATGGAATTTATGGAAAATTTATCGTCTTCTGTTTGTATTTCTTTTTTAATTTCTACTTCTTTTACTATTTCTGGCAGTGTTGGAGAATTTTGTATTTCATTTGTTTTTATTATTTGTGGTTGCGTTATTGCTTGATTTTTTGGTAATATTTCATTAATGGTTTCATTGGGGGGTTCTTGAGGTAATTCATTTGCGTGTTCAGTCTTAAGTTCATTGGTGGAAACATTTGGGTCATTTATGGGCTCACTTATGGTTTCTGATCCTTCGCCTTGTAATTCCCGCCTGGTTTCATTTGGTTCTCGTAATAGGTGTCTATGCTTCATATCATTCTCTTATAAATAGCAGGTTATCAACTTCGTGAAGTAGTAAGTACTTATAATTGATTTATATGATAACTCCGATATTTATAGCTAGATTAACACTTATAAAAGGACACCTTATTAAGTAAAACGAAAAAGTATAAAAAGAGGTGGAAGCATTTTTTATATAAAGAGAAAAAAAAAAAAAAAAAAAAAAAAAAAAACTTTGATCTTGTCGTACTAAGGATTTTAGCAGCGAGACTAGAGGAGTTAAAAGGCTTGGTTAATACATAGCAAACAGTATTGGGTACATGAAGCGTCACATATATGTCTGCAAAATGTATTTTATGCATGCCAGACAAGTCACACCACAGCATGTTAAGGAACAATCGTTTATAATAAGCGTCAAATTAATCCGCTGCATATAACCGTGGTTTTGCCTTATTATATAATAACAGCATGCATACATTATGTCTTACTAATACATGCCAAACTTGACCGTAGTTAAACTTTATTGTCTTCTTTACCAAATTAACTATCGAAGCAAGAAATTCCACGCACAGAAAAAGCTTCAATGTTCCCAACCATTAACTTAACTTAAGCGTACATCCTTACAGAAGTTAAATTCCGTAAGTATTTTAAAGTTTTTAACATTTTAAAAAATTTAGTAAATTTAACCAAGTATTTTTTTAAATAAATTCTTAGGAAAAATTAAAAATTAAAAAGAAATAAAAAAAAAATATCCCGGTTAAACTAGCTTCCTTTCAGGTAAAAGGCTTTCTTCAAAAAACCACCGACAATCCCATTCCTAAAAATAGAATTACCACCGCCTAACTTGCCTCACCAAAAAATTTACTGCCAGACGTAAATTGACTTTTACGTATCTTCAAATTTACGTAGGACAATTAATTGTGGAAATTTATTTTTCTCTCTATACAAGCAAAGAAGGATCCCAGTAAATTAAATTTTGGAGAAACTCAAATTATTTAAAAAAATAAATTTGCTTGAAATGCTTCAGAAAAATAGTCTTAATTTAGTCAATCCCGGAATTTACCCGGCACTAGATTTCCTCGATAGGTAGCTGCGATTGTAACCTTTCTTCTATGCGTGAATATGCATATTCGAGAACTGGTTTAATTGTCATTACGGTAGCACATATTTCAGGTTAAAGGTTAAATCGGAAAAGAGTATTTGGCTAAATTTCTGCAGCCGAACATGCTTTTGGGAGAACTGATCAAGAGTAGAAGATTGCATTGATTTAAGTATTGTTAGATTTAATCTTTTTTTTTATTTAAAATACAACATTTTTTTCTGTATATGAAAAGACATTTTTTTTTTTTAATTCATTAATTAATATGAATTTAATTTATGTCTAGTCGTTAATTTAGAGTCATCCACATTAGCTTAAATAGCAAAGTAAATTTTAACCGAGTGATATGAAAGATTTACCCTAATCTAAGAATGTTACCCAACAATTTAACTCACATGACGTACAGTCAAAAATCATGTAGAGTGGAACAGTGCTCAGAATTTTAATAAGACCTTTTTAGTCATACATACATTTTAAATGATAGTTTATTACTTTATTGATAAAACCAAGCTTTTACAACTTGGTCTATAATTTCTGAAATACAAACACTATATAGAATTCGACTGCCTCTTTTTCAAACCCTTCAACTCCATATTTACCATCAGTACGTTTAATACTTTGAATTAAATGATTATTTAATTTTTTGAAATATGTAGGAATATTTTCATTAAAAAACTCAATGAAATTCTTCTTTAATTTTAATACCATTTGATGTTGTTCACAAATGGTTCTTAAAGTTTCAAAAGGTACTAAGTATTCAGGTACATCATCGATGGCATCTTTTAAACTATAATTATAACCATTGCCATAAGGTTGATCGGTAAAATCTCCATCCAAAGGGGGCTTTTCATGGAATTTTACATGATAAAGTTCATTACCAAATTCCATACTATCATTATTCTTTATTTTATGTTTAATGAAATCTGATGAAGGTACAGTGCCTACAAAATTACCACCAGGTTTAAGGGATTTAGCCACATTATTGATTAAGCAACGGACCTTAGCTTCATTTTCAAATGCATAATGTAAGGAGAATTGTATACTGACATGATCAACTGGGAAGCAATTATCAATTATCCCTGGGAAATTAGGTTCTAAGATTTCAGGGATAGTATTTGTGAAAAGGTCTCCAGTTGCAAAAAAACTTTCAAAGTTAAATCTTCTGCTATCCCTTACACCAGTTATGAACCTTTTCTTATTTTTGTTATATCTACTAAAGGCCTCACGGATAGAACCGTCACTTATATCGATCCCGATATATTCGTCAAGACCAATAAATTCCATTTTATTTAAATCCCCACCTTTACCACAGCAGCAGTCAAGTAACCGGAACGGTTCCGTAGTTTTGTTACAATACTCTCCAAGGAGCATATACTTAATGATATTATTAAAATTACGGAGTTTAATAATAGGAGAATTAGACCGTAAACCTTGATGCTTTGATTGGTATGTTCTTTGATTGTAATGGCTTCGTATAATGGCATTAACTTCTTTTCCTTCTTTACGAATATTACTACGGAATGTTTGATATGAATTATTGGGGTTTGTGGAGTTAATATTAGTATAAGCTTGGAGTTGAATTTCAGTTTCTTCCTCTTGTGGGGCTACACTATCATCTTCAGTGGTGTCAATTTGTCTTGACTTATACCTATCAATATAATCATTTTGGACCTCCGGTTCCCTTTGACGCTTCCTTTCCGGTTTTCTCACCCTATTAACTCTATCGGTTGATTCAATACCATATTTAGCATACTTGGAAGGTTTTTCAGAGTTATCAGTAGCATCATCAGATACATCTCTGGATACATCTCTAGATGAATCTCTCGACCCATATTGGTCATATTTATCACGTTTCATCCATCCTGGGACTTGTTTTTTATCGGTATAGATTGATTCCGCTTTCTTCATTGCGATGACGCTGGAAACAAAGAGTGCGAGTTTGTACCATCTTGTCGCTACTTTGGCACGGAGATTGTGTCATAGTTCTACAGCCGCATTTCTCACTACCTATCATGGTAAGTGGGAGCGGTAATTATCTGGTAAAAGAATTACAATGACTACTGATAACGAGCCCTCAAAGATTTACACAGATAGGCAGAAATATCGCAAGGATTGCCATCATAGATCTCCAAAACATTTGGAGACGAGTTAGGTCTATAAACAAAATATTATGCATTAAAATAAGCTACTCGAGATGAAACATGATCCGCAACATAGTAAAGTTTGGTTAATACAAATAAGACGCAACTCCTCCGCGTATACTTAACTAAAACTTTAAAAAGCCTACAAATATCTGCAAAGTGAGTTAGTGCTGCAACAGCATACGAAAGTACTAAACATGTAACGGAAGCGCAAGTCAGTTACAGTATAAATTGTACGTCTATGTATGCAGTCCATTCCAACTGGATTAATGAGCTATATTTTCAACTTGTTTGGGTTATTCTTTTAACGAAGCCTGTATATTTTCAATTAGATTTCTTAAGAACGGCTTTTTATTGGGTATCATATGACCACCTTCAAATTCAAACTCTTGTCCTCCAAAAAGCCAAGCACCATATTTTGACCTAATTTTCGGTACTATCATGTCATTTTCACCATAAATATGGAAGTATTTGGTTTCACGTGACTTAGTATTGTTGTAGAACTGTTGATAGTCAGGATTGATTTGGCTTTTGCTTATATAATCATCTATGTCCTCGATTTGATAGTTGATATTAACTCTATCATAATTGGAATCACTTGGTACAGTGAAGCAGAACCCTGAAAAGGCTATACAGGTCTTAAGAACAAAATCTGGATGGTTAGAGATGAGCAACAGCATTCCAGCACCTTGACTGAACCCTATAACACCATCATAAGGACCATTTTGTTTTATATAATTTGCCAAATAATCATATGCATTTTCAAATCCAATATATCCACCATCATCACTATGTTGAAACCAACATCTATTACAATTAGCATCAACTATTTGGGCCCATTTGGTTTCACTTTCCTCTTTAGTATCACCTAATGTAAATCCTAGTTCCGTATAACTATTGATCAACATTGGAGGGTCAATATATTCCAATTGATGATCTAGCTTGGTCATAAGCTTACGAAAGGTTGACCCTTTCTCTGCTAAGGTTTTACCTGATTGAAGGTAGCCTGGTAATACAAGGAATCGAGCCATGAACGGGGTTAACAGAAGAGGAGAAATTTCTGATTTGAGATTGGAGTGTGATGCGCAAGATGCGCAAGAAGGTTAACGTCTTAAGATGCGCAAGATGTTCAAGATGTTCGAGATGGTCAAGATGCGCAAGATGCGTAACATGCGTCAGATGCATAAGATGCATAAGGTGCGTCAATACTAATGTATATGCTAAATATTTTTTATTTTTAACTCCGGAAGGCGAATCCCAAGACTTCATACAGATCTTTATATCCAAATAAGGTACCTTAAAGCGAAACATAATGATCATAGTCCGCCTTTGATTATGGGGAATCATTCAGGTATAGGTAATCATTAACACTCTGAAGTGTATTTCTACTGGGGTTAACCCCAGTAATCTCATTCAATATGCGAATAAATTGTTTAACTAAATCTTTATTTCCCTTGGCCTTAGTCCTTTGAAAATCAACAGTGAAATTCCTACATAAAAGGATTAACACCACGCCTACACTAAGATCTTGGCCTGTATCGCACACCACCAAGGTTTTATAAGTAAGTAGTGGTATTAATTTTGGAAAAATGTCTCGGAGTTGTTTCGAGCCTTTTTTATTCAGCTCTAGCGTATACTGATAGACTTTAACCAGCTTAGGAATATCGCTTATAGTTTTATGACTTAAAATAACCAAATTTTCAATAGCATAACTATTGTTATATATCGTGTTATCGAGAATCTTACCAAAAATGATACCTGTATCTTTTATTGGGTGTAATTCCAAGTTCAGGGTAGATTTATTTTCTATATCTTTTGAGACAGAATTAGCGTGAAGCTCATTTAGTTTATCAATCAATTGTTGATTAGACATGGAAAGGTAAATATCTGTGGTAAGTCTCGGATAAAATCTCCAGAACATAGCAGAATCGAGCTTACCTTCACAAAGATCTTCTACCCATAACTCATGATCATCAGCAGCTCCTTGAATATATTCAAATGCTATGGTTTCCTCACCTTGTCCAAAACTTAATCGGCTAACATTGGGCCGAGATGCACTAAGACATACTACAGCATAATATTCAGGATCAAGTCTTGGTGCTGCAGTTCCCGGATACACCCAATAAGGTATCAAAGGTTTTTTCAATGGTATGGTTAAATTCAATCGTTTAGCTTCAGCAGCAAATTCAGGGATTTTCTGAATAACTTGGTCTCTTTCAGTAGCAGGTATAATCCTTGGTAACTTTATCCAGTTGTTATCCCCTTGACCTGGACCGAAATTTATATAGTTAAGCACAGCACACCAAATCGGTATCGTTTTCGATAAAGCATCAGGTAATAATTTTCCTTTTCTAGTAGAGTCTACCACCACCACACCACCATGTTCTTCTATTATTGGTATAAGATGGAAATTCAAACGTCGGTAGGAAAACTTCCATTCATTTGTATGGCCATCAGTAGATTTGAAGTAGCATTTGTTTGAATCATCTCGAACGTACCACGTCCCACACCGTTCATTAGCGATTACCGGCAACCCTATTGCCATTGTGAGTTCTTCTACATACTCAGTATCATAAATAATTGATTGAAATCTGTTTAGAGGTGTAAATGTATTCCTATGTAGTTCTTTATTCATGCGATGAATATAGCGATGAGTGTAGCGAGATGTATAGTAGTACCGCGATGATGAGCGCTGACGTTACCACCACTGAAACTTAGAGATTAATCTTGAAAGATTATTTGGATTATAAAGTTGAAATTATTTCTACTTACTATGATATTAATGCATTTAATTATTTAATTCCACCTTTCAATTCATTGTTGAGGTGTCGGGTCTAATACTTCAAGACGGTTAAGAGTACTATAAAGTTTATCAGCAAGTTTAATAGGGTCGAAACTTATTTATTCATTCTTCTTCTCTTCAATTCTGCCCTTCTTTGTTCTTCAGCCAATTCTCTACGATCTTCTTCCTCAGCGTTTCTTCTAGAACGTAATTCTTCATCAAAAATCTCCGCTCCCGTTGCTTCCATATCATCTGAATCATAATCATAATTATAATCTGTTCTACGTTTCCTATTAAACATGGCCCAGATTTCATCTCTGTCATAATCAGTAGACTCTTCTATATCATCCTCAATAAAATCGTCAAGGTCCAGTTCCTCTTCGGTATAATAGTTACTACTTGCCTTAGGACGTTTCTTAAGTTTCTCAGTAAGCTTTTGTGATGGACCTCTGGTAGGTAAAGGTGCTTTAGGAGTACTAAATGTTTCCTTGGGTGTCCTGAAGTCCTTAGGATGACCTTTTGACACCCGTTCCCTGGGATTAGATTTAGGCGGCATCATTTGTTTAATGACTCTCTCATTATTGCTCTTTGACCTAGAACGAGGTTCTGGCAGAGGTTTTGCCTCCTTCTTCTTGAATTGAATTGATAATTTCGATCCGTCTATATTATTTGCTTTTTTCATTAATTCATTAAAATTCATCTTCGCAGGTGGGGGTCTTGATACCACAGGTGGCAGTGGGGATGCATTACTGAAACGGTTGGATTTGTTGCCATTTTGTTTATTCTTAGTTGGTTTTGAGCTAACTTTAGGTCCAGTTCGTAGTGGGATAGTGGCCTTTGGTTTCGGTTTTGGCTTTGGTTTTAACCCTTTTTTCTCTCGTAGAGCATTTTCTTTGGCTTCTTTCTCTAACCTTCTTGCCTCCTTGAGCCTAGCAACAACTGGATCTATGATTTTCCTTTCCCCGTTGGAATATTGGTAGGTGGATGACTGGTGGTTCATGGGCGCGATGATTGTTAGCGCTGCACTTAAGTGCAAGTACGGTTGAGGTCACAACTTGATACTTGCCTCAAACTTGACCAAGAAAGAGTATCTATGGTAACATGGCCAGAAAGAAGTAATCAGCAGTGAAGAAGTTTTAAGAGAATATTGTAAGAGTAATTACATGTATAATAGTCATCTGATTTTGAGATTAACCGCTGATATCAGTATCGCAATATAAAAGCAGTGGGTTTTCCCTTTAATTGAAATTATTCAACTCTCAATCATTAAAGAGTAAAATTATATAAACTCAAATATTGAAGATAAATGTAGTAAGCAATACCACAAATTAGAAGAATATATATGAAACTAAATAGCTACTAATACTTGATAGCCGGTAAAGTTTACTAACATAACTAATCTTTTGGACCAATCATGTTTTCAGGTCTAACCCATTGATCAAATTCTTCTTCACTTAAGACACCTAATTCTAAGGCAGATTCTTTTAAGGTTAAACCTTTCTTATGAGCGTTCTTAGCGGTCTTTGAAGCAGCATCATAACCAATCTTTGGGTTTAAAGCAGTAACCAACATTAATGATTCATGTAAAGTCTTAGAGATCTTATCTTCATTAGCTTTAATACCTTCAACACAGTTAACTCTGAAAGAGTTAGATCCATCAGCAATCAATCTAATTGATGATAATAAGTTAGAAATCATAACTGGTTTGAAAACATTTAATTCGAATTGACCTGAGGCACCAGCAAAAGTGATAGCAGAATGGTTACCAAAGACTTGAGCAGAAACCATAGTTAAAGCTTCATTTTGAGTTGGGTTAACTTTACCTGGCATAATTGAAGAACCTGGTTCGTTTTCTGGTAATGATAATTCACCGTATCCACATCTTGGACCTGAACCTAAGTATCTAATATCGTTAGCAATTTTGAATAAAGAGACAGCAACAGTGTTTAAGGCACCTGAAGCTTCAACAATGGCATCATGAGAAGCTAAAGCTTCAAATTTGTTTGGAGCGGTTTTAAATGGTAAACCAGTTAATTTTGAAACTTGTTCAGCAACCTTAACATCCCAACCTTTTTTAGTATTCAATCCAGTACCAACTGCAGTACCACCTTGGGCTAAGTAGTATAAGTTTGGTAAAGTTTTTTCAACTCTTTCAATACCATTGGTTAATTGTTGAACGTAACCAGAGAACTCTTGTCCTAAGGTTAAAGGAGTGGCATCTTGTAAATGAGTTCTACCAATTTTAATGATATCTTTGAATTCATCAGCTTTAGCTTGTAAAGCATCTCTTAAACCAGTTAATTCTGGAATTAAATGAGAAGTAATTTCAGTAACAGCTGCAATGTGCATAACAGTTGGGAAAGTATCATTGGAAGATTGAGACATGTTACAATGATCATTTGGATGAACTGGTTTTTTCAGACCTAATTCTCCACCTAAGATTTCAATGGCTCTGTTACTGATAACTTCATTGGCATTCATATTACTTTGAGTACCGGAACCAGTTTGGAAAACGACCAATGGGAAATGATCATCGAGCTTACCTTCAGCAACTTCAGTAGCGGCTTGTTGAATAGCACCAGATAATTTAGGGTCTAAACCTCCGATTTCTTCATTGACAATAGCTGCAGACTTCTTTAAAACACCGAATGCTCTGACAATTGGAATTGGCATACGAGCAGCTTCACCACCAATTTTAAAATTCATTTTTGATCTAGCGGTTTGGGCACCATAATATTTGGAAGCATCGACTTCGATTTCACCAAACGCATCGGATTCAACCCTTAATAAACGTTTGGAGCTAGACATTGATCTGATAAATGATTTTCTTAACATCGTTGGAAACTTCAAATTTCGCAGTTATTGGTTGATATACCCCGGAGATTTGCACGTGATAGGTTGATCTCGGTAAACCTAGGATCTTCATGTAAGTGGTGATAAAATGAGTAGCTAAGGGTGTTAAGACATCCCGGGGAACAATAATAATCCCCACAAAGGGTTCGGAAATAATCTATTATGCTAAATTATGCTATATATGCTATACTATTTACACAAAGCGGACTAAACGGCTTTACTCATTTTTGCTCAATTTAAAGATCTTCTAGATTGGGCCATGGCCAACCCCCAAGATTATGCCCATGAATGATATGTCTTTTAGCAAATTCTTCTGGCAATGCCCGTAATAGTGAAATTAAGGCTTCAGAACTGGGGACGAATCCCAACTCTTCCCACCATTTCATAATGCCAGACAATTCGTCTACGTACCCATATTGTGATAACATTTTAATGTACTCCTGCCAAAGCAAGTCACTGGACACCATTTCACCAATGTAGGTCTTGAATTCATGTATAGTAACTTGTGGGGCGTACAAACCATCCCATTGAAATGGCTCTCCATCAGTCGACATAGAAGCTCTTATCAAGGCTAACACACAAATATCATTAGGGACAAGTTCACGATCTTTAATTTCCTGCTTGAAAAGCTTATAGATATTTTGAGGTTGAACCTTTGCTTCTGCTTCCAACATTCTTCCTATAAGACCTGAGGAAAAAAACTTTCTTTTAGATTGATCATACAATTGTCTTGCTACACTAAAACAATCATCATCTTTAAATTCAATTTTTGTAAGCAACTGGACATATTGAGGATCAAACTTTTGTCCGAAGTTTTTATAAAGCACAGTCATGTATTTTTCAGACAATATGGTTGTGAATTTTTCCATCATTTCCTTATCAATGATCATCATCAATTCAGCCATATGATCCAATGTTACCAAAGGGATAAGTAAGTTCAACATCATAGTTTTAGTGATAATCACTTTGTCTTTATCTGCAAAAAGTTTCTTGAAGATTTGAAAACATCTCATAGGAGTCAAAAGACCAAACTCTAAAAGCTTCTTAATAAAACCAGACCAGACCATTGAACTGTGAACTTCAATATCATTGAAATTATGAACTAATTCCTCAGGAGATTCAGCCATCATTATTCTAACAAAGTTAAAACTAGCTCTTTCTTTAGTTCTAAGCTCAAACCGTCTATGTGAATGTTTTAATTTACTTTTTTCGAATAAAAGCTTAGCTTTGGGTTTAGAATATAATGCTATAGCAAGAACAATTCCCATATGACCATCAAGACTTAACTGTAATTCGGGACTCTTGGTAATATGCTGAGATATAATTTGTTGTGCTTTCATAAGAGCCAGGAATGGCTTACCTCTATTTGAGCTCGGTGATTCAATTGAGTCATATGCTACTTGCCATAGCAAATGATTGAGATAGTCATCTGTGATTATTTGGAATCTAAACCCCGATTTTGATGATGTTAAATGTTGTATTGTATGTGATATGAAGTCAGGTAATTTTTCCAAATCCGTTCTACATGTATGATATATTAAATTTGAAATGATTGCTTTGATCATTGAAGGTTTACTGTGGTACAAAGAACATATTTCTGAAGTAAAAGTTGTCCATAAATCAAGTTGCAAATTTAATTCTATTTTTGTTAATGGTTGACGTAACAAAATGTCAGCAGTTACAGTACCAGGAATATTATGAAGATTAGTCAACTCAGAACATGCCTCCATCACAGATGGGGCAAGGATAGATCTTATCCATGGAATTACATTATCAATGCTTGGGTGTAATTGTGATAAACAAGCCATCGAGACTCGGAATAATTCTTGGTCTTTAACATTTAAAGTTTCACTGACCTCAGAATACAGGTTGGTTTCTTTGTAATCATTTTTTGTAAGTCTCTTATATAGTGCCTTGAAGTTTCCAAGTTTATCAATTTTGAGTTTGTCTTCAGATATGCCTAAAGAGCTCAAGATCCCATACAAAACTACAGGAAAACTGTCTCTTTTATGGAATGGATCAGGAACAAACGTTGACAGTATTCTGTATGGTTTATCTTTAGACTGTAGATATAACTCAACAAAGAAATGTTGGACATTGGGCTGGAGTTTTTTATGATTTAAATTATGAACTAATGAACGATGATGTCTATCTAGGAATCTTGATGTGAAATTAGGTTTATCAATGAGTTGAGGGTTCAGACTATTATGCCGTATTTGTAAATAACTTATGGGTAGTAGGTTTTTTATTTGCAGTTCCCGAATGGGCAGTATACTAGTTATGAACCGGAACTGTCGTATTAGCCTACTCATCTTGAGCATCTAAATGCGCACATACCTATGTCTCATTATACCCAATTACTAAGGGAACATAATAAGAATAGGCGGCAAACCGGCCAAATCAATGATGGTGGTCGAAAAAAACGTAGAAAAAGGTATGAAACTACCGATGACACGGTCAAAGATCAAATTGATGAGAAAAAAGACACGGGTAGAACTATAAATATAGCAAGTAATGAAATCGAGTC
The DNA here is from genome assembly GCA_030563485.1 of Yamadazyma lessepsii. Lineage (NCBI taxonomy): Eukaryota > Fungi > Ascomycota > Pichiomycetes > Serinales > Debaryomycetaceae > Yamadazyma > Yamadazyma lessepsii. The sequence goes on along the minus strand of JAJMJG010000014.1, from coordinate 141,364 downwards.
AAATACAAATGAACCTAGTGATAGTGGTTCTGACTCAGATGAGTTCGAAGATGTGGATATAGGTAATATAAGTGATGATATTAGTGACAGTAATGATATAATTGAAGAAGAAACAGTCCAATACAAATTTGATGAACCAGAACCAGAACCTGAAAATTTGACTATTCAATTACATCAACCAGAAATCCCCCAAACCAAAAGGAAAGTTGAATTTATAACTAAAGAAGAAAGAAAGGCACGTGTGCTTATTCATCAATGGTATATTGTTACAATGATAGCTCATGGGGTAATACGAAATAGATGGTGTAATGATTCATACCTTCTCGGAAAGCTTCGTAAATCGATTTCATCTGATGTTATAAAGGACCTAGAAACCATTAGAAGTAACAAAAGAATGTCAATGGTTAATGCAGTTCGATTCACTGATATCATAAGACAATTAATGCATGCCTATTCTCAAAAGTTTAAGGTCTCACGACAGGGATTAATACGAAAGAATTGGAATGAATTAAGTATACCACAAACGAACATAGAACGTAACATTAGGTTTGATAAGTTCAGACATTTGATTTTACAATTTCAAGGATCTAGGGATGTTGGAGCCCAAGGATTTGTTTCTTTATTAAGATCTTTAGGTATGAAAGTAAGATTAGTATTTTCAATACAACCACCAGATTTTACTATGGTGACTAAGTTGCCAGTTATTAATGTTGACAATAATTCTGATAATAATAACACGAGTACAAATTCTAAATCTAAATTTGTTGATTCTAAACATAAGTTTCTAAATCAAAAAACTTCCAAACCTCAAACGTACAAATTCCCAAGTTCGACGTATCCCATATTTTGGGTGGAAGTCTGGAACAAATATAACCAGAAATGGCTTTGTGTAGATCCTATTGTATTAGAAGTATTGGAACATCCACCTATGAGGAAGAAATCCTCCTTTGAACCCCCTTGGGCAGATGCTACAAACAATGTAGTATATGTGTTTGCATTTGATGCTAAAGGCGGTGTAAAGGATGTTACTAGAAGATACGCACAACAATATAATTCCAAGACTGTCAAGAAGAGAATATCTAGTAAGAGTGAAGAGTTTAGTATTTGGTTTAGTAGAGTGATAACTGAATTCAATAAGACCCATAATCCTTCATATGGGTCACATGTGCCTTCACGTATTGATATTCTTGAATTGAAAGAATTCAGACAACGAGACTTGAATGAAGGAATGCCCAATAATACTACAGGATTCAAAGACCATCCAATATATGCCATAGAATCCCAATTACGACAAAATCAAATCATTTATCCTAAGGACGATACCACTAAAGTAGGGACATTTAGATCAAAAAACAGTTCTCAATTAGTACCTGTGTTTAAACGTTCAGCTGTTCATTATTTAAGATCTGCCAAAGCTTGGTATCTTCGTGGAAGGGTACTTAAAGTTGGTGTACAACCTTTGAAAGTCAAGACTGCCAAAAAAATTAAACGATCATTCGACGATTTTGAAGATTATGACGATAATGAAGAATCCACGAGGTTATATGCGGAATTTCAGACCAAACTATTCATTCCTCCACCTATTGTAGATGGAAAAATCCCAAAGAATGCTTATGGAAATATTGATGTGTATGTGCCAACCATGTTACCGGAAGGTGGATATCTCGTCGAGGGGCCAGTGAAACTAACAGAAGAGGCAGCCAAGACTCTTGAGATCGAATATGCAAAAGCGATCATTGGTTTCGATTTTGGAAATTTCAAGCGGGTACCAAATGTAAAGGAAGGCGGTGTTGTAATTTCTGAAGATCATAAGGAGGCCATGGAGTTGATGCTTGAACAGTTAAATCAGGAACAAGAAGCGCAATTTAGAAAACGAATCGAGTTAAATGCTTTACAGAGCTGGAAGGTATTTTTAACCAGATTAAGAATTAATAAGCGCTTAGATAAGGAACATGGTATAGTGAGTGGAGACCTGGAACCAGAAGAAAAGGGTTGGGATAGCGATGAGAAATCTGAATTCGAGGCTGGAGGGTTCGTGCCTGGCCAATATGTACATAGAGATGATGCAGAAAATGAATCATCCGACTCTGATTCTGAATTACATGGAGGTTTTGTCCCTGCAGAATTTGCGCCCGGTAGCGTATACGAAAATGATTCTGATTTAGAAGGTGGGTTCTTACCGACAATTGCTGATTCACAACCATCTAGCGGGTTTAAAGTATCGCAACCTACCCGCGTAAAATTACCAGATGCGGTGTTAGATGAAACCAATAGATTACCAGCATTTGAAATAGAAGAAACTCAAAGTGTCGAAAGTATTGAAAGTGATTATACAAATAAAAGGTCAATTACCACCCAACAAAGCGATGATGAAATCGTGGTGCCTTTAGAACTGCGGCATTCACCGGGTTTATTAGATAAGGAACGCGCAAATGAAAGCGCAAATTTCGGCGGAATTTCCAGTAGAGCGTCATCTTCAGATGATCCACTACTTCTTCCTGATGAAGATTTTGAATACGATTCAAACAATGAATTAGTTTATAAGCCGCGGGCGGTGCTATCATCGGATGAGCCGATCTCTCCAGTCTCGCTGAATCAGTCACAAGAGTTTGATTTCGAATATAGTGATGACAGTAGTTAATTTATAATTATGACTAAAATCATGTAAATATACGTTTATTTGTAGCCTTGGTCCCTTATTCTTTTACATTATCGTATTCACTTACTCACACAAACCTTAAGCCTTGGAATTCGGAATTTTCACAAAAAAGCGCATTTGAAAATTATATAAAAGATTGACGCTTCCCCAAGTATCACTAACCATGCATAACGAAGCAGCAGAGAATGTACTTAGTACTATAGGTACAGTACTATGGTGTATTCAGCTTATACCACAAATCATACGAAACTACAAAGTCAAAGATTGTACGGGATTCCCAGCGTTAATGATGTTCTTATGGGCGGCTAGCGGAGTACCATTTTCGATTTATTTCATTGGTACTAATGGTGCTATCCCTTTAAGAATCCAACCACAACTTTTCACCTTCTTCTGTTTAGTATCTTGGGGTCAAAGTCTTTATTATCCACCAGTTAAGTGGCCTGTGAAGAAAGTTATTACCTATGTTGCTACATTTGTATTGATATCAGTAGGGTTAGAAGTAGGTCTTGTTTTATGGCTTAGACCTTTATACGAACGTGGGAAAACCTATCCTATGTTGATTGTAGGGATAATAGCATCAGTTTTATTAGCAGTAGGACTTTTACCACCCTACGCAGAGTTGGCTAAACGTAGGGGCCGTGTAGTTGGTTTAAATTTCATCTTTTTAGCTACAGATGCTCTGGGAGCTTTATTCTCATTATTAAGTATTGTTGTAGGAACCTTGGATGTTTTAAGTATGGTACTTTATGCTATTGTATTAGGATTGGAAATCGGAATCTTTTTAAGTCAAATAATATGGTATTTCTTCCTTGGGGGAAAACGTATAATTAAAGAAGAAAAGGCTGAAAAGAATAATGAAAAATGTGAATTAGATAGTGTATCTAATTTAGAGACATCAGGGTTTCATGAAACAAATGATTCAGGCGATGGAGCATTCGCTAAGGCTAATTCTGAAGAAAGACAAAATGTATAGATAATGAGTAATGATTGTATGATAGAATAATAGACACTTTCTTACGAATTAGTATTTACATGAAGATTATTGGAGTCTCTTAGTAGCAGTATAAAATTATTAAGTCACATGGAAGTTACTAAAGAGGATTAGTTGGTTTTTGTTGAGATCTTGTGAATGTTCAACTGTTGCAGCCATGCACAGTTGTAAAATTCTTATATAAGCGTTACTTAAGGCAATTTTAAAGTTTAACGTAAATTAGGTTATAATGGTTTCATGATGAATAACGCCGATGTTACATTAAGGTTTTTGAAATTTCATTCTGACACATTTGCAATATCGGTTAGGTAGAAATAGGGAATGTAGAAATCACAGATACTAAGGTTAGGGTGTACTTTCAAGAGATCAAGTGTTGGTTTCAGATATATCAAAGTGTTTTATATTTAATGAGTGTGGCAGGGTGTGAGACGTTTTAGCATTTAAGATCACATATAATAGCAAGTTTTAAGTTTTATAATAGGAGTAATATTTAATAAGTTGAGTTATTAGTGATAGGTCTATTGATTACAATTGTGAGTAGTATAGAGTTGATAGGGTAATAACAAACTTTAATAATAGTAGTTTAAATTTGTTATAATAAGTTTGGCGATTGTTTATGTTTGTTATACCAAGTTTGATAGTAAATGTTTATATAGGTGAATCAGAAAATGTCAGCTTATATTTGATTTAATCATAATATTGATCAATGTTAACCTAGATGGTTATTATGATAATATGATTTTTATTTCAAATTGCTTAGAATAAGGGGAGGTTTAGTTGCTGATACTTTGAAAGGCTAATTTCTAGTGAACCGATCAGGTAATGATTTTTCAGAAGAATTTAATGGAGATGATTCTTTTAAATAATTGAACAGAGGAGATGGCTCTTTGAAATTGAACAATTAATATAATAATCCAAGATACATTATTGACACTTGGTTCAGAAATTTAAATTAAAACCACTCGATAGTTTGGTAAGATTAATAAAGAATGAAACTTAATTTTAATCTGAGTAACTAATAAGAGTTAAAGTGATGTCCTAACCACATCGTCACTTTAAGCCGACATCAACCAATAGTAAGAATGATTCATGTTGTTGATTGGAAATTCAAGACAAATGTTTGGTAGATAAAATTAGTGCTGGATACAATGTGATTATCGTACCATCGCTAGGGCAAGGATCGTGGTAGGAAATAGATATTCGTCGCACTAGCTTGCAGTAGAATAATAAAGTCTTATCATTCTTGTGTAATATAAAATAAATTTCACCCTATATTTATAACTTACAATCACCTGACTCTTTCTCTCTTCTGTATAATTCTTGTGTATATTAAACCCCAACATCAAAATAAATCCCACCTACCATAATCCACCTCCCCCACTCTTTCTCAGATCCATCAGATAGCGATCAAGTTAAGTGCGAACTCATTCATCATGGTATGTATCACTTTACACCAATATACTTACACAATCCCATACTAACCATTAGTCTTTCATTCCAATCAACCTCGTTGATGATGGAGTATCCAGGAAAGATCTCGAAGCTGAACATACTCGAGAACTTCAAGTCGAACAAGCATTCCAACTTTTTGATGAAGCATTAAATTTACACAAACAACATCAATTGGCAGCATCTTATAATAAATATGAAGCTTTGTTTAAAATTGATATCCTATCCAACCATTATTATGAAGAGGAAGAATATATGAGAGGAATCCAAAACGGAACAAGTACTGATGAACTAAGTTTTCTAGCACCAAACGTAAAGACGCTAAGGTATCTAATATTTAGAAATCGGGCGTTTCTTTACTTGGATATACTAAAGGAACCCAAGGTATTAGAAGACCCTGAAATTAATAATGACGACCCACTAACGGAGAGAGTCAAACAAACATTTTACACTATGGTTGATGATTTTGGTATATGCTTATTATATCAAGAGGCTGATGAATCCCTCCTAGAAACCCTTTATGAGATACTTACATATATAAGATGTGGCAAATTGGCTAGATTCACTCTTGAATATAGTTTGAATAGTAAAGTTGAAAGCGAGGAGGGGTTCATTCTACCAATATATGGTGTAGAACCTTTATATAATAATTTAACAGCAAGCTTAGCAGGGAACCTGTCTCAATACAAGACCAATCAAGAGGAAATTGATAATAAATATGAATTCCTAAAACCCATAAGGGATGATATACTATCACAAATAGAAAAGAACGGGACCTCGAATGTGCTAAGTGTCAAAATCCGAAATATAAATTGGGAAGATGTGGTTCATTCTATTAATGAGGGATTGAAAAGACTTGAAGATAAATCAAAAACTGAATCAACGTCATCTCTGAAAATCAAACATGTTGACCCGTATTTTTTTACTTCGGGTCCTTTTGATAGAGTGGAGTTTTTACTTAAACAAGGTGATGAAATGGAAGAGGATCCAGTTGAACCTATACCTGAAGAACAAGCAAAAGAGAAGACTAGTGAACCAGTTTTAGAATCTGAAATACCAAAAGAAACTTCAGAGAAGGAAGGAGATAAAGAATCAGAAGTGGTTGAGAAGGACGGACAAATGTCTTCGCCTTCTAAGAAGAGTATACAAAGAGCGTCTAAACGTCTTCAAAAGATTGAAGATATTTCATTACCTAGCGTAAATTTAAGTCCACAGATGTTTGAAGAAACATCCAAATTCTTTACCCAAGCAAATGAGTACCTTTCTCAACTGAAATATAAACTCGAAGATGTTGTAGCAACATTTTTAGAGCCAAAGCAAGTATATGTACAGGATTATCTCAACATATTGAATACCATGGAAGCATCCAAATACTATTCAATCTTCAAGACATCACAATCAGATGTTCAAGATGATGAGAGGTTAAAACTTTTAGAAGTCTTAAGAACATTTGGAACTAAACCAAAAGTAGTAACAGAAGAACAACCCTTAAACACAACTATTGATGAGATTTTCACCAGTGAAAAGTTGAGTCAATTTTTGAAAGAATTGAATGAAAATCACTACCATCCAAATGAGTCAAAAATCGCCGTCCTCAAATTACTTCTAGGATCTCATGATAATACTTGTCTTGTCACTGATACCATGTGGCTGGAGAAATTGTATAAAGATATAAGAAATTGGATACTTCAATTAGAACCACAACTTATGAAGTCGGAAAATGGTGCCAAGTCTTTAGTATTCAGTGTTAGTGTTTATGAGGTATTAACGGATACTTATATCACCAAGAAAACAGCAATTGATGCTATGATATCGCAGAATAGGGGTGGATACTCAAGATCAATGAAGTCCAATTTAAATCTCCAAACTTCTGAGCTTGTTAAGTTAAGATATGTATTAAAAAGATGGAGAGTCTTTATTGATCAAGTTATTTATAATGTAACAAAGGGAGCAGCCGTAGATACTGATGATGAAATTTCCAAGACAATTCTTAGGTTCCGTTGGGCTTCTGTTTACCGAGAGAATATTGATAATGCTGATTTCCAATCTAGTAAATTTATAGCAGAACAATTGACTGACTTGAGGGTACTCTTTGAAGAACACCCCCTCAACATAAAGATGCCTAATTATAAAAACATTAATAAACTTAATGCTGAGTCAATCAAAGATTTGTATAATACAGTGACGGTGCTTACCATGTTTGCTAAAATCGTTTACGCTAAGGATACCAGTGATAATAGCGAGGCAGTCAACTTATTGGAAAGAACTTTGGTAGATACCACCTCTTCGGGCACAGATAAAGATAGAGTAGCCATTGATTCCATAAGAAAGTTCCTTGATAATTCAATTCACATGAAGCTTAATTTGTGGAAGATTCTTTTTCTGTATTATCATAAGTCTGGAGACTTTGATAAGATACAATTTGGGTTTGAGACCAACTTTAAAATGTTATTGGAATATTTAAAAGGTCCATATTCTAAATTAAGTTCCGAATTGAGATATACAACGCTTTTAAGATTGATTTCCTTCTATGATGAACATCTTATATTGTACCTTGAACATCTTTCAAAGCGGAATTGGAAATTGAAACCTGATTTAAGCACCTACAAAGGTTTAATGGAAGTATTTCAAGTATCATATTTATTCAGCCTCCATGAAGAATCATGCTTTTTAACATCCCAAAAGTCCACGATAGCACAAGGATCGGTGGTTGTATACAACCGATTCAAGAGTATCTTAGTTAGAAATGTCACCATCTTGTTAATTTATTTCAATGAGTTAAACTCGGGTGAAAACAATGATACAGCTAATGACTTGATGTCATTGTTTCATACCCAATTAGGTGATCGTCAGCTTTGTGATGCTGGTAATAGCATTTTCCTACAAATGCTCCAGCAAAAATTCGTTGCAAGCAACCGTCAAAATGATATTCTTCAAATAATTGCATGTAGATACCATTGCCGTCTAGCTAATAATGATTTCACACCCCAAGACCATTACACAGATAACGTTGCATTATTCAACAAAGAATCCATTCGTAACATTGCAAAGTTGGTATTACCTAGGTATTCTCTATCAAACCCACCTAAAGGTGACGTGAAGCAATTACTTGACCAATTCTATGAAGTCTTGGGTGAACCTGAATATGATAAGTTTCCACTCAATCATAATGAAGCAGTGGTTTCACAATTCCTATCGAATACTACCATCACGCCGAGGTTTATGAAAGAATGTTTCTATGGTTTACATTCTCTTGATGTGTTGCCCGTGCATGATGATGTTCTGGAAGTCATCTCTTACGGTTTATATTACTTACAAGCAGTAGTAATGTTTACGTCATATAAGATTAGAAAGAAATCAATGCAAGGGAGATCTATGGAACTAGAAACCATTATCAAATTGTTGGAGAATGATTTGGTTTATGGAAGTAATAGAGTGGAAACTTGGGTGTTACTTGGAGAAGCATATTCATTCCTAGTAGAAGATGAATTAATTTGGACTTCTGATAAATTGGTTATACCAGATAGAAAGGCTGGTACTGCAAATTTACAACGGAAGGCATTATTATGTTATTTAATGGGAATCAGTGCAGGGACAAGTATTAATGCAAAAGCTAGTATCAAAGATAATAAGCTTAGTTCTGATGTAACTTGCTTGCTTTTCTCACAATTTGCCTGTGAACTTTTCAATGCATGTATGTCACCAATGGACATGATGGCATTCAAAGTAGTTGACCATCCGCGTCTTTTAAAGTCTAAGACGGTCGACTTTGTGGATATATCTGAATCAACAGTTGCAAAAATACTTTGTTTGAAGATTATTCAACAATCATTGCATCTTGCAATCAATACAAACCGTGATGAATGGTTTAATTATTATATCCTATCAAAAGTACAAGGGAAGTTGGGACTTTCTCCAGACCTCATTTTTGATACCTTATTGAAAGCAATTAAGAATTCAGATACCCTTGAACCTCATTACCGTCTTTGCTCGGTGGCTTATAAATCAGTTAAGTCAGGGATGAATATGGAATCTGCTGTTAAGTATGTACTCTCTGATTCAATGTTCGAGAATGTTCAACCTCCAGAAAGTTCAGAGGCAGTAAGTTTCTTCAAATTCATTATTAGATGTCTCAAGAAGATAGAATCTGTTGATAAAAAGAGATGGCATCATAAGTATAGATATAGACTAGCCAAGATTTATTATGATGATTTCAATCAATTAGAAGAAGCTAGGGAAGAATTGTCTTCGATTATATCAGTCAAACCTACTGCCAAATCTTTAGTTCTGATTTGGAAGCCTGATTATGAAAGACCAGGAAAACATTTTTTTTATACTTATCAATATGTACTGTTATTTATTGATATTCTTTGCAAGGAAAAGAACTTAACATCTTTGATTAATATGGTACCAAGACTCAGAAGATCTGGATCCACCATGCTTTCTTTAAATCAAACATGGTCCGTATGTTGTACGTCGATCTGTAACTTGATTAGAAATTTACTCGAAGTTAAGAAAACACTTACAGAGACATTTTTGGGTACAGCGTATGGAGAATTTGTAAGTCATAGTCAAAATGTATTAGAAATACTTAAAAAGGGATTTCCTGAGAATTTACATCCACATGGTGCTATATTGAGTGCATTAAATGATATGAAAAAACTCAATAATGGGTTTGGACAAACTGCATTAATTGATGACACTATATGTGCTGTATTCATACAAATTTACCGGAACTTCCCAATACAAACAAAGGATTCTAATGATGATTTGGCCAAAAAGGATTCTCCTAATGGTAAGATAAAGAGATTGGCAAAGAAAGATATATATCCGGTAGTGAATGATATTTTAAAAGCTACAAAGAAGGAAATTGATGGGTTATTGAAGGAGAGGCCGAATATTTTCAATGAGTATGTGGAAAAGGCAACTAAAGACCAGGAAGAAGCACTTGCTCAAGCCAAGGCAAGAGCAGAGGAAGAGGAAAGAATTAGACAGGTACAAATTCAGGCTCAGGCCCATTTGCAACCAAATCAAATGCAACCAAATCAAATGCAACCAAATCAAATGCAACCAAATCAAATGCAACCAAGTCAAATGCAACTAAATCAACTTCAAATTCAGAACCAAAGTCTTATTCAAAACCAAGGTCTTATTCAAAGTCCCTTTCCAAATCAAAATACAGTACAAGATATAAACTTGCAAAACCCACCTTCTCAAAATGGTTCTGAAATTCATCAACCTCAACCTCCTTTCATTCACCATATTCAAATGAATGGAACTAATAACAAACCTAACACAGCACCAGAAGAAGTCCAAGCAGTTACTATGTCAAATACCGTAATGGAGTCTTCACAAGCTATACAAAAGGAGTCAGATAGTGACATAGAGATAATTGAAAACCCTAATCAAATACAGAGTCTGTCTATAAATGCCTGATATATTTTAAAATTATACATAATTGATTTTAATACTATGGTTTACAATCTTGCCCAGTTAGTTATTTGTCATTTCTACTTACAAGTTTTTAGTCGAACTTTATAATATAAACTTTGGATTTAAAAACATTAGAATCATCTAGTCTATTACAATCCTATACTTGCTTTTGATGGACTCCTAATATCTTGACTAATCTAAACATAATCAACAAGATATATTATTAATACACTGTATAATAAATACACTCAAGCGATAGCTCCCACAAATTAGTGATATTAAACACCACCAGATCTCTCAAAAACATTCTCTTGATAAATCTCTTCTAATTCATTAATTTGTTTAGATAAATCTAATTGATGTGAAATCATATCATCTTCTCCTAATATCGGTTCAATAACTTCAAACTTATATATTTTCTCATCACCGTCAATGACTTCATATTTTAACACAGGCTTTACTTGCAATACTGAGTCAACTGGTAATCCTAGAACAGCCCGTAATTTTGATTCTGTAAATTCATAACTTCCCACTGATGTTATGAAATACTTTAAGGCTAATAATCTTAAAAGCTTTGTGATGTTATCTATCATTTGGTAAAATTTACGGGCCCCAACATCTTTCACTGGATCTAAAGTTTCATATATTTTGGAGAATTTCGAACCAGCCTCTAGTGAAAACACTTTAGAAAAAAAGTCAATTCTCAAGTCATGTAATTCTAAAATTGCAAGGCATACTTTCACCCTATGATTTTGTAGTTTTATAATAGATGTAGGTGAGTGATACCTTTCAACAGGAAGTTCAATTTTAGTTTTATTTCGAAGACTTACTAAAAGGAATTGTACTTCATTTTCAACAAGCTTATTTGGAGACAAGATCAGTTGTAAATCCAGAGCCAATAATATCCAGTTTAAATAAAATGCCACAGATACTTGTTCCCTTTTATATATACTTGCCAAAAATGTCGATGATAAGTTTTCAGGTTCTGTATCATCAAGGAATGCCTGCACCATTGCATTGGGAAGATTAAAATATATTTTGAAATAAACATCAGCCATTATATTATCATTTATAGCAAATAAGTTGAGCCCTATATATATGTAATAATCTGACAATAATGAAATGTCAGTATCAATATTTATAGGCAAATCCGGTGTTAGGAACGATAACTCTTCAATATTTTTCAGGTGTCCACATTCATAAATACAATACAAGTACCTGACCAATACTGTGAACATATGATTAGTTACACTAGGATTATTTCTGGCCACCATAATAAATAAATCTTTTATAAATATACCAATCTCTTTTAATTTCAATTGTGTATGATCAAGCATTTGACAATCCAGTGTCAAAGTGTCTACACTTAATTCACAACTATCAAGTAAAAGAGATTTCACCACAGCTATGAATTGATGGGATGGCCAAAGTGATGACAATGCTAAATAATTTAATTCTGTGGCAAAAAGCTGGAGTTGAAGTTCATCAACCATAACATATAACTGACATATACGACTTTTCAATCTTTTTATTTGATCAGAATTTACCTCAACTTCTGTTTCTTTTTGTGTATGGTTTTCATTTATAGTAAGAAACTGGGATTTAAGTTTAACTAAATCATTTAATAATTCACTTACTCCTACAAACCAACACACTTTATATTCATCCCTAGACTTTCGACTCAAACCAGTAGATATCTCCATAAACTTATCGAAACTTTCATCTATAAGTTTCTCTAATCCATTGAAAGAATTAGTTCGGGTTTTTGTACTAATGGATGCTTTTAATTGAGGTATAAAGTGATTTATCAGATCGATATCTTCATCTTTGGTGAATTGCATTGGTGCGAAGTTATGTGTAACAAAATGAGTTTAAGCATGGGGAAGTGAGGGTTATTTATATGGGTATCTTTATAGTAGAGAGTTACTAGAATATTCTATATGATTTATTATTTATTTTCTTTGTAGAGTTTCGTTGTGGTGTTCTTTTTGTGGTCTATTTAGTTAGGTTGTCAATCGCTATATAACCTATAACCTGTAACCTATACCTTCAAATTCACCAAACCCATATCTAACAGAAACCACCGTTTCCAATCCGATCATATATATATATATATATATAAAACCTACTTAATAGGAAATGGTAATAATCTATGACTTCTATTGACTACCTCTAAATACTCTTCATGTTCCAGAGTTATATATCCATGTCTAATTAAAAAATCTATGATTACTAACCCACAATTAGGTTTGAATTCACCATTATGTAACTTTACTAATACTTCCTCTACCTCCATTAATTTGAAATCTTCAGCCTCTCCATCAACTGGGCTAGGAATAGCATCACCAAAGTTCAAATCATAAATGTATTCAACTTCTGGTTGTACTCTGGCTTCTCCTTCAGGAACATACATATACAGAACCACCCCAACCGGTTGAGCTTGTTTTGAAAGTTCTTCAGGAAGTCCCGCTTCTTCATAGCATTCTTTAATGACAGTTTCTTTTACACCATAAGGATGTCCAAGACCTCCAGCTACTGTATTATCTAACATCCCTGGATATGTTGGTTTATCAGCAGATCTTCTAGGGATCCAAAGTTTAAATTTACCTTCTTTTTCAACGTATCCATTGATATGAACCCCATAAGTGACTACTCCCAATAATACTGAGAATGCTCTCTCAATCAACATGTATGGGGTATGGCTGGGATTATAGACTGTATAAAGTTCATCTCTCCAACCATGACGAAGGGAATTATCAAATTCAGGAAGTTCTTTCCATTTTATCCCAATTGCTGCTACAAGTTGATTTCTTTTATCAAAAGTATCAAATTGTGAATCCATTACTACATCACGGTCCGATAATGAAAACCCTTGTTCTTTAGCTAAACGAAGGGCAATTGGTTCTGTTAAGTATCCTATGGCCACACCATCATGAGATATGAACCTATAATACAGGGATGGTACAGTATAAGGAAAATTGTCAGTAAGATCAATGATATCCAACATTTACGAGTTATGCCTTTGGGGTCTTTACGGTATCGTGCTTTGATACCGCCCACCATCCCGCACAACCATCCCGCACACCGCAGTACACTACCATCATCTCCTTACTTACAACAATTTGAAAAAGTTACCAAAGTGTAATTCATGTCGGGTTCTTCTAGGTCCCTAATAAGAGATCTTAATGCCGTATTTGATCATTGGGAAAATGATACTCCTGATACTTTCCAAACCTCGGCATTATTTAAAACCATCCATCTGTATCATGAGAAGCACAATACCTTAAGTGTTATAAAACTGCTGGTTAATGTTCATACTGAACTATATCGATTTTATGGTAATTATATCAAACCTAGTGCAAATTTACCTACCGAGATTCTATTCCTTGAAATTCTTATAGAACTTGTACCAGTCTTGAATCAAGATGAGGTGGAATTATGGCTTCAAACGTATTTGAAACCGGCAGTTGATAGTGCTAATTATGATACGAAATTCGTTGAATGGTGTAGGAATTTTATTAATAAAGTCAGCTGTACATTCTTAGAAAGTAATGATCCTCCACTTTTGGAACGTAGAAGTAATATTGCTAAATGTGTAATGAACCATATACTTAAAGTTTACTTAGGTACCCAATTTTCAGCCTATGATATCATTGATCTTAATCCAACAGAATCAGAAAGAAATACTCAAGAGTTTAGTGAAAGACTTCGATTCATTAAGAGAAATTGTAGAGATTTACTCCATAATTTTGCGTTGGCACATCCTGATCTTTTCTGTGATATATGTAATCCAAAGTTCTTGGATCCAGAGACTAGATTAGGTATAGTAGTGTTAGTAACGTCCATATTGAATTCAAAATCGTCTCGTCTTGCCATGGTGGCTAATACGGAATTATTTGGTAACATTTTCAAATGTTTAGCCTTTGATATCAATGAAAGACTCCTTCAAGCAACATTAGGATTATTGGCAATGTTAATTCCTCTTGTCAGCACAAAACTACTGAATTTTATAACAGATCTACTTATAGTTCATTCAAGACTCAATGGACAAATTAAACAACAAGATTCAAATTGGGAACTTGTCCCACAAGAATCAGGCCAACAAGACTCAAATGATAATATAAACACTGAAATTCTATTAACAATGATATATGGTTTATTTCCTTATACGCTAACTGTGTTTAATCAAGATCCACTGTCATTTATTGAAAAACACCCACCAAAGATATTTAGTAAGCTGGAAGTAATTAATGGAAATTTCGATCTACTGAAGGAGCTTGAATACCTTAAGAATTTTCTCGTTCATCCAAATTACCTAAAACCTGAAAGGCTTTCCATAGAATGGGAACTTGGAAATCCCACCAAATGGTTAGAAGATGCATCAGGAATTGAAGATATATCCATGGGATGTTTAAATTTGAACCCCAGGTTCTCTATAAAGCCTTATAAACAGGAAGAGGATGTGAAGAATTTATTTTCTACTCATGAGAAGCTTTATAATCAGAAGATGAATGATAATGTAGTTGATAAACCTGATATAAGAGATAAACTTGATGTAGTAGATAAACTTGATGTAGCAGACAAACTTGGAACAACAATTAATCAAAACGCTAATGAACTAGATGATAAACCCGATAAAATTGAATCTAATATCGAAAATATTAATGATAAAAATGATTCTATATTGGAGAAAAATAAACCAACATCCACCTTATCAAGTAATTTATCACATACTGACAATAATATGATTCACAATCGAGAAATAGATAATGGAACTATTATCAATTATTATCAAAGAGAATTACTCTTGGTACGTAATGAGATGGAATTTTCAGATTATATGAGAGATCTTAATAAATTTGAGTATATAAAGATTAAGGTCAGAATGGAGAATATGATCAAAGACACAACTACCAAAAAATTCAAGTATGAAGAATTAATTATGGAACATAAACAGCTTGAAAATATTTATAAGGAGTTGAAAGAACAATTCGATAACATTAATAAAGATTATGAGACTACTAAGAAAGACCTTACTAATAAGTATCTTGAAGCCCAGAATTCTAAAAATCAACTAGAAGCTGACTTAAATGACAGTAAACAATCAGTGCAACGTATAGAGAAGCAAATGAATCAGTTAGAAAGTATTTCCCATGATAAAGATGCCGAAATTAATGACGTGAATGCTAGAATTAAAGTATTAGAATCAGATTATGAAATTGCATTAAAACAACTCCAACATCAACCTAAAGCTCAAGTGGTTGTAAAGGCTGATACTGTTGAATTGAATGATAATGAAAAGGAATTTGCAAGATTACAAATTGAAAACTCATCCCAATATGAAACCATTGAACAATTACGACAAGACGTTCAAAAATATAAATCTAATTATGAATCTATGGTTAAATCTTATGAAGCCAAAATGAGCACCAGTAAAAATGATTTGGCATATTTGATGAATACATTTGGTAATAGTAATGAAAAGAAGATTCAAGAATTAACCACTACCCTTTTAAAGTATGAAAACTTACTTGAAGAGAAGAATTTAAGAATAGCACAATTGTCAACGTCTAAACCTATTTCCATACCAGGTTCTAGTTTTAGTGATGGAAGGTATAGTGCTATGGACATTTATGAAAATAGGCAGAATTCTAATTCTTCTGCGGATAGTATACCATTCAATACCCCACCATTACAAACTGCAATGATGAAGAGTTATCCTATGATGATTCAGGGATCTGGAAGAACAAGTAATCAAGGGAATCCACCTATTATTAAAGGAAGAGGTGGTTATCAAAAGAGGTCTAAGAAGCATATGTAGGTTTTTGAGCGATTACAGGAGCTATTGGTTTTCTTAGGAGCAATCAATTGATATAGACTAATGAATGTTTATGATAAAAAATGACAATATATAAATACAAAGTTAAAGTTATACTCTCTTGGCAAAACTAACTTCTTAGTACGGTTCTTAGTATGGTTCTCAGAACGCTTCTTAGTACGCTTCTCAGACGCTTCTCAGACGCTTCCCAGTACCACTTCTCAGTAAGTTCACGCCCTCTGTTACCAAAGATGGCGTGAGCTTACCTCAACCTGCCACGTCTACTTATTTCTCGTGGCTGTACCGCCGCACTGAAAAATCTGTCAACACAAAACCAATTCAATTCGTTTCCCCAATGAATAAGAAGAAGTCAACCAAACAACAAGACCCTCCACCTGAGACTTACGTGGCTAAAGAACCTGAATACAAATATTATGTGGCATTAGCAATTGCTGTTGGGTTCGCCATTTACACCAGATTCACTAACATCTCTTTCCCAGATAGAGTTGTGTTTGATGAAGTTCATTTTGGTAAATTTGCCAGTTATTATCTTGAACGTACTTATTTCTTTGATTTACATCCACCATTTGCAAAGCTTTTAATTGCCTTTGTTGGTTGGTTAGTTGGTTATGATGGGAAATTCAAATTCGAAGCCATCAATGATGACTATCTTGCTAATCACGTTCCTTATGTAGCTTATAGAAGTTTATCAGCAATTCAAGGTGTTGTTACTATCCCTGTAATGTTCTTAACATTGAAAACTTTAGGTTATTGTGTAGATGCCTGTTTTTTTGCAAGTTTATTGGTATGTTTTGATAATGCTCATATTATTGATTCTAGGTTAATCTTATTAGATGCAACTTTGAATTTAAGTGTTGCATTAACTATGCTTTGTTATGCTAAATTTTCCACATTTAGAACTAAACCTTTTACTGCTAAATGGTGGCTTTGGTTAAATTTAACTGGTGTTCTGTTGAGTTTGGTTATCTCAACTAAATACGTTGGTGTTTTAACCTATGTTACTATTGGTATCGCAGTAGTTCATGAATTATGGTATTGGCTTGATTATAAAAAAGGTCTTACGCTTTTAGATTTTTCCAAACATTTTGGTGCTAGATTTTATTCATTAATTGTATTCCCATTTATTCTTTATTTATTCTGGTTTTACGTTCATTTCCTGATTTTAACTAAATCTGGTCCTGGTGATAGTTTTATGTCAAGTGAATTCCAAGAAACTTTACTCGAAAGTCCACTTGCTAAAACTTCAAAAGCTGTAAATTTCTATGATATCATTACTATTAAACATAAAGAAACTGATGGATTTTTACATTCACATCCTGAAAATTATCCTTTACGTTATGAAGATGGTAGAGTTAGTTCTAATACTCAACAAGTTACTGCTGTCAAGGGAACTGATGAAGATATTTTCAATGATCTTAATTCTCACTGGGAAGTTTTACCAGTTGATGATAAATATACTAAAGAAATGGCGGTGTTCACTAATGATGTTGTTAGACTCAAACATGTTGGTACTGGAGGTTATTTATTATCACATGACGTTGCAAGTCCTCTTAGAGCTACTAATGAAGAATTCACTATTACTTATGAAGAAGATCCAAATACTAAACATTATAACGAAAGTTTATTCCGTATTAGATTTGCAGCTCCTGGTTCCTCTGCAGGTAATCAAAACAAACGTAAAGCTATTAAAACCAGAGCTGTACCATTGAGAATCATTCATGTTGATACCGTAGTTGCTATGTGGACTCATGAAGATGAATTGTTACCAGAATGGGGTTTTGGACATCAAGAAGTTAGTGGTAATAAAAAAATCAAAGATACTTCCAATATTTGGTATTTTGATCAAATTGTTAACCTTGCTGAAGATGATGAAAGAAATAATTATGTTCCTAAAGAAGTTAAACCAATGCCCTTCTTAAAGAAATGGTGGGAATTACAATTCTTAATGTTCCATCATAATAATAAATTATCATCATCTCATCCATTTGCCTCTCAACCTGATTCATGGCCATTATCATTAAGTGGGGTTTCTTTCTGGAATGATAATGTAGGTAAGAGACAAATTTACTTTACTGGTAATGTAGTTGGATTCTGGATTGAAGTTTGTTTATTATCAGTTTATGTTGGACTTGTATTAGCTGACCAAGTTAGTCGTCGTCGTAATGTCAAAATCTTGAATGAAAAATCCAGATCCAGACTTTATAATACTTTAGGATTTTTCTTTATTGGTTGGTGTGCTCATTATTTACCATTCTTCTTAATGAATAGACAAAAATTCTTACACCATTATTTACCAGCACATTTAATTGCTGCATTATTTTCTGGGGCATTATTAGAATTTGTTTGTTCTAATAATAGAATTGGTACTGGTAAACCAATAGGTGTTCATCATGCTAAGATTACTGTATTAATGACCATTTTCACAGTTGGTTTAATTGGATTCTTTATTTGGTTTAGACCAATCTCTTATGGTGATGTTAGCTTACCACCAGCTGAAATTAAGGCTAGACAAATTTTAGATATGAAATTACATTATGCTAAATAGGTTTTATTTGAGGTTGTTTTACATATACGTTACATTGAATATGAATTATGTACTTGTTTCCAGGTCTCTTTTCGTGCTTCTACCAACATATTAGACCTTCTTTTGATCAGTGGTATTCTCTCTAGAGTCTTTTACATATACGGGTACTGATTACAGTTATGATATGTTAGGTGAGCCTCGCTGGCATTGCCAATATGTATGCCGCAAACTTCATAAAATCTATAGCAGATGGGCCATAGCAGATGAATCCATAGCAGATTAAAAGACAAGTCATATGTTTAGGAAGATTCAACTAGAAGTTTACTTTAATGATAAGCTACATTAATGATTATAACTAAGGTTTTCAAATAAGATTAAGATAGGTCGATACATCCACGACCTCGGTAAAAGGTTCTGCCTCCCTAAACCCCTGAACTGTTTCAACTTATATATAAAGCCATAATATCTTGCCTAAGATAATATAGCGTAAGCTATTTAGCATTTAATTTACTGACCAGTCACCTGATAAAACAAGATCTATATACTATATCCGTTATTATATGGTACAATTTGACACTTGCCACAAAAGCTATATAGACTACTTGCTAGAAAACAAGAACGAATCCGTTACTTACCCTCGTGTTGAATACTTACTTGCGCTTGTTGTTTTCATGCCAAAATATGATACTGGATATTTTGATATTACAAGAAAAGAGCTCTATAACATAGACCAAACCGGCTCTTGTCAAAGAGATCAAGAGAATGTTTGGTATCTTTTCCCTGAAGACTTAAAGGTCACTACTTTGACATCGGATTACATTAAATACCTGTGATCTGATCTTATTGAAGAGGGAAATACAATTGAAGATATAACTGCTTGGTCAAAAGACAAGGTCCCACAAGAAGCTGAAGCAGATGACTTCCAGTATGAACCCTATGAACAGTACGTCAAGAATTTCTTGGATACCGAGAGAGAAGTGGCAAATGGATGCCCAGATACTTTAGATAAAAACAATTACAGGAAAAGTGGCAAGATTGATACTATTTCTAAGAATGTGGTTTCTGGAGGTATACTGTACCATTGTGCTGGAACGTCTTATCATGTTCACGTACAACCATAAGCTCACTTAGATACGAAAGGGAAAGGGATTCCTTCGATTTCAATGAAGAGCTAGAGATTTCTTGGCCAATGGCTCTACAGACAGAGATGACAGGTACAACAGATTCATTTCATTTTGAATATTGTTTGCTGCATCTCTCTCCTCTGTTTTCACGGCTAAAAATTTAATATGATACGCCAGACAACCTTTCTAGTATATATTAAAGAAAGTCTTCGAATGATAGGTAAGTTATTTTCTATACGAATACACCTATTTCAATTGAACATAAGCTTCAACGGTTTCAAAGTTAGAGCGATAAACTATACCTTCTTTCATAACTACCTTCAAATACTATTCTGGTTCATCAAGAATGATAATATTCTCTAATGGATTTTCTGAAAATACAATAAGATCAATAATAAAATTCTCTTTAATCTGGCAAAGTTTATCACCAAGACCATTATCTTCTTAATCAACGGTGCACGGGTCAATTGACCGGTGCACGGGTCAATTGACCGGTGCACGGGTCAAATCACCCAATCTCACAAATACAAACGGCTAAATCATCGCACATATCAATGAGTGTTAAATCGTTCTTAACTCAACTTAAAACTAAAAAACCTTTGGATTGGGTTACTGGTAATCAAAGTGCTGATCTTGATTCAGTTATAAGTGCCATAAGTTATGCTTATTTCAATTACAAACTCAATCAAACATTTATAGCACCATTAGTTAATATCCCCAAACAAGACTTTAATCTTAGAAGAGATATCAATCTTGTATTGAATCAACATGGTATAACTCCAGATTTATTATATTTCATTGAAGATTTTAATGAATCTAACCCTCTGAATGTGGCATTGGTAGATCATTGTAATTTACAAGGAGATGTTATCAAGGCTAATATCAAAGTCAATGCTATAATTGATCATCATGAAGATGAGAAAGTATTTTTAAATGCTAGCCCAAGAATTATTAAACCTTGTGGTTCATGTTCATCATTAGTTTTCAATTATTGGTATGAACAATTAACAAATAAAAAAATCAGTTTAATTGGTGATGAAATCATTCTGATGTTATTAGCACCTTTAATTATAGATACATCTAATATGACTCAAAAAGTTGAAAATGATGATGTAATCGCTTTCAAAGCTTATACTGAATTACTTCCAACATTAAGTACTGGTATTAATACTTTTTATAAACAAGTAAAAAATGCTAAAAAAGATTTAACTGGCTTTAAAGTTAATGAGATCTTAAGAAAAGATTATAAACAATTCAAGTTTGGTGGTAATAAAATTGGGTTTAGTTCTATTGGTAAATCAGGTGATTGGCTTTTCCAAAATTATAATAATGAAGAAATTATTCAGGGACTTAAGAATGTAACTGATTTCTATGATTTACAATTGCTAATTATTACACCTTCTTATACTGCTGAAAATCAATATAGAAGGGAGTTCATTATGTTTGAAGTCAGTGATGTTCATGTTAATACCAATTGGATTGGTGATCTTGCAAGTTTGGAATTAAATGATGATGTTTATAACGTAGAAAACTTTAAGGATAGATTACACCAAATTGGATTAAAGATTAAAAATCAAGGGAATTTAGCAGCTTCAAGGAAACAAATAGTACCAGCTGTTAAGGAAGTTTTAGATAATTAATTAATATTATTTGGATCTTTATATAACCAAAATAATCACAAATATAGAGAAAAAATAGAATAATTAGAATTATATATAATACATTATTTTATATACAAACACATGTTGTCTCATGCATCATTATCTTCTATAATAGACCCGTACACCTTTGATAATCTTACAATCTCATACTCAGACCCGTGAACCTTTAGTAACCTCACCTTAATCCAATATAACTAACACAATATTTTAATTCTTCATCATCTTCCTTAACCTTAAAATACTTTACCTCTTCAGGTAATTCATTATGTACACCTTCTAATTCTTTATAAAACTCTTGTAAAAGGTAATCTTCCACAATAATCTCTTCATCTATAGGCTTATCAACCCAAGGTATAAAACATAATTTCAAACAACTGTGAAGATTTGTAGAGCCAAAACTAACATTTAAACCAATATTGAATATCCATATAGAGTATTTCCCAATAACAAGTTTCCTTACAGCATGTAAGTTGATCTTATCAAGAATTAGATTATATACATAATAATACATTGGATACGTTTCTGTGATATTATTATAAACCAATTTGAGGTTCCATTTAAAGATTTTATTTGTTTTACCTAGCTGATTACCACAAGAACATGTTAACTGGTCCTTATGACTAAATTGTTTAGCATCATCATCATTAATTACAATATAATAACTGCCCATAATTATCAGATGCCTTTTTGGAGTTAATGGTCCATTATAATTCTTTTCTACTCCAGTACTAGGTCCAGTAGGTTTATGACAATGCCATAAATCCATAAGTTCAGTCCATAACTCACTAGGCATGTCAAACACTTTCCATCCAGTAGAATCAATGATTGTAGTGTTACAATTTATACATTGGAATTGGAATAAATTCTGTTTATTTTCATTCTGTGGAGTTTTTAATAAATCTTTTGTACTCCATTGAAAATCATTAACCATGAAATTGGATGTTTTTTTCGATTCTGCTACTTTTAAAGATATTAATAAAATATTACCATTCTTTCGTATGTTAGATAATGTATACTTTTCATCTATAGGTAATAAGATTTTGTATGAATTGTCAGCTAGGATTGTTAATGTGTTTTTACTTGGTGATATGGACTTTATGGAAGTAATATCATGGGGAAATTCAAGTGTTACAGCAGTACTATTTAATCTTGGTAGGTATTCACAGATGTACATTTTGTGCGGTATTTTTGAGAGATTACACTCACAAGCGGTATTATGCTACTGCGAGGTTCTACTACTACCAAGAAATCGCAGATTCTTAATCCAATATCATAGGTTTAATGAAAGTATATATATCACGTATTCCTATATCTATTTAATTATACAAAATTCATTCTCATTTACATCTCTTATGTAACAGGATATGGTAAATCATTAATTGATGAAGCTCTTGATCTTAGCACGTGATCTATAGAAGCATTTCTTAACATATTCATAGATCCTGATTTACTTAAAGGGTTTGTCATTGAACCAGATCTTGATCTATTTAAAGACAATTGATCAATATCATCATAATGTTGACTTAATCTTGGATTTATATGTGGACTCATTGCTGGACTTAAATTTATTGGACTCTCATAATATTGTCCTTGCGGAGCATTTTGTCTTTGAGGTGGACTTTGTCTTTGTGGTGGTGTTGTTCTTTGTGGAGGACTTTGTTTCTGTGAAGGAGTCCTTATAGGTGGTGTACTATAACCACTCTTAATTGAACCATTAGAAGTAAAGTGTTTAATTTTTCTTGGTTCAGGAACTTGAAAATAATTCCAGTTAAATAAATTTACAAACCTATTAGTTAATTTATAACTCTTGAAAATCTGTTGATTATCAATAACACAAAAATAATTTAATGAATATTCAAGTACATAAGGTGACTCTCTTGGTTGTAGTATACTTAAATCATGGAAATAAGTTGATATATTCGAAATAAAATCACTGATTAAATTTTTTGCAGCCAATTTAGCACCAAACGCATTTTCTAAAATATTCCAAAATCTTAAATTAAATGGATTAACTAAAATCATCATCATAGGTTCAATGAATTTAAGTTCAATTGTTTCAAAACTACTATACCCAGGAACGGCTGGTACAATATTATTTAAATAATAATATGTTATAATAAGACATCCCTTATGATAAAATAGCCAAATCTTAAAGGCTAGACTTAAGAACTGTATTACATTACCAAAGGATATATCTAAAAGTTTCATAAATAATGTACTCTCTAATTGAATAATTATAACATAATAAATCCAATAATTAAATAAAAATTTCAAACCTTGTTTCAGATGATGTAACAGTTTAGCAGTTAAAGCCAAAGGGAATAAGAAAGTGGTAATAAATGATGTAAGTGATAATATTATTGATATCATAATTGTTTAATCCTAAGTTAAAAGAATCAGGTATTGGAAATAATTATCAAGGGTCTTTTGCTATGTATCACTTTATGAAATTTGCTGTGTCACTATATGGGGTACTAAAGGGTAAATGTGGTATTAAGTTTGTTTAGTTTGTTATATGTTTTTATGGGTAATCAGGAAAACACCTTTAGTGTATAAATATAATTAATTACTAAATATTCAATTGTTTTATTATTGACCTTATTCGTATGTGTGTGTCAGTTTGTGCCTCCTAACTAGGTCTAAAATTAAATGATGAGGGTATATGTGCAGGATATTTGTTTTGCGATAAAGCCTGGTCAGTTATATTAGGTAAGCGGCACTCAATGTAAATGATATTGCCAATGACTAATATTACAACTAATGGGATTAAAGGATAATTGTTAATTATTATAATAAATTTTATTAGTGGAAATTCAAGGTTAATTGCGTTTGAGGCATTACGGGCAAGTATGTCTGATGGTTAGAGCACAGTCTTTTTTTTGCGTATGATGTAATGGTGAGACTGGAGAATGTTTCGGTCTAAAACAGCAGCTTAATTTTGTATTGAACCTGAATGTATCGTTATGTCATCTCGATCGTAAATGGTCAGTTGGATGAATTCCAGCCATTGCTTCCAGAAGTCTTGTGCAGGCGGTAAAGCCGGTTATATTATTCTCCTTTGCTTCACGTACCTTTTCTAACAAAGCCAATTCTTGTCTTAGACATTCCTAGCATCATTGTTTGTAGTGTACCGTACACTAGAATCTCAAACACTTTTTCCTTCGTTGCTTTGTTATAAACAATCATTGCTGGATGCGACATTACTTGTTTCAAAACGATCGAGACATATAGTCGTATTTTGGGTTTAAGCTCGCGACACCTTGATGTTTTCATTCTAACGTCTACGCGTCATGAGTGAAGATGTATTACAATTAGATCAACAATTAAAGGCCACAAAGAGAATCAAGGTGGCTAAATTAGATCAAGATCGTATTCTTGGTCCTAAAGGGTTACCTTATATCATTAAAAATCATCAAAAGCTCGGGAGAACTTTAAATAAGAAACATCCAAAATCTTCTAGAATTGATATAGAATTACAAAATATGTCTTCAGTTTTACAATTTTATCAATTATGGTGTCATACACTTTTCCCTAAGGCTAAATTTAAGGATTGTATTAATATCATTCGAGGTTTACCGAATAGATCACCAGGTTTAAGAGTTTATAGGAAACAGTTAATAGAGTTAGAATTACAAAAATTAAGAACAGAAAAGGGGTTTATTGATGTGGGGGATGATGTGGGGGATGATATTGGTGTTGATAATATTGGTGTTGATAATATTGGTGTTGATGAAAATAATGAAACTACTAATAAAGAAAAAGATGATGATTTTGGGTTTATGAATAATAATCTTTTCGTAGGAGATGATGATGATTTGTATGAAACTCCTTCAATACCTGTACCACAATTAGAACCTTTGAATACTGAAGAAGGTATTGAAAGACCTGAATTAGATGATATTAATACAACAACTGAAACCATTTCCAGACCAGAATTGGCTGATATAAATACTACCACTGAAACTATTTCTAGACCAAATTTAGCTGAAGTAGATACTACAACTGAAACAATCACAAAACCACAATTAGATGACGTTGATATCACTAGTAATAGTTTTACATCTATCACTAAACCGCAATTGACTGAAGTAGACACTACGGCGCAAACGGTAGACACAACGGCACAAACCTTTAATCAAACTTTCGATGACATAGACGACCATGACGAAGAATTACAAGTAATGAGAGATTTAGGAATGTAATATAAATAGATTTTTTTATTCCATGCAAAACGGTGAAAATTTAACGTTTGAAAATGTAACGGTGAAAAACCGTTATAAAGTAAAATGGTAAAATCCACTACTAAATATAAACTTTCCTTAAGATTCCCACATTGGCAAAAATTCTTGAGATTAAATCCGGTTCAAAACTTGACTGATCCTCTCTAAATGCACCAATCAAATAACCTCCACTTCTAAGACTAACATCTAATACGTCACCTTTTAATTTCTGCTTAACTAATTTTGGGTTGTACCTGTAAAAAGGCATTAAGATCCCGGAGTTATACATTGTATCATTTCTATCATTTTTGTAATGGATACCAAATTCGGATACAAAGCTCTTAAAATGGATAAAATTCTCAAAATTAAGTGTCTGATATTTTGAGCCATAACTACCAATAATTCTCGTCATGAATTCATTTTCGATGGTAGTGTTTTTCACTAACTTATTAGCATAATTATACTTATCACTTTCAATTTTATTAACATCTTTTGGGAAATATTTGGCATCAATTTTATATGCTTCAGCAGCTCTAATTTCTAATATGTATACAAAATCAATGTGATAATTCACACTAATTGTTTTACATAAAAAAACACTAGCCTTTTTCAAATTTCCAATTTTTATTAATTTATCCATTAATAATTTATTATTATTGGATTCTTGAGTTTCATATTTGGTTACTTTAGTGAAGAATTTAAAATTACTATTGTGTAAATAGGGTCCTCCACTACCATCTTTATCGAAAACTGTCATTGCGGAACCTCTGCTAGTAGCTCTACCTAATTTATTCCTTAATTCATTCAATTCATTCATATTTTCGTTAAATTTTAACCCAACTTTAGGTTTATTAAATTCCATAGGTTTATTTAAAAATTCCATAATCTTGATTGCTGATGTTTGCAATTTTTGAATTTTCTCCTTACCAAATACTTCAGGCGTTTTCTTATAAGCATCAAATATTGCTAATACTCCAATAATATCATTTTTATAAATCAATGGTACTCCACAATAAAATTTAATATATGGAAGTCCTGTAACTAATGGGTTTGTACATGTTCTCCAATCTTGGGATGCATCATATAAAATAAACCAATCTTGTGATAATATTGCATGACTATCAATCAGTACCATTCTATCAATTTCATTAATTTCTAACCCATTACCATATTTAATAATTACTTTGGTTTGTGTTACTATAGAAATACTAACCCCATGAACTGAAAATGTATTTTTAAGATCATGAATAATTTTCTTGAAAAATGGTTTATCTTCCCATTGTTTTAAATTTTTATATTTTTCTACTAATTCAAACCGGTTTAATTCATTGTAGCATGGAGGTGGAATCATAAGACCTATGTTTGTGAAGCATTTAGGTTTGGAGATTTCACTTAAGTTCCACTTACCTTTTGAATAAGCATCTAAGAAATGTGATTTGGTTAATTCTATATTACTAACTTGAGCTTCACTAAGAGTGGTAATGAAATTAATAGGTTCTTTTTTCTTTGGTGATTTTTTTCTTCTGTGTCTATTCAACATGGCTGCAAATACAAATGCGGCGACTTCGCACATCTACAAGTTACTATAGACTTCGTGCAAGTTCATATATATATGAAACTTCAAACTAAGTCCATTTTTCCCTATGCTTGATGATTATTTTATGATTAGATAAGAAACTAATTTATCATTGTATTTATATATCTTAAATTTATACTGAAATCTTCTACTTACTCCATAAGCTGCTATTCGATTCACACCATAAGTTGGTCTTTCTGATCACTCATAAGTTTATTAAATTAAGCACCCTTATCAGCATCTTCCATTGTTACATCTTCTTTAACATCTTTATTATCATCTTTCCCTTCTTCCTTCTCATCTCCTTCATCAATTCTCTGTAAATCCCCTTTCTTCTCTTTATCTTCCTTTTCTTGTCTTGCCTTTTCTTCTTCTAAAGAAAGTCTTAAAGCTAAAGCTAAATCAGGATCCATATTTGGATCAATTAAATCTCCACCGAAGTTTCCACCAAAATCTCCACCAAAATCTCCACCAGATTCAAATCCTTCACCCATTAGAATTGGACTAGTTGCAATTACTTCATATAATAACCTTGGACCTGGTGGGGCTGTTACTAAATGCAGATTATCATGATTATTTATAACACTATGGAATTTTTCTAATTTAGATTGATTTTCACCAATTTCTCCAAAATTTATAATGTCAATGGCAACATTATTCTTCTTCATTCTCTTGGCCAATTTTTCTAATTCTTTATCAGACTCTTGAATTGGACTACCAACAAATATTATAATTCTTTGATTTTGTACTTTATTTTGACGATGTTTCAATGCTAACCCTGCAACTTGAATACCATTGGCAAAATGATTAGTACCAAATATTTTTGTATCATGAGCACCACTTAAAATCTTACCAAAATTAGTGGTTAAAGTACTTAAGACTTGAGGTCCATTACCACCATAAGCTAATAAACCTACAGTATTTTCAGGGTTACTATTGATCTTATTTTGAAATATATACTCAGTTGCTGATAATTGAGCTTCATAACGGGAAGTTAAGTAATCTTCATTTCTCATATATTCAGAATTGTCAATGACAATCATAGTTGCTTCCAACACCATTGTGACTGTTAATTACTATGTGTTTCGTAGATAATACACTGTTTGGGAACTCTCACAACTAAAGTATAAGTGCTGAATTGATCGCCACTGAGAAATCGCGAATGCCACTAACAAAGGTAAAGAAGGAGAAACTTCTACGTCAATTTAAAGCACTTCATGAAGCAAAGTTAGAACGATTAATTAATGAATCTAACCAACTTTGTAATAATATAGAGAATCAAGTCAATCGGAAAATCAATGGAGTTAGTGTAACCCTTTGGAATGTTAAAATTGGTGATGTATTGAATGTTGAGAGGAAGAAGAAATTAGATATAAAGAGGTTATTGGTTGATGTATCAGAGAAGGGGAGTTTAGATGCGGGTAAGAGATGAGAGAATTTTAGGAAATTTTACTACTTAAGACTATAAAGTGTTTGAAGTAGTTTAAATATTAGTTCAAGATTTATTATATGGTGATATGGTTGAAGATTCGCACTAGGGTTGTACTACCGCACTAGAGTTGAACCCGACTCGCACTATGGTCGTACTAGACTCGCACTGGAGTTTTACCAAATTCACACTGTCGTACTACTGTACTACTATAATCGTACTACAGTATACTACAGTCCACTTCCACAGTCTGCTACATCCACTACAACCACCAACTCCCCTAAAACCATACTTCAAGATCCAAATAACAATAAAACCATAGAAACTTCAAATAAATGTATACATTACCGTAAACAAACATAAATAAATAAATATATCATCAATTAATTGATAATAAATGAATAAAAACTAAATTTAAGCATCTTCAGGAATATCTTCATGGAAATATTTACCTTCTAATGTTGGTTTAATAACACCAGTCCTAATAACAAAATCACCAAAATGTTCATTATCTAATCTTTCTAAACTCCATTTCTTGAATAAAGGTTTCAAGATATCTAAAATTTCATCTTCTTTGATAGAATATCTATAGATCTTATTCAATCTTTCACCATGATGTCCACCACCAATCATTAAATTATAAGCTCCATAAGCTTTACCAACCAATGCAACTTCAGCTACCCATGGACGGGCACACCCATTAGCACAACCTGTCATTCTCATAACAATCGAATCATGTCTTAACCCATATTCTTCCAATGCATCTTCTAATTTGGTAATTAATACTGGTAAGTATCTTTCACTTTCAGCAAATGCTAAACCACATGTTGGGAATGCTACACATGCTGCAGATGATAATCTTAATCCTGAAAAATTAGTATTATCCAATTTATATTCACTCATAAGAGCTTTAACATTCATAAGATCTTCATCTTTAATATTGGAGATAAGTAAATGTTGATTACCAGTTAATCTGAATTCACCTGATTTGTTAACTAAATATTCAGCTATCTTCTTTAAACCTGATTTTTGTGGTAATTTAGAAGTATCTTCAATTCTACCATTTTCAATAAAAGCAGTGAAATGATTTAATCCAGTTTCATCTTTACACCAACCAAAATAATCAACATTAGATGTAATTTCAAACGGTTTTGGTTCAGCAAATTTATGTCCTAATAATTCTTCAACTTTACCCTTGAAAACATCTAATCCTAAATCATCAATAGTATATTTCAATCTAGCATGTTTTCTATTAGTTCTATCACCAAAATCTCTTTGTACTAACATTACTTTTTCACAAGCAATGTGAATTTCCTCTTTTGGTACAAATCCTAATAAGGATCCTAATCTTGGATAAGTCTTCTTATTATTATGAGTTGATCCCATACCTCCACCAGCTAACATGTTAAATCCAATAACTTCATTATCTTCAACAATTGCAATTAATCCTATATCATGAGCATAAACATCGACATCATTATATGGTGGTACAGTGATAACGATTTTAAATTTACGTGGTAAATATGTTGGTCCATATAATGGTTCAACATCAACTAATGCATCACCACTAACTAAAGTCTTTTTCTTCTTAGGTCCAAAATCTCTTGATTCAAAAGTTTCAGTATATCCTGGTTTATCATTTTCATCTTTACCTTCTAACCAAATTTCATGATAGGCAGTGGTTTCAGGTAATAAATGAGCAGAAATTAAGGTTCCAATATCGGATATTTGTTTATGAACCTTAGCATTATGTGGTAAAGCACTAACCATAACATTTCTATTAACATCACCACAAGCAGCTAAAGTATCTAATAATACGGAATTCATACCTCTAATGGCAGGTTTTAATTTATGTTTAACAACACCATGTAATTGGAAAGTAGCTCTAGTGGTTAATTTAATTGTACCATTACCCTTTTCATCAGCTAATTCATTCATCTTTAAATATTGTTCTGGAGTAGCTTTACCTCCTGGTAATCTTAATCTTACCATAAAAGCATAAGCAGGTTCATTACCTTGAGCTTTACGTTCTTCCCTAATATCACGATCATCTTGCATATAAATACCATGGAATTTAGTTAATTGTTGATCAACAGCAGAAATAGCTCCAGTAGAGTCATCTTGAAGTCCTTCAGCAATAGTACCTCTAAGGAAATCTGATCCAATTTTCATATCTTCATTAGTTAAAGGTTTTGGTTCTTCGACACCTTCAATTTGATCAACTCCTAAACCTTTCCAAATTTTAGGTAACCATTCATTTAATCCAGTATTAAAACCATCAGCACCTTGATCATCACCTAAACCTAATTCAGCTAATTCAACACCTCCATAAAGTTTAAATTTAGCATATAAATCTTTACCTGGTTTATTGTAGAAATGAGCATCTTCCTTTCTTGGCCAATATTCACTATCACCCATACCGAAAACAGAGAATTTAACATTTGATAAATCAAGACTATTTTCATTCTTGAAACTTTCCCAGAAAATTTTACCATTTAAAGGAATTTCCCCTTGTCCAGTTGTGGAAACAACTATAATTAAATTAACTTCATTTGGTAAATCTTCCATGGAGATGTCATCTAATGATACTACAACAGATTTTAATCCTCTACCTAAAGCTTGACGATTGATTTTCTTAGCAACATTTTGAGCATTACCACCATCAGTTGCATAAGCAATAGTTAATGGAGGTCCTGATAAGCCTTGTAATAATTTTTCATAAGCTTCATCGGCCTTTTTAGCTTGTTTTAATTTAATATCACTATTACCATTATTAATTAAATTTCTTGATAATACAGGATCCTTTTTAGTTAATAAACTTAATTTATTTTCACGATCTAAGAATTCTTTTAATTTGTTTTTAATATTAGAAGAATCTAACTTAAATTTTAATTTATCATCTTCTAAACTTGGGTTATACCTATATAAAGGCCAATAACCAATATCCACGGCTTTTTTAGTTTGAGCTAAGATTTCTAAAGTATTATCAGATTCGGCATTATAAGGTAAATAAGCTAAAACAATAGAAGGACCATCATATTTTTCAGCTTCAATGAATGCTTGTAAGACTTGAGTATAAGAAGAATAAATGGCAACAGAAGCTACATAACAATTACCATAATTCATAGCATATAAACCAACATCTTTCTTACGGTTACCATCAATCTCTTTACGTTTAGAATCATATGGTTCATTATCAATAATTAACATATTAATATTAGAACCACTTGAAATTAAATTATGAACTCCAGATGATCCTAAATCGTATGACCATGCATCTGAACCAATTAACCAATTACTTTTATTTTTAATCTTCAATAAATATTCAGAGTCTAAGATTTTTTTTGCCACTTCTGATTCATCATTTTTTAAGTAATTGAGCAATTGTGATACATCATCTTCGGTAGTTTTATTACTCAACCATTTGGTTAACTTTTCTATAACTTTATCATTTTCAAGAGAATGGAATTTATTATCATTAATGGCTTTATAAATTAAATTTGATAATTCTTCAAGTTTATATTGATTTTGTAAGAATTTACCGTAACCAAATTCTGGTGATAAATTAATCTTATCAGATTTAAATTCATTTAAGATCTCTGCTTGTTGATTAACTTGGTTTAAGATTTCTAAATATTGATTTTCTAATTTTAAAACTTGATCTAATCCTTCAGTGACTTGAACTGCTTTATCTTGTTCGAATTTAGTAGATAATTGAATACCAGTCTTTCCAAACACTAAATTTTGTATAGGAGTT
The DNA here is from genome assembly GCA_030563485.1 of Yamadazyma lessepsii. Classification (NCBI taxonomy): domain Eukaryota; kingdom Fungi; phylum Ascomycota; class Pichiomycetes; order Serinales; family Debaryomycetaceae; genus Yamadazyma; species Yamadazyma lessepsii. The sequence goes on along the minus strand of JAJMJG010000014.1, from coordinate 108,702 downwards.
TCTGATCTGGTGTTAGCAATTAAATGATCAATAGAAGTATTGACATTTGAATTGTATCCGAAATAACTTGATACAACTTTGGTGAAATTCTTTAATGTTTGATAAGTTGAGTAATCTTGGAAGAAATCTAAAATCAATGGTGAGAAGTTCCCCTTGGTTGGATTAGTGGATTGTTGAACTAAAGTTAAAGTTTCAATAGTTGGAGGTAAGATCCCTAAAAGGTATGGTAATTTAAATGGTTTATATAAGTTAATAGAAACCACTAAAACATTCTTAGATGTAAAACCTTGAACTAAATCATCATTGATTAATCCTAAGAATACAACTAAATCTTTTGGTTTTCTTATCTTGGATAAGTTCAATACTTTAAATGGGAGTGTATTGAATTTATATAAGATTTCTTCAATTTCAAGTTTATCTAAATCTTCTTTAGCTAATATTAAGTTCTTAGTATCAACTTTTGGTACACTCTTAAAATTAAAAGGTATTATGAAATGATAAACTGCAGATTCAAGTTTAGTGGCTAAATTATAAGCAACTTTAGTATTAATAACTAAATCACTAGAGTTTTGGGAAATCAATATTGGTGCATTTAAATCTCTTAATGAAGTAATTATTGAAAAATCAAAGGTTGACAAATCAATATGATTCACAATACCATGAGTTTTAAAACTATCAAGTGATAAAAGTGGTAAGTTTTGGAAAATGGTTGTACCATTAGTTAATACTGAAACAATCTCCTTATCTTCATGATCTTTACCATTCAAAAAATCATTTATCAGTAAATAAGGATCATTAGTTTCGATTAACTCAATACCTTGCTCATATTCATAAATACTCTTGACCAGTTTATTCAGTTTAGTTAAGAAAACTGTTGCATTTATCTGGTCAAGGTATTTGTATATGATTTCATATGACATTTCCGTTTGCCTTAATTTTAACCTTACTATAATAATATACTGGATCTAATCTTAGTATATGTTGGGTCTAGTACTTAATATAATTATTAGTTATAACCTATTATTTCGTAAGGTGTTTTTGTAAGTGTTTGGTTGTCTAAAGATCACTTTAATATTTAATTTTTTCAATTAGAGATTAAGATGCTGCACGTGATATGCTGCAATGAATGCGAAGACAAATCCAGTTAGTTTTATTGGGTAATGGTTTATTGGGTTTTTACATATTACTTAAGGGGGGAATGAATTTCAGGTTATAAAGTAGATTTTATTAAATCATGTGTTTATTTGTTTTATTTTATTAATATATTATTTTATGATTTTTTTTGTTATTACATGGCTTATCTATACGGCTGCAAATGCGATACTGATTAGATATTCCTTATGTTTTTATGATTGATATTATAATTTGAAATGTTTATTTTATCTTTTTAATTGTTGTACTTTTGGTTTATTAATGATTTATGACTTTAATTTAACCTTTAGTTTTTTTTTAAAACTTTTTTTCACTCTTGTATATATATATACCGGACTATATATGTATGCTAGACTATATATTTATATACCAAAAAAATCATGTCTTGAAGGTGGGGAAACCTTTAAAAAGCACTCTTTAAGTATGTGAATCAATTGTTGAAAGTAAACTAGGAGAATCCCAGTAAAGGATTTATTTGCTTGTCCTACCTTTGCAATTGATTTGATCTATCAGGTTTTTTTTATTTAACTATTAATTATTTATTGCTAAAATAAAACTTTACACGGTTCACATAGTAAGAAAAACCTTTGAATTCTTTAATTTTTTGATAAAAAAAACTAATAATGGTATATTGTTATACCAAAACTATATACTATTTAATTGTTAGCCCGTACACCAAGCCTTTTTAGACCCGTACACCGAACATTTTCTAAATGCTCATGTACCCAAATTCTCAATTCTTTCAATATATCTCCTGGTAGCTTAGCTGGTTTAAAGCGCGAGACTGTAATGTTATCTCAGATATCTTGAGATCGGGTGTTCGACTCACCCCCGGGAGATTTTTTTTGGTTTTCGCTTCTTCTCGTATTACTAATTTAAAGTTAGGGCTGAATTCCGTTTATTTTTTGTACGTATGTTTCTGCGTAATTTCCGCAACGTTATTTGTTGGACGTAATTTCTTCGACGTAATTTTGCTGCGTAATTCTTTCCTGGGGTTTCAGGTAATATTTAGTTGCCCATTAGTGCTACGGCCTTCCCTCAACTCTTGCCGCCGCGCGGGCAACCACACCACAATCCCGCATAGTTTTGTCGCAAGCCATATCTTATCTGTGGAATTAATTAGTGTCATTTGTTGTGTAAATTTGCTAACCTTCGTTCAGCTTACAAATCACATAACTAATTCATCCCTTTATTATGGCAGAATCTGCTAGATTATTGGATAGGAGGAATAGCGTAAAGTTCCTGAATGTAAACACTGACCAAGAAGCAAACTTAGAACATGCCGCCACAAATTTTTATGAAAGTATCGTAGACGATGCTGTGGAAAGTGAAATGGATGAAGATTCCATTTGGTTAAGAGAGCAAAGAGACTTAAATAAATCCTTGCATTGGACTAAACGTCCTTCGTTGTTTATGATTGGATTTGTAGTGTTTTTATTTGCTTTTGGTAATGCAGCTGGTGATTCTACAAGGAAGTTTATTTATTTCAAACTTGGATGTAATTCATTAATTAGAGATGGGTCAAATAATTTTTGTGATCCTAATCAAGCTGAAATTTTAATTTCTAATGTTCAATTAGTAGAGACTATTTTAGGGAGTGTAGTAGCATTTATCACCATGACGAAGATTGGAACTTTAAGTGATCAATATGGAAGAAAACCTTTTATTTTCTTAATCCTTCTCACTTACTTAATTGGTAAAGCATTCAAGTATTTTCTTGTTGTTAAATATAACTATTTAAGGTTTTGGTTAGTAGTTATATCAGATGTGATGTATTCAACATTTGGTGGTTTAGTCGCATTCATTAGTTTAGTTAATTGTTATATTAGTGACTTAGCTGAAATTCATCAAAGAAGTTATTATTTAGGTGTAGGTGTAGCATTCTTTTTCATAGGTGTGAGTATTGGTCCTATAGCAGGTAATTTACTTTTAGCTTTAGGTAAAGCCTTTGAAAAAAATGCTGACACTGGTGCTGTTGGTGATGTTGTAGCCAGTGTTTTTGGTGAGGCATTTGGTGAGGTATTTGGTACCGTTACTACCACCGCAGCTAGTAGCGCCCTCGCAGTAGTTGAAGCATTTGAATTATATCCATTGAAATTCGAATTAGTAATATCTACATTCTTGGTGTTATTTGTAGGATTTGCATTACCAGAGTCAAGATCCCATAAAGCCAGAAGAAAATCAAGAAGCTTATCATTAGGGCAATTTGATGCTCCTGAATTAATTGTAGTAAAGAAGCCTCTTCTAGACAGAATTTCAAATTTCTTCACAACTATTTGGAGTAATATTATTAATCACTTTAAACCTGTAGGGGTCTTATACATACCTTTAGAGTATAAACCTCCAAGTTTTTCCATGGAGAAATTCAAACGTGATCGTATATCACTTTTATTAATAACCCTTACTGACTGTTTGAGTTCATCACTGTCTACAGGTATGGCTCAGATATATGCATTGTATGGGATTTTAAAATATAATTGGAATGCTTCTACCATCGGGTATTTTGTAGCAGTTGCTTGTGGTGCAAGGGCAATAGCTTTAGTAGTGGTTTCTCCACTTGTAAATCATCATATTTATCATAAATTATTAAAATTCAAGCTTATGAAATGTCAATTCGATATGATTGATTTTTCTAATGCAACTGTTGGTTTAGTAAGTGAAATCATAGCTTGTGTAGGATTTGTGTTCGCTGCAAACACTAGCTCATTCTTAGTGTGTATAAGTATTTCAAGTTTCCTGACATTCATAAGTCCAAATTTAAATTCTGCCATTTTGAAATATTATCCTGATTCTAAAACTGGAGAAGTTCTTGCTGCTGTATCATTAGTTAAAAATATTTTCAATTTGACTATGCCAGTGGTTTTATTAAGTGTTTATAAATATGCGCTTATGATTCATTATCCTGAATTGATATTCATCTCATTCGGTATAATTGCAAGTGTTTTGCTGGGTCTCATTATTGCCATTAAGTTCATGTTGAGTTTAACTAGGGATTCAGTTCCTGAAGTTTTAACTAGAACTAACTCCTTCACTACTTTAATTCATAGTAGAAATAATTCAGCCGATTCAAGAGAGTTTACTAGTATTGGTGAATTACATCGTAAGAATAGTAATATTTCTCAATTTAGGAATAATTCTTAGTTGTAATAGTTTTCTTTTATAATTTTAAATAATTTGTATAGGTATGGGAGTATTTATTTTTTGTAGATTTTTAATTATTTTAACATTCATGGTGGAATTTATGTTCACCTTAGAGTGTTTTATACGGAGCTGTACGTACTACAACTGTTTGACTGTTCGCTACTTTGGCTGTGCTTACTAAAAAAGTTTGACAGTTCGCTACCTTGGCTGTACTTTGTGCCATTGACTGAATGTTCGCTACCCTGACTGTGCGTACTATAACTGTTTGACTGCTTGTTAGCAACTGTTTGACAGCTCGCTACCCTCGCTGTACTTCGCACCACTAATTGTCGCTGTACTTCGTACCACTGACTAACTGCTCGCTCCTCGCCGTAATCTGCTGTAACCCTACAACCGCTCGCTGTACTCTTCGTGTCGCACTCTACGTTTATGGTTAACACCTATATCACTCTAGGTGACAACTTTTGGTTCCATATAGATTCAAATATCTGGTTCATACTAACTATAAGATTCCTTTTCACACTAACTTTAATAACATTAACATTCCTCACGGGCTGGTTCCTAATTTTACAAATCAACACTCATTATAAAATTTATAGTCCACTGACAGAGATCAATCCTGATACACTTATTAAAACAATTGAAAATAATAAAACCACTACATCGGAAAAACTTAAACTCCCTATAAATAAAAACTTTTATCACAACTTGAATAATAGCTCCCAATATTTAAGAAGAGATAGCTTTACTCAATGAGTTATCATGTATATTTTCCCCAAGATTTATTAAAGTCAGATACTTCTGGAGTTCTATTAGGACTAAAATATAATCATGTATTTGTTTGTATAATGTGGGCTTCTTTAGAAGCGTATAAAGATGTATTATCAACCATAGATGGCTTAGAAGTAATAGGATCATCTCATAATTTAGGATATTTTAAGATCTCCAAACATTCAACTGAATCATTACCTATCTTCCAATCTAAGGATTCTGATAGAATTACAATTATTTTATTCAATCCTCCCAATTATAAGAATTTAGAATATTTCACAATCAATCCAATTTTCCTTCAGACGATGGGTAATGAGTATAATCAAATACCGAAACCATTACAAAATGTCTATGATGAGAATTTTCCATTAAATGGTTTATCATCATCTATAGCTGATGAAATAGTACTAGATAAGATCAATCTGGTATTAAAATCGAGAATGATAATAACTTCTAAACTCATAGAATTGGGATATATATCCAGTATAAATTTACATACTCCTCAGATAATAAAGAACATAAGAAAGCATTTCTTCAAATTATTTGCTTATATAATATTATCAATACAAATGTTAACGGTTTCATGTATAAATGTCATAAATTTTAAGATCTTAGGATTTAGTTTAGTCGATATAAGTCAAGTACTTCGACAATTAGATCTCAGATTAAAACAGATTACACATTTCCCCATTCAATTTTTATGTTATTATGATAAGAGCATTTTATATAAAGATAATTCTATTCTTTTACAAGAATTAGGATTACCATCATTCAATTCCGATCTTAATATTAATAATTCCAATTATATAAACTTATACAACTCATTATGGTTGATAATAAATGATATATTAATAGGAATAACTGTATGGAATTTAATTGACAAGTATAATCAAGAAATGATTAATATTATTAATGATATAATATTTGAACCACTTCTCATTGATGGATTGTTTGATTTAATTGGATGGATTTCTTATAGACATCCAGCAGGGTTTAAATTAAATAATGAATTAGGGAAATTTATGGGAGATATATTTTTATGGAGTTTAAAAGTATGGGAACTGTTGATACAATCTTTAATCACAAAGGATAATTTTGACTTATTAATGATTGTATTGAAAGTGTTAAGTTTTATGGGTGTATCTTTCTTAACAGCAATGATTATTGATTTTATCAATGTAATCACTGTACACATATTCTGGTTTTATCAAACATCAGCCAGGATTTATCAAAAGCAGATTGAGATTGTTAAGTCATTGTTTCAACTTTTCAGAGGTAAGAAATATAATGTATTGAGGAATAGAGTTGATAATATAAATAATTATTCCAAACCAAATGAATTTGAAATCGATCATTTATTACTAGGAACGGTTTTCTTTATGATCCTAATACTTTTATTACCAACAATCTTTGGGTTTTATTTGCTATTTTTCTTATTAAGGTTGGGTATATTATTAAGTCAAAATTTCTTTGAAAATCTTTTAATAATTATCAATTTTTTACCAATATTTGTTATTTTATTGAAACTAAAGAATTCTAATAGATTACAGGGTGGTATTACATTTGAATTACAAGAATATAAAGTTCTGAAAATTACTTATTTAAGATTATTCAATAAATCTTTAACATATAGAGAGATATTTAAGAATTTCACGCTGTTATTCAAAAAACTGAAGAATTTTAGAATTTCCTTAATGACCTCTTTCTTAAAGGGAGAATTAATTGGTTTAAATCATAATTATAATTTGAAATTTAATTATTTAATGTTACCAGAGAATTTTGAAAAGTCCGTTGATGTATGGAGATATTTTACAGGTCTGACATCTGATAGCTGATTTGGGTATCTGCATTTGTGTATCTGTATTTGTGTATCTGTATTTTTGTATAGAAAATATTCCTGTATAAAGTGTTATTACTCATCTTTAGTCTTTATGTCTGTAAGTTAGTATGCGCATTTGACATCACCGCGTAATTAATGACCCCATGATAATCAAACGATTCAAATCACTGTCAATATTTGAAGCATTAAACCTTTTTTCAAAAGATACTTTCAATTCAAAACCTTCAAGTCCTCCAAAAATTCCCAATACCAAAACCCCCCATCCTTCAAATTCTCCAGATTATCACAAATTCAATACCTTTAAACCATCCTTATTATCAGCTGTTACTAAGGGTCCAGTACAAGAACAATATAAAACAGAGATAAATGATACAAATATATTCATAAAAGAACAAAAAAGACCGGAATTGGAGATTTTAAGTAATATCCTTAATGTTTCAGAATCCCTCAAAGGATATAGTGATTTCCTTAATGTTACAGATCAGGAGTTTATCAATAAAATAGATTCCTTAAACCAACAACAATTGATTGAAGTTTTGAATTTTCTTACACTTAGTAATCAAATCACTTTAAATAAATTGATTTATGTATTAAATCATAAGAATCTTAAAGATGTAAATTTACTACCATTTAATTTAAAAACAATTGATATCAATATACTGGATTTAGATAAAATTAAATTCAAAATAATGTTAATCAAGAAATATCATCAATTAGGTAAACCTTTGAATGTTATAAAACTAATCAAACAAGATTGGGATCATATTGTCACTTACATTAATTCTCAAACTTTACCTCGATATTATGAAAGACTTATATGGAGATTTTATTTCGAATATAATCCTGGCACTGAACAAGAATACTTAAAAACCCTTGATAATTATCATAGGTATTTAATTTGGGAAGCTACACCTGTATCCAAGCAACAACCTATTTCGCAAAGCATAAAGAAGTTGAGTACTAATCGCTTGAATAAGATATTCTTTAGTATATGTAGTGATGAAACTGTTATAAATTCACCACAAGCAATTAATGTTTTAAATGTATTGAAGAAAATTTCAATCAACCATAAACTATGGTCACTACAAGAAGATTCTATAAAGAATAAAGCTACTATATATATGATATTGAGTAGTTTAGAAGATTTGATAAATAAAAAGATTTTACCGTTTGTTGAACAATCGGAAAGTTTGAATGAAATCTTACAAGAATTGATGAAATATCAACTGACATTAATAGATGATGAATGGACTGATGAATTATCGATATTAAATAGTTATGTAGATTAGGGTGTAGAGTAAAGTTGAGATTAGGATATAAAGTATGGTGTATATTAGAATAGGATAAAAGTATGGTGTAGAGTAAGATTTAGTGAAGGGTAAAGTATAGGGTTTAGAATCATAAGCATATTGATCTAATATATATTAAAGATAAAGCAAATACTACTATATATTATTCGTAAATCATGACATTGATATCGTTACTCATTGCATATCGTTACTCATTATATCGGATATTACATACATCCATAAATTATTAAAATCCCAGTTAAACTTAGTAAATAATTAACTTCTGCCCGTGTTCCAGCATTCTCATTACTACCATGCCCGTAACTACCATAACCCGACCTATAACCTGACAGTGATGGGTGATAACTCGAACCCCAAGAACGACCACCAGAACTGAATAACTTGACTTCTGTAGAATTAGAACATAAGACGGTACATATGAAAACTTGAATGATTAATAGATAAGTGAATTTCATTTTGAATGATAATTTAATGCTCAAAGGGAGGTTGGTAGTTTATATACATAATTGGTTTTCATAGTAAAGTCACCATGTCATGAATAACCGTTGCTTTGCAGAAAATAAAAGCCCTAAACATGATGAAGGTACAGCCTTTTCTGTAGGTCGGTAACTTCGCAAGTCGGTATTAACTCGGTTATAATTTATAAATTCGGTTTTATCAGTTAGTGATCTGAATAAAAGACGAGGCTTAAAATATCAGCCTTGGCTAGATATGATTTTTACATGACAGATCACGATTTTGTTATATATCTCCGATACAGAACTTTAGTTTATGTCATAGGATGATTATGTGGGAAAACCTAATGAAAATGATTATGAAACGTTACAAGAAGGCGTAAATAAATTTGACCCGTACACCATTGTATGATGGTATTATTTGTACAATATTTTAACGTTTTATAATGAATAGACAACTCTAAATTAATTTGCTGTAAGTTAAAGTATTTAAAACTTAAGGTTAAAATTATTAAATTCTTCATTATACAAACCAAACCAATTAAAAAATTTCCATAACTGTTAACTATGGTTTCGAAAGGCTGAAATCCCGTCATTCTTTCTTTTAGAACTTGTCAACTAAATGTTGTGCAAGCCACACATTGTCCCCTCAGTCCTATCTTCGACATTATGATACGAAATTGAAAAATGGGGTGTCTACCAATCCGCCCTTGATCCTATAACCCATGAATTCACTTTATAACTCATGGCATTGTTTCATAACGTCAATTACAAAGCTAATTGTAAGGTCAACTTAGAACCGAATTCATGAGGTCACGAACAACAATGAGTGGTTCGAGCCCCTATTCAATTTCTCGTAAAACTCTTACGAGGAATGAGTTAGTGAGAATTATCAAATACCCATATGTAGGGATTTAGAAAATAGAATGGTTCAAACTAACTATTATAAGGCGTTCAATGCAATTATTTCTTTTACTACTATTTAATCTTTATCGGATAAATAGCAACTTTACTTGACCCCACAAGCTCAATTGACCCCCAGCCGTACGTCAACATCTCCTCATATTTCGTAAAAAGTCCAATCACTACTGGTCACCAGGGTACTAACCGTGCCTTGAAACTTTATAATTGATCAGTAATTCAACATTAAAGAGGCTAAGAAATATGTAAAAGCGTGTCAGGTACAGGATCTAGACCAAAGGTTAATTTTCATGTTACGAACTTTAGTGGCTTAACTGAAGCCCTAAAGCCGGTTATTGATTAATACGAGTTTGTCATAATTGACAATGCTTCATCTCTTTATCGTAAACCAATGGTTTAATCATTGAAATTAAAGCTCTCAAATTTTCAAGAGGCTGTCGCATGCATCCTGTATCTTACGAGGACGATTATTCTTCTCCATAGATGTATCATCGTCAAAACGTGTAAATGCAGATCTTAATTTAGCCACCGCCGTAGATTTACATTTTGCTCCAATAAGAATTTGAGGTCACCCCAACTCACATTTTTTGCAACTATAAATATTCAAGGTTATCCTCTTTATTTGAACATATTACAATACTTTTATAATGGCAGAAGACCTTGCAGCAGCTTATGATTACCTTTCAGCTTTAAATGCCGACCCTGCTTACAGTTCAATTGTTAGTTACTACTCAAGTGCCTTAGAGCACTTAAATAAAATCGTTCCTTCTGAAGTTCTTGATGCCACATTCACTAATTATGAAGATATAACAAAATATCAAACTGCCAGTTGGTGGAGTTACTATACATCAGTTGTTTTCAATACAGATGTTATAAATGCTGTAGCCAGTTTTGATTCCTATGCTACTGCTAGTCCTGACGATACTGACGATAATGATGATGATACTGACGATGATGACTTCTCTGGATCAGACACCATTGGAAGTATTACTTCTAGACAAAGTTCATCATCAAGTTCATCATCAGGTAAATCAGATGATAAATCTAGTTCATCTTCAAGTAAATCAGATGATGAATCTAGTTCAGTAACAGATGCTTCTACATCCAGTACTTCAAGTGGTTCTAATGAATCTTCATCTTCTGGAGGTTCAGGAAGTGTTATCTATTACCCAATGGCAGGTTTATTGGGTGCAATTGCTGTAGTTTTATTATAAGTTACTATTATTATAAATATATGAGTACTTTCATAAGAAATGCGTCTAATTTTTAGCGTCTAATTTTTAGTGATAAGCGACATATACGGGAAACTGTTTATCCCCGTAATAAACTCTCCCTAAATCAATTACCCCGGCAAAAAAGACGCCCACTTATTTGAACCATCACATCGTAAAGTATTTGTAAACTCAACTAAATTCCATTCCAATTCTTTGTTTAAATGTTTATTTTGTATTTTCCACATAAAGTACCAAAATACTTGCAATTTCACTTCAGTTTCATACCAATATCAAAGTAAATTCTTCATATGAGATCACCTGAAATTATACCTATAATTAGGATGCTGGCTTTTAATAACATTACTGAATCGGTACCTGAAAACACAGGTTAGGATACTTTTATGCTTAGTTTGTATTGTTATGTTTATTTGTTTTTGCTGCGTCAGGGTTCATATAATTTGACCGCATAAGGAAGGCACACGAAAGATTGACACATCGGATCAATTCTAGAGGCAATGCATCGATTGCATCATAAAGGGGCACTCTATACAACGAACGTTAACAGTACATTACAACAGAGAGAGAAAGTAGTTAAAATACAATATAACATACATTCAACCAAAAACTAAGAATCGACTCTAATATCAGACTCTTGAACTTCGATCAATTTAATAAAAGACAAACTTGGCGTTACCACTAGTAACAGTAACAGTACAACCATCAGAACCATTACCATTGTATTGACCGTTTTCGTATTTACAGTCACCAACAACGTTACCACCATCACCAACAATTTTGATGTTATAGTTTGGTTTAGATTTGTTGTTTGGGTTTGGAATTAATGATAAGTAAGTTTTACCATCGGTAGTACCAGCACCTAAGACAACTGGAGCCCAGTTACCAATACCTGAACCATCAGTACCCCAAACACAACCATCTTCAACTGAAACACCAGCATCGTTAACGTAATATTGGGTAGAAGTTTTACCACCTTTCCAAGTGTAGTAATTAGCTGAATTAACAACGGAAACTGGAGCTTTAGAACCAGCTTTTAATAAAGTTGGAATGTTCATGTTTTCACTACCTGGGTAATCAGTTCTACAGATAGCAACATCTTTACCAATTTCAGAAACGAATTGGGCGTTGTTGTCACCCCATGAACATAAGTATTTAGAATCTTGGTTAGATCTGTATAATTTACCGTTTTTACATTGTAAACCACCAACTGAGATACCGTTTGATGGTTGGTTGCTTGGCCATTGAGTTTTGGACATACCGGCTTGACAACCATAAGAACAATAGTAACCATCTTTACAGTTTGGAGAAGTGTTACCATTGGTGTCCATGATGGTAGACCAACCACCATTTAATCCTGAAAGCCAGTCAATGGCAATAACACCTTGACCAGTTGGAACGGAATCACAATCATATTTACCATCTTCAAATTCAACAGATGGATCTTCGAATGGACTTAAATCACCATGGATACCACCAGAGCTTGATCCTGAAGAACCAGAACCAGAACTTGAACTAGATTCAGCTGGGGTGGAGGATGAGGTTGAAGCAACAGTTGAAACGGTGGTTGGAGTGTATTCTTGACTACTGGATTGGATAGCAGTTGGAGAAGAAGTAGCGGCAGTTTCACTTGGATTGGCAATGGTGTTACCTTGAGCATTAACGTATACAATGGTAGTTACTGCGGCTCTTTTACCTAAATGAACGTGTTGATGTTGATGTTCTGCTGGGGCAGCCATAGCTTTGGCGATTAACCCTAAGGATACAATACTGGAAATTTTCATAATAAGGAAAGACTAAGTTAAATGAACGACTAAAGTACTAAAGAACGACGGAGGGTATAAAAATCGATAAAATGAATTTCAGGAATTTGACGATTTTAAATGCGAAAAATTTTCACCCAAAAGAGATCAAAACCGGGTCTAGAATATTTTTGAGACATGCACCTTTTTAGAGCCTTACAGAAATTAAATGGTTCGGATATAGCCACTGTAACATATGGTTAATCTTGATGATATGGTCATTGAGTTTATATACCTTTAACTATGTTAGATATAAACTTATAATCTATTTAAAGCTTCAATAATTTGTTGTTTACATTTAAATCGTGTTAGTTGCTCACCCTTGTTCATAATTGTGAGTAATTTGTCTTAATGAGGAAGGAAAATATATCAAAAAAACGTCGTGCGCCCCTGTTCGAATATTACTAACCCAAGGTTGTCAACTGCATGATAGTGCACTATATCTCAATGCTAGATCTCCTATATAAGCTAGTATATTGTATATTGCTCCAATAATTTCATCCATGAACTAACCATAGTGCATGAAAAGCTAGGCAGCCTATCACATTCTTCCTGATAAGATTGGTTATGGCACACTGCTTCCTAAACCGTTAAATTACATGCATGGCTCTCCTTTATTTTTTAGTGCAATCTTTTACGGAAATTTTTTTACCATGGTTCTATATGGTTAAGCGATTTAGAAAAATTTTCATGACAATCCACTGTGTGAGCTTTTAGGGTAATTAGTCGCAAGTCATGACTAAAAGTGTGAAAGTTGAAATCTGGAATATGGAATTGCCTTTTCTGTCTTACATAAACTTGTATTAGAATTTCTTTTATTGGCTATTAGTTTCGATTGGAATGATATTTAGGTTACATTTGTGTTACTAATAACTCGAATATTTACTAATTTTTGCGTTCAATAGATCTTGGCTCTTTTATTATTATTTTAGAACTTATTCAATGCTCTCATTTATTGCCTAGTCCCTGGTTGTGTTTCACCCTGCGGCATTGTCTAAATGTTAAATTACTTGCGTCTTACAAAAGAGATTCCTCCAAAAGAATTAATTATTTTGGATCTCTATCGTTTTGATCCCTACTGAGTCGTGTATCATCGTTTATGCTAGTTAATTCTAGTAAAATGTTTATTACGTTGCTTAATTAAAATTATTTTTTTTTTCTTGTGATTTTTACAATTTTTAAAAAGAAAGATTGCAAATCTCAAGTGATGAGATGAGTTTAAAATCCTCTATACTATAAATCGATATATACTTAAAATTGTTAATTCTTTAGTTCATTAGTTTTATAAATAGTTAAGTATATGTAAAGTTATGAACAAAGTTTTTTAACTCGTAGGTTTGCAGTAGTGTACGGATTTACAGTAGTGTACGGATTTACAGTAGTGTACGGATTTACAGTAGTGTACCGTTTGCAGTATTACGCTACGCCTCATCCTTACGCTGGTACTACGCCTCGGCCTACTTTAGTGAGAATTAGTACAAATCATAGTACTACGCCTTCCACCTAAGCCTGGTAGTACATAGATACCACTCGGATCTTTAAACAGTCCAGACTTACAGATTTCATAATTCATACTAATAATATTTAATTACTTCTCCATTACTATGCAACCATCGCCTTCAATTTCCTTGGTTTAAAGTCTACCAACCTTCTGGTTGCCATTACTAATCATTTCACATTTTAATTTATTCATATCACATTTATACAGTAAACTATCGTCTATACACTTTTCACTTTTATCCTGCATCTGCATTCCTTTTTAATTTCTCGTTAATACTATTCCATACCGTTTCTATCCTTCCCTAATCCTTTCTTATCTTTTCCTCATATAGTACCTTCATCTTCAATACCCAAATCAAACCATGGATGATTCATAGCTTCTTGTGCGGTTAATCTTTCATCAGGATCAATAATAAATAAATTCTTTAATAGATCTATTAAAAACCACCAAAATGTAAAGTTCCCTAAACTTATAACCAGTTTATTCATATCATAATTATAATTCAAAGAATAATCATAATTGATCTTTAACCCTAATCTTGACAGTATGAAAAGATCTATACGATCTAATTGATCAACATTAGTAATAAAATTCTTTGGAGTTGAAGGAGTAGGGAACATTAATTCATTATCATCATCAAAATATTTCAAACCACATTCATTCATCATAGTTTTCAGATTATTAATTAAAGGTTTATCAAACTTTTCACCAACGAATTTTTCAATCATGGCTAGATGTTCTAAATTATCATGAGTCTTGAAAAGCGGTTCACCAATAATTAATTCAACCAATATACATCCAATAGACCACATATCACATGGGAAAGACCATCCAATACCAAGAACAATTTCTGGTGCACGATAATGTCTAGTACTAACAATTGAACTATGATATTCATCATTAAATATAGCAGAACCAAAATCAATAATTTGAATCAGTGGATTCCTTAATACTTTACTTGCTTGAGGAATTTTTTTACTATCGGCAGTATTTGTCAAATTCATATATGAATTTATCAAAGTCTTAGACACCAAAGGTTTTTTGACAAAACTATCATCATAAAGTAAGATATTTTCAGGCTTTAAATCCGTATGAATTAAATTTAAATCATGCAAGAATCTAGTTGATCTTATCAATTGTTTAGAAATTGCTTGGATTTGACTACCAGGGAATGGAATAAATTTATTATTCTCCAAAAAGTCATATAATGAAATTTGTAACAAGTCAGTTACTATACAAATATGACCTCTGAATTCAAAACATTGACGTAAATGAATACAATGATTTAAATTTTTATCATCAAATTTCTTTAAGGTCCAAAGAATTCTTAATTCAATTTTAGCAGCATCTTTATACTTTGGGATATTCCTTATTATTTTAATAGCAACATTTTCACGATTAATATTATCATAACATTCTACAACTTTACCGAAAGTTCCTTGGCCCAAAAGTTTTTTAATAACGTACCTATTAGCAAAATTCGAACCAATGTCAATGATGTAATGACCATTCTTATCATCACAAGGAGGACCATCGAAATGATAAGGAACAATATCAGTTCTGATATTACCGATCTTATTTTGACTCAAAATATAATTTTCAGGAATTTTATAATAATTACATTTAACTTGTGGTAATTGGGGTAAAGAATTAGTTCTTTGTTTCTTTTCATAAATATTACCATTACCATTAGTAGCATTAACATTAAATAAATTAAATGCTTGAAATGAGTCTTGATCAAATAATAAAATTGAATCACTATTATTCCTTTTTGTTTTGGGCTTAATTTTATAATCATTTAAATTCCTTTCTTCCAATATAATTAGATCGTCATCATCATCATCTTCATCTTCATCACCACTAAGTTCATTATTAGTCTCTTCAAACACAGTCTGATAATAATTTTTAATATTATCAGGTTCTAATTCAATTAAATTATCATTATATGATTCACTAAACCCTCTAGGTCTTTTTCTATTGGAAATTAATGACATTATCCAAAGATCCCGATTCTATATTCTTGTATTTTGCCGTTAAGCTTAATCCCTAAACTTATAAATGATTCCCTTAATTAAATTATTCAACTTAATTAAGTTAAATATCTTCCTTTACCTATTAAAACCTAATTAATAGTTAATACCCACGATTTCCTAATGTTTTACCCTATATCCCTGAAAAATCCTAACCAGACCAATTACTTCCTATGTTATAACCTCTAGGCTACCTACGCACGTTTTTAGTACAGAGTCAGTACTATTAGTTCACTATCGAAAACGACAGTCGTATAATTCTTATAGTTATACGTTAGTACGCTTTATTAAAATATAAATGACTAAATTCTATGATATTAAATTTAATTGATTTTCAATGAAATTCTCAGAGACATTAAGGGGTTTAATTTTCAAAAGCAACAGAGGTAGTGGCCTTTGCCAACCACTTAAGAAGTTCGGAGTTTTTGGGTTATTATTTATGGTTATTATTGGTCTAGATTTAGAGATTCTACATTGGTTAATATATCAGAATCATTATGATATTACAGTGCGAACACAATTGATGGTATGATTAACAAGGGAATGTCTACTATTTCTTTTATGAGGAGATAGGACAAAATGTTATTAAGGTTGCCTTTGCTTATGTAATCATGAACCCACGAGTCGTGGATAAAACATGGGTCGTGGAAGGTATGATAACCACACGAACTTTTATCACTTGACTTCGTAGTTTAGGGTTTTAATTTTTAAGTATCAAGAGAATTAATTTAATATTAGTATGTAGGGTTATATAAAATAATAATTTACTTTTATGGCTGAGATTATGATGGAAATATCAAGCCACTTAAAAGCCGATATTTTCAACATAAGTCCGAACATCAAATTATTATGTTCGATGAACGACTTAACCGAAGAAAAAATAGCGAAGATAACAATGCACAGGGTGCTAAGGTTTCCTGACTCGGAAACTTAGGATAGTCAAATTACTAAGGTTAATAATTTCCTTAAAAAAGTTATAACACTACTTAGATATTTAATCATTTAATTTTAGTTCTATTTCAATAAAATGTGTGTATAGCCAAGAACTTAACCATACAGTTATGTCTCACAATAAGTCTTCAGTAGTACCCTGCGCAGAATACCCCAACCTTGCCGGAGGTCCTGCCTAAGTTATCCGACATCGCATCGGTCCGTAATTACTCCCACTTACACCACACTTTGAATAAATATAACCTTTTATACTGTCTAATCTTGAGTTTATAACTTAGATTCCTCAACTTAGTTTACACTTAAATTTAAGGGGTACATATAGTTGGGTGAGCAATTGCATTACTTCGAAATTCCCTCATACATTAATGAAAATATTTATGTCTTACTTGTATTACATAATCCCTCTATTATTTACCCTTTTTTTATTAGTTGTAACCATTAATTTTTTAGTTATATCCTTTGATACCCTCTATAATTTGATCATAACGATATGAAACGTTTCATGTCGCTAATTATATATTCTGTACTAATGTATAATTATAAACTTATCTTCTTTCGCAGCCATCCACTTAAGCCATCCATCACTTCTTCTATACAATTAATAACATTTTCAATCATAACAATTCATAATAAGCAATAAAATACATCATATATGTATTTAAGTTAAGTATACGGGTTAGTATTCCGAGAAACTTTAAGTTTAATAAAAATCCTTAAGCAAATTCTTCCCAGCTAATCCCTCACAGTGCTGGCGGACTTACCCAATTCCGCAACTTTGCCCTTTAAAACTTAATTTATTTCACCTTAATTTATTAGAAGTAAACATTCTTTCATCCCATCCTCCAAATTAACAGTAATTCAAACAAATATAGATACTTAAACACTTTAGACATCTATACCACCCCCAGTCATTAGCTAAAACAAAATATCAATTATATTCCTTCGTTAATATATCATGATTGATAATGAAGATGAATTAGTTTTGGGTTTGGGTATTGAAACTGAATATTTTCCAGTCCCTGGGACTTATGAAGATCAGAATATACCACTGTATATAAGTCAACCTTATATGAACCAACCGTCATATCCAATATCGCCTGGTTTATCCCAGCCATTATATTCATCGAATACCCAATACCCATTTACGAACTACCCTTCAGAAATGGCTCATGGTAATTCCCATATTCAAATGTATTCAAAATACCCACAGCAGCCGTATCCACAGCAGCCGTACCCACAGCAGTCATATAAACTGTTTACACAAAGTCAGGATACTTCCATTCTTGGAAATTCCAATAATTCAACTTTTCCATCTATAGATAATAGTTTTAGTGATACTAGTGTCACGACTAATTATGTAAATATATTGCCTAATTCTGTGACAAATTCAATGAATTCAGTACCCAATTCAACGCCTGTTATTTCAAATTCAATGAAGCCAGGTCAAATAATATCAAATTCCATGAATTCTAACGTTCATCGTCCTAGAAAGAATTCAATAATAAAAACTCCTCAATCTGAATCTTTCACGCCAATGTCACCAATGCATTCAACTCCACAAGTTAAATCTAGCTTTTCCCCGAGAAAGCTGAAAAAGCAAGAGAAAGATAAGCAGAAACAGACTCCAAAAGAACCAGCGACATTTGTATTTTATTCAACCCCAAAAATTGACAAAGTAAAGGAGTCAACAACTCCTAAAGATTTTTTTATCTATGAAAATGATATTGATACGAATTCAAAAAATACTTCTCAAATAGATAGAAGTTATGATGTTGAAATATCACCAGATTCAGTTGATATTTCACCCCCTTCAGTTCATGAGGTCCTTTCAGACCCAATAAATTTTAATTTCAAAAGCCTTTCGACAAATGATTTACCATATTTTGGAATTGATGATTCGTCAACTCCACTGACTAATTCAGTGTATACGCCTATGCCCACACCGTTACCCAGTGTAACAAAGGGCGAAACGGAAATCAAGGACGATGGTAAAATTAAAAAGAAGTTAAAAAAAGTTAAAAGTTCTAGTCATCTAACCAAGCCAATTTCATTGCAAGGATGTTCTTCCAAATTCCCTGTTTCAACGAAGTTTTCAATTATTATTGAAAATGATGAAGTACAAAAACAATTAAATGTTAAGAAGAAGGGAAAGAAGAAGCATTCAAATTCAAGTGGTTCAGATAATTTTCTCGATTCTGTATAATGGTAGTTTATGAGTTCTTTCACTCTAGAGCCTCAAGGTTATAGAGTATGTTTTATATAGATGTATTATAATATATTATGGATTATGGTTAAGTTTTTGTTTTAGGATGTTGTGTTTATGATTTATTAGTAGTAGGAGAAATGGGGTGGGATATCTTTATTATTAAATGAACCTCGAAGTATTCAGTTGTCTCTTCAGTTCATTCTCACTTAGTTCCTTCTCACTAGTTCCTTCTCACTAGTTCCTTCTCACTTCACCTCTCAATAATTCACTTCCACCAGTTTATTCCCAAATCACACTCATCAAAAACTAAAATCATTCATTCATAATATCTCTTATTTAATAAATATATTTCTACTTAATCTACTTTAAATCCTTTTCTCTTAACTCATACTCTTTATATAATACTTTATCTTGTCTGTATTTCCTAAAAAAATTAATTTGACCCTCATTGGCGTAGGAGAAATATGCAATTGATGCTGGGATTATTCCCATGAAAATTAAAGTAAATGCAGCTGACTTTGGTTTGAATCTGAAATAGTTACCAAGATTTTCTTTAGCTTTATTAAACCTTTGAAATTCAGGATCTGGATGTAAAGTACCTGCCATTATAATGATTTTTTTGGTTTTTTCTCATTGGTTTTCATTCGCGAATATTAAGAAGAGTGTTGTGATCAGGCACGTGATGAGTTAATAGACATTAGAATTTTTTCAATTTATAATAGAAGGTTTCAATCTTAGATATATTTAGGTGTTTAATATATATAAGTTGAGTAGAAACTTTGGCTTTTTGTGCTTGTGGATTAATTAATTATATTTATACTAAGTTATAAATTAAAAAAACTCTTAATAAAGTATCGAAGAAATATTTTTTAGATAAACTAATAAATTTCCCTAAATAACCTAATAATATCTTTCGTCATACATTATTTTGTAGTTATATATTTAATCTATTTAAAGATTTCAACTTTTCTCGTTTTCAGTGAGATTATAATTAAATACTAAATTTAATATTCCTAAACTAGAAATTAAAGATGTAGAACATAATCCGATATTTTCAGTATATAAATTTGATTTAACAACGTATTTTGCACGACCGACGTAAATATATTTTTTGTATTTCCCTTGAAGTATAAATTGGGGAAATTTCCCATGATAGAAAGATAGAAAGATACAAACAGGATGAGGTACTCCGTAGTTGCATTGTTATTTATGGTAATAGTGGGTTCGTCTGCAGTTCAAGTAAATGAAGTTAACCAGTCGAAAGCTATACTTAGATACCTGGTCGGAACAAACCCTACAAGGTCTGAGGTTATGGCAGTAGGACGCAGATATGCTACTGACATGGGTTACAACATTGCTGATTTGACTAACATACAAACAATTAGGATTAACGGTACTTATTATATAAGGTCAGTATCTGGTAGGAAGGTTTCTAGTAACCTGAGTATGACGCAACAAGAACTGATGACGACCGAGTATATACCTCAAGGTTCAATTGAACCGACGACATTGGTGGAACTGACATACACATCGTCGAATACATTAGTTGAGCAGCAAATCAAAGGGTTAGCTAAAAGAAGTACACAGATAAATGCTGTGTTTGATTTTTATACTTTGGTAGGAACTGCCAATGAGTTCATAAGACAAGTGTTTGGGACATTATCAGGCAAATGTCACTCGAATTTATTCTACTATTTGGGGCTCAAGCATATGAAGGTACCCAAGTATATATGAATAACGATACATCGGGTTATAGGTGTACTATTTGTTATTATTATGATAATGAATGTAGCTCTGGGGATTATGCTGATTATGACTGGTTGTATATAACTGAATGGAAAGACGTTTTTCAGATTTATCAGTCTGTATATGTTCTATGTCATGAAGGATCTGATCCTCCTCTGCATCACTAAACACTGTATCATTGTTCCTTCATGGGTTGCCTCTTGCCTGCCTTTGACCTGCCTCTACAAATGTCTACATGTCTCTCTTTATAATATTAAGATTTACGACATTATCCATCAGTCTTCCATATTAAACTTTTAACTTTATTCAAAACGCCAAAGTTACGTAAATTCACTTAGCCTGTACGAGTGAATATTCGATCACCTCTTTACACTTATCCAACTAAACCGATTTGAATTTCCAAATTCCCAATAATATATCACCCATGTTCTCCGTCCGTCGTGGTAACCCCTCTGATCTGGTTCCTCACTAATAATTATTCAAAGCGCCAATCTTGAATTTCTGGGCCAATGTCACGCCGTCCCCAATTAACTCCGGAGTTATATTTTTCCTAAACTATAAATAACCACGAAAACCCAATCAAAACATTGTGAGCTTTCTTTATTTCTATTATCCTTTTAGTCAACTTATTAATAACGGGTATAGTCACCTTTTAATTGTCGTTTTATTTCGTATATCCAGTGTCCATGTCTTCGCTTTCAATAAATAATAACACATATATCCTTGAACCAATAGTTGATGTCAATAAGGAGAAAATTACATATAATTTGAAATATTCACTTAATAATGAACCAAAAGAACTTATCATTGAAGGTTATAATGATCATGAAATATTTCAACAACTTTTATTAAAGGGTTCGTTTATTTATAATCTTGTAAATGTGGAGAACCATGAGGAAGAGAAGACTTCAAAGCCACCAATATTCGAAGAAACCGGTGAGGAAATAGATGATGAGATTGATGATGATAATGATGATGATGATAATGGGATGCTTAAATTACTTACAAGATCAACCACTTTTATTTTATTCTGTCATGTGCTTTTAGCTACTTATACCAATACAAAAGATGTTTTCCAATTAGACATTACTTCAATTTATTTAAAAGCTGTGGTTTATACCTTATTATTCTGTTTACATTTATTCATAGTGGTTACTTCATATAAATCTAATGGAACAATTCCCTTGCATTTAATCGGGACTTTAATATTTGCCATTATTTTAAATTGTTATAATTATGTTGATTTTGTAAGGGTATTTAGTATTGGTGTTTAGAGTGGGTATAATATTGCATTTAGTATGGGAATTAGAGATGATAATAATTTTAATATATATATTACATTAATATTACAGTTATATTACATTTATTTGTAATTTGATTTGGATTTTATTTTATGATGGTTATCAATAATTCATTCTCTTATCCTTCAAATCTAACTCTCCCCCGATTACCTCATTCAATAAACTAAAACCTAAAAACTCAAACAAGATTCCTTAAATTCTCTACATCCTTTTCACTAATCTCCTCATTGGGTAATAACAACTCAGCATCTACAAACTCCTCTTTAACTCCTAAACTTTCCAATAATTTATGTACCTTTCCATCAACATAAAAATCCCTACTAGTAGGTTTGAAATCAAAATTAACCTTTTCCTTTGAAAACTTATTATACAATCTTAATATCTGACTTATAAGCTCATCTACCTCATTCAATAAAAACATTAAATTATCATCAATTGGGGATAATTTATTCAATAATTGTTTAGTATCAACAGATAATTTTGATTCCTGTGATGATTCACTAAGGAATTTTATTGAATTTTGATAATTCCTTAATAAACTGATTAATTTTTCACCTTTGGATATTTGTATTCTTAGTATACTTCTTAATTTTAATTCATTGCTGATATTTTTTAAAATCTTCTTAATTTCATTATCATCCTTATCATTTTCATCAAATGCTAACCCTTCATGGTGATTTAATCGAAGGTAACCTTGATCTATTAAATCTGACGGTACTGTGAAAATATTCCTTAGAGCATATAATTCAAACTTATCAAAATTCTTATCAATTTGATTTTCTAATAAAGTCTCCAATTTCCCAGTTCCTACTTTAATTTCTTCTTCAGTAAGTTGACTCCATATATTTGACTCTAAAATCACATCACCTTCTGTTTGATTCATCTCTTGTAATCTCTCTTTTTGTCGTTCTGTGAGATAATCTTCCATAGCCTGTGTACATTTGTATAGAATATGATTAACTGCATTTATTACATCATCTATCACGGCTAATGGCGGATATCCAAAATGTTCAGTTAATATAGCCGTTTTCTGGAAATCTGACATTGTTTGTTATCTAAGGTTATCCTTGTGGGTACGTGTATTTATTTATGCGCGGTTTCGTTCCACAGACGAGTACAAGAGCTCACAGTTGCGTCCCATTATCACAAGACTTGAATTATCACTAACCTTGTTATTAAGTGTCTAATATACCATTGATAGAAGTTCTCCTTATATAGGTGTTTATAGATTGTCGTGTGTGTTCCGAAAGTTCCCGAAAGAAAAAAAAATATCAAGTCACACTTAAATTAGAGGCAGGCGATGAATATAACTTCCAATGACTCCAAGATTATTCAGTATAAATATGCTATATACAAGATAAATCAATTCCTTGAGTTTCTTAGGCGACATTCTTTGCCTAAAGAAGATGATAAAGGTCAAAGTCTTATTCTTTGTCATTATTTAACATTGTTATCTGGTAATGTATTTGCCATAAATGAAGCCAGTTTCAATAGTAAACTTGATTTCATTAGTCAGTATAAATTATTCAAACAAACACCAATTAATATATCTGCTACGGTTACTCATATTCCTTATGATGTTAATGATAATGTTGTGAATCCATTGATTGAATTACCTAATCATATGACATCGTATAAATGCGTAAAGCAATTAATATCTTTATATGAGACATGTCTTACAGGGTACGAAAAAAAGTTAAATCAAGCTTTAAATGGTGATCATACTATTCAACTGGAAAATATTGACGTTTTATTAAACGAAATTTTTAATGATGATTTAGATCTAGCAGGTTCTCCAGATTTTAAATTATCCCTTACATATGATGATAATGATAATCAAATGATCTTTAAAGAGGCAACTTTAATTGATATAGATTTGAAAATGATTTTTTTGGTGATAAATCATTATACAACTACTTTAAATCATTTAAGAACAATCATAGAACCTTTAAAATCCCTTAAAATTCAACAACAACAGCGACAATTGAAATACTTGGCTACTATCCCGAATAATGATATAATTCTCCATAAATTGATGTTATTAACTTTAAGATTAAATGATTTATATATAATTATAAGGAAATTCTGTAGGAAGATTTATTTATCCAATTATAATCATTTATTGGACCAAAAGTTTTTAACCAGTTCACCAAACTCATCATATTTCAAATTAAATCTGCTTACTGCAATTGATGATTTGTTTAATAAAACGAAAAAAAATGGGGTCTTAATTGCAACATTAACTAGATTTATACGAGCTAATTCTAATTTTGAAAGGTCAGTTAAAAATGTATTGGATTTCAGTAATTTTGTTAATCAAGGTATTATGATTTTAGATAATATTCTCAGCAAATTAACTGAATTTGGTAATTTATGGATTGTAAATGAATTAAGGTTCAGAAAATCTTATAATTTACCTTCAGATTTATTATCAAAGATTTATGATGAATATGTTGTTAAACCTAAAGCTGCTAAAGCTGTTTCTCCTGAAGAGTCATTCCCACAGATTGATGAATCTTATATTGATAAAGGTTTGAAGAAGTTAGATATTAATGAAAAAATCTTTAATCGTAGTTCAAGATCATCATCAGTGTCATCAACTTCAAGTACTTCAAATGTTAGAAAATCAAATCCACTGCGCCCAAATTCAATGATATTCCTTAACCCTCCAAATCTTCCTGCTGCAAATAGGAAAAGATCAAATAGTGATGGTTTGAAGGATGGTTTGAGTAGATCCAGCAGTTTGAATAGTAATAATTCCGGTCCAATTCCTACAATTAAAAAACAAATGTCTCCTTCGAATTCTGCGGGAGGAGCTGCTGCTGGGGCTGCTGCTGCCTTGAAAAGTAATATGCAAAGACTGCCATCGATTAATCGTACAAGAGTTGCATCGCCGACTCCAAAACCACCAATTATCGTTGAGGAAGAGGCTAAAGTAGAAGAAGTCAAAAAGGAAAAGATAACTGCAAATCAAAGATTACAAATGCATTTAAGACAAGCTGCAAAAGCTGGTTCTTTGGTTACACAAGAGAAAGAAATTTTAACTTCAGTTGTGTTTGATCCAAATTCTCCTTCTTCTGTAAATTTGAAAAGGTATACTGAGGTTCCTCAAAGTAAGACGTCACCTGTAACTCTGCCTTTAGGACTGGGTCCATTATCAAGCCAAACGCAAGTATCTAATCAATCAGTAGGACAGGGCTCATTATCAACAGTTGGTCAATTACAAACACCTGGTCAATCTTCCAGTCAACCATCAAGCCAGTCTCCTAATCAAATACCAGCACAATCAGGCCAAACAGCACCGTTAAGAAGGAAAACTCGTGATCAAGTTACTAAACTAAATACTAAACGTAATGAAGTTCTAAATTATGAGGATAGTGATTCAAATCCATCGATAATATCGCCTATAAGCGATTTACAAATTGATGGATCAACATCAGATAGTAGTAAACCTAAAGTAAGGTCTAGATCAGTATCAGCAGCACTGACATCAGAAATTCCAGTCAAAAAAGTTAGATTTATTGGAGTTCCTGAATATACAGCAGCAGAAGATGCACCAACTGCATATAGTTCAAAGATTCTCAAGAATTTTGCAGTGTTCAAGACACCAGGAACTGGTTTTAAACGTAAAGACCAAATGTTAAAGAAAGAAGAGAGTTTATTGTTTAAATCACAAGTTCATCAGACACAACCTAATTCTAATATTCTATCGAATTTGCAGAATGCAAAATTGAAAATTAAGACGAGGTTAACATAGGTTCATATAATAATGATATAAGATTGATATAATTAATGAGGTATGAGGATTGAGGGTTATAATGTAAGATGTGTGGTATAATGAGGTGGAGTTTAGATAACTTAAGGAGAGATATTGGAAGTAATAAATTAATGTAAGTGATGTCATATATGTTAATGTTAATAGATCTTTAGATGTTTAATATATGGTATAATTGAGTTGGAGAGTTGCGGGAGTTGAGGTAGGTACAAAGGTCTAGGACGGATGTTGTGGGATGAGGGTCTAGGACGGAGGTGGTGGTGGCAGGTTATAATTAAAGTTCTTTAGATAATGGTGGGACGAAACCTCTTAAGATAACGGCGGTGCGGGACGAAAGTTCTGGGGAAAATGGTACTAACTGAGGAATGAAGTGATAAATGCGATTAGCTGCAAAAACCATCACAAGTAAAATGCCCTTATTAACCTTCCAAAAGATTCCAAAAAAACCATGCAGTATTTAGAAACCATCTTCATAATTTATAGCCTCTTATTAACTACTAAAATATTTAATTCCTTGATATCAACCCCCCCTCTCTATCTATCGAATTCTCATACTTAACCCATCGCATCGCGATGAGTTCTCAAATTTTTCATTATGTCTGATATAAATAAAATAATACCTAAAAGCACCAACCCAATCAATAACGAAGGCATTTCAGAATGCTTTAGTATATATACTACCAAATTATACGTCTCATTGGCACCATGTCATATTAAAAATCCAATTAATGGTATCAAAGCACAACATTTAGATCCACTCATTATGAACTATTTCCTCAAAGCTGAAGGTGTAGTTATTGGATATTCTAATATTAAAATCACTGATGATCAAGGTAATGAGTTCATAGACAAAGATGAAAATAAAGTCCAAGTTGCAAAGATTTCTGATAGTTCTCCTTTCACATTTTTTTGGATAACGGTTGATTTATTAATCTGGAAACCTCAATTAGGTGATATACTTGAAGGATATATCTATATGCAAACTGCTTCACATATAGGGTTATTAGTCCATGATACTTTCAATGCTTCTATTAAGAAATATAACATTCCACCAAGTTGGGAGTTTGTACCCAATCAAATCGATGAATATGAAAATGGTGATGATTTTAAAAACATAGGATACTGGCAAGATGAGAATGGTATAAAAGTTGAAGGAAAGATTCAATTCACAATTAAGAATATTCATACTACATCTAGAGTTATAAGTATTGATGGAACTTTAATTAAACCAGGTAGTGAAGTTGAAAATCAACCAATAGTTAGACAAAGAAGAACATCACATGTGGAACCACTTAATAAACATAAGAAGTTTGACGATGATGATTTAGAAAATATAGAGGAAAAGGAATCAGAAGATAAGGATGAAATACCACAATATTCGAATGATAGTGATTAATAATCATTAAATTTCAATGATAGTGATACATATCCATCAATATTCAATGATAGTAATTAGCATAATAAAAGTATTATATTACAAGTATTTACATGATTTTGTTGATAATTTATCGTAGACTTTTATCATTATTTTGCCTCTATTTACATGTCTTTATTGATCATTTATCTAAATCTTATCTAGATCCTCTAGATAATCACCTATGTCTATTTTCATTAATCATTCTCCATATTGAGTAACTTTCTCTAAATGAAGGTCTATGTGATTGATTTCTCTTTCTTAAAAACTCAATCCATTTCTTCCTTCTTTCAGAGTGTTTAAATGCTAAAGATTTCTCTAAGAAATGTCTATTATTCTGTCCTCCACCTCCCATCATGGTTAATGTTTGAACCTTTCTTAATGTTTGTAAGTTAAATTTAGTTATCATTAGCCCTTGGACAATAGAAAACAATACAACTAATCCAAATCCAAAATATGAGTCTTCTATGAAATTCTTCAAATTCATACCATAGAATGCTGGGATTAATGTCGCGACAGTTATACCTAAAGTATAAATTGAAACCTTTAATTCAAATAACATTAATTCATTTCTATTAGCATCAAGAATAATATTAACAATATCTTCTGTGGATTTAATATCATTCCCTAAAGATCCTGAATGTTGTACAAATTCGTCACATTGTCCATAATAAGCTTCTAAGATTTCCTCAATTTCTTCAAATTCAGGTTCGTTAGATTCATCAAGTGTTGGTTTAGATGTTAAATACATATCTTGTAAATCCTCTTCATTATCTAATAATTCTTCGAGAACATTCTTAATAAGAGAAACTTTCTGATTATATGTTTGTAAAGCTTTCAGTCTTATTAAAAGATCTTGCAATTTCTTTCTATCGACTTGATTTTCTAAATCTGACAAAATACTACCACAATTTTCGATATGAATTTTCAATTCGGCTTCTAAATATCCGGTGACATTGATTAAAATTGTTTCTAGAACTTTAAATTCAAATGGAATATTATTATTAGCTTTTAATTTCAGTTCTAAATCATAAATGAAAAGTCCTAACTTAGTAGCAACTTCAGGAGTTGAAGTGTCAAAAATCATTACTTGGTCTTGTTTAATAAGGGCTTTAATGTGAAGTAAATTAACTAAAATTGTAGTTGGAGGTCTGATCATAATTTGTGGTGCCACATCAATGGTTGAAGTATCTATTTTACGTAAATCTCTGGGATATAAGTTATGATCTTTAAGAAATTGCATTTTGGGATATTTCTTAGAGATTCCTATATTATTCCCTTTTGTGTCAAATATCGTACAAGAAACATAAGAATCATTCGGTGTCACAGGTTTTAAACGATTAAATATTTTTAAATCAATTTTATGATTAGGATTGGATGTGAATTCTTTTAATGTTGGAACTGTATCAGGATCACCCATATAATTTATTTTAGCTTCATTAAACATTTTATAGAAACCATTTGTTTTAGTATTTGATTTCTTTGGATTTGTTGTTCTTCTATTTCGGTCTTTGGATCGGATGGAGTATAGTCTTATTTGGGGTAAGAAGGTCGGAATTTGAATCCATGTTCGAGATGGTTTTATATTAGGCATGAATTTATACATGCTCTGCTCGATGCGAATAATGAGGGTTTGGAATGAGATAAATGAGGTAGAGCAGTGATACACAGTGGGGTGGTAACTACTAAAATATGAGTGTTATAATGAATAATTAGTATTAATTGAAGTGTTTATAACTAGAGAATATTCTAGATTGTAATACGAAAGAAGATATTCACCTTAGAGATTCATAGAACTCACTGACCTTCATCACCCGTGCACCTGTATAACTTACACCCGTACACCCTCACATACTCTCAATACTCTTAACAACTGTGTATATATTTAATCAAAGAATTTTCTGGTTTCAGAAATTCCAAATAACTCTAATCTAAGTCCTGGTAATGCTTCTTGTGATAATAATTTTAATCTTTCATCTAAAGTATTATCAACTTCAATCTTACCAGATTTATTAATAACTACTACACCTCCAGCATTATCGGCAGGTAAAAAGTTAGTTTCATCAATAGAAACATCAACACTGAATTTAGCCTTTTCTTCAAAATTCTTTGCAGCATCTTCAACGGCTTCTTTAGCTAATGATAAATCAGCTTTTCTAACTTTTACAGTAACTGATTCTTCTAAAATAGTTAATAAAGCTTCTTCAATTAATCCTACTAAAGCTGGTTTATATTCAGATTTATTTTCACTGATTTTACTTAATTTCTCTTTAGCAGCATCAAAGATTTCATTTAAAACTTCTTCTTTAGTAGATAAAATTCTTAATCTAGTTTTATTACCAATAGTAGATTTAGTAATTTGTTGAGCTAACGAAGCTTTCTTGAATTTTTGTTCGTATGAAGCATCAATTGCTGCAGTTTCTGATCTAACAATAGAAGCTTTTTCAATTTCATATTCTTCATCTGCCTTTAACTTGATTTCTTTGGCTTTTTCTTGTGCTTCCTTCTCGATGAAGGCTTTCATCTTACGAAGTTCAGCATTGACCTATTTTAGTTAGTATACGAACTTGAATGTTTTCAAGGGAATTTTTCTGATTCTTTTTTATCCATATAATTTATTGATATATATAAAATTGGTAAATATTTTTAAAAGGTTTAAAAAATAATCAATGGGGTTAAAAATACATACTTGGTCATCAGTTAAGGACATCTTTGATAATTTCGACTCCTTCAATTCTCAACGAGCGTTGATATGCGAGAACGACACTGCGACATTTGAGACATGTGTGAGATACTGATAGGAGACTCTTTTAGTTAGAGTTTTTTTCTACCACGGTTATTTTTTTTTTACTACCATTTTCTTTGAACTTATCACCACCCTCGTAGTAATTCTCTCGTACTATTTTCATGGTATTTATTTCAAATCAATTTATAAATAATATATACTACATAAAATCACTAAATAACAGAATTAAGGAAATTTGTAGCAAGTTCTACACCTACAAAAGTTGCAGCATTTGCTGGGAAAGATCTAGCTAAAGCAGGTCCAACACCAGGGAAGAATGCTTTTACACCACCTTTAGCATAAATATTCTTAGTAGTTTGAACAATTGAAACATTAGTATTTGAAGATTGTTGTGTTGATTTAATTGTATCAATTGGGAAAACACCTAACCACATAGCAACCCCAGCAAATCCACCGGCTATTGAAATACTTAATAATGACATTTGTTGACCTGGTACAGTTAATTTTTCCTTTAAATATTCATATGTGGCAAAATATAATGCAGAACCAGGACCATCTCTTGCCAAAGTAGCAGCAGAACCTTTGAAAATTGATCTAATACCTCCAGTTCTATACATTTCAGCAATAACTGCACCCATTGAAGATTTCTTAGCACCATCTTGAATTTGTAACATAACTTTAACTCTTTCAAAAGGAGCAGCAACTAATGTTGTTGGAATTGCAGATAAAAACCCAGCAGTTGAAATTTGTGATATAGTAAAGTTTGCTGAACTTACTCCACTAACACTTGAAACAATTCTTTTACCAACATCATACCCCCAGAATGATACTGCAAACATAGGAGTAACTCCTAATAATGGTGGTAAAACTCCTCTATAAAAACCAGGTAATCCTTCCTTTAATAATGTTTGTCTAACACCTTTAATTGCGGAATCATATACTCCTGTTTGTAATCTGACTTTAACTAAATCAAAAGGGTGCCCCGTTAAAACTGCACTATACGTGTTAATATTATATGGACATAAATAATAAACAATATCAATGTTTATATAACAATTTAATTAATTACATACCATATACCACCAAACCCACCAGCGGCAAAAGATTTAACATTGTCAACTAAAGCACTATCTACTTCTTCCATTGTGTGTTTTTTTTACAGGAATTTTCACTTCTTTTATATCTCAATTTTTCCAGTCCGAGGATTCACAGGCACTTATTTCAACTGATTTTGATATTTACGAGTTGCGGCCTATTACTTCGGCTAAATGTTTTATGGGTCTATTGTTTAGGGTTTGAGGTGACGTTTGCTGTAAACGTGAACTTTAAGATGTTGTTAAGGTGTTTATTGTTATTATACGTTATAGTGGGGGTTTTACATGCAACGGGCATATGGATGGTAGTGTATAGTTCATTTTGTGGGGCAGGTGTTATCTTTATACGAAGCATGACTAAGTAAATTTATTTACGATAGGTTTGATGCAATTGATTGGTTGAGGTGTGAGGATGATCCATTTATAAAGATAGGAGATATATTTGATATATAAGTCTTTTAGCCAAGATTATTATATAAGGTTTTGATACCTACAGTACTTAATTAAAATACTTGCCTAATTCCTTAAGATCAAAATCTCCCTTTAGATCTCTAACAAAATTCCCATATCTATAAGTAAATTCTCCATAAATGTCTTTATAAATCATATCAACTATACGTTTTAAATTACCTTCATAATAATCCAATTCTTCAGCATTTTCATTATTGTCTTCATCTTCATTATTGTCCTCAATATTCAATAATGCAACATATTGACTAATTAATGTATTAAACTCTTCATTAGCCTTGATAAACTTGAAAATTATTTCAAGAAATTTATATATCTGATCTATAAATGATTCACCTGATTTGCCAATACTATTGATATCCAATAATTTGAAATTGAAATTCTGGACATATTTAAGGTTAATATTAACAAGTTCATCAAAATTTAAGTTATTTAAATTACTCTTGATAATTTTAGTTGGTGGTAAATTATAATTCTTATTGAGAAGAAGTTTAAAATTATCTGAAACTTGTAAGGTTTTAGAATACTTGCCATTATTAAAAACATCTATAAGGGTATTAAAATTGAATTCGATTTCTGTAGATAAGTATTCAACTAATAAGTTCAATAATCGTATAAGTTTACTTCTTATTAAATTAATAGTTTTGAATGCTTTTAATACATAAATGTTCCTATGATTTGTAAGATTCTTTGACCTTTTAAATTTCTTTAACTCATTTCTTCTAAGACTACTACTTTCAACAAAATTGAAGTTCAATAAATATTGGAATTGTTTAAGTTTCCACAGAAAATTGAAAAACTTTAAATACTCTAAATTATTATCTAAAATATGACTTATTGGTAAATCATTGATTCTATATTCAAGGGTAAAGACTTGCCATCCAATATTACCATGAGTTAAATCTAATATTCTAGCATCTAATCGATTTTTGGTATCGATATTATAATTCTTTATACTAGAAAATTGTATGGATTCAACCAATATCTTATATAATTGATTTGAAGTTAATTGGTTGGAAGGTTCATTGAATAATTCAAAACCTTTGATTATTATAGAATCAATAAAGTCATTGGATGCCATTAATAGGAACTTCTTGAAATTCATTATATGGTTTAAAAGTTCATATTTCCCATGTACAACATATGTCATATAATTCACTAATTCCTTATACTGATTATCTATTAATTGGTTAAGTGTATTGATATTCATTTCTTGTAAGTTATTTATAAATTGAGAATATTTCACAACATATTCATTAATCCATTTGAATTCTTTACAAAGTTTCAAGAAAATTAGAATTTTTCCTATTTGAAACACTTTAAACCCAACATCATTATTTACAAAAAATTTAGGCACTTTTTCTGGTAAATAAACAATAGCTTCATTAATATTAGAAGTATCATGAACTTCAACGAAGAATTCATTATTTGTATCAGTTAAATCACCTTTTATTATCCAAGTTTCTAAAATTTCATAATATGGTTTAGAAACTTTAGAAAGTATTACCTTACTCATATCTCTTATTAAATCATCATCAAATTTACTGTATTCATAAACTTTAGTTAAGAACTCATACCCAGTGAGGGTCAATTCTTTAGTTAATGAATAGAAAAATCTTAATCTCAATGTCTTTATGTATAATTCATTATAAATAATCAATAAACTGGAAGGTTTAGAAAATAGATCATTTATGAAGTTAGAATACTCATTTAATTCTTCTTCTAATATACTCAAGAATGATGTTTTGATAGGACTTTGTTGTCTTTGTACTTCTCTTAGTTTCACATAAAGTAACCCTGGTTCAAAAATTTTACTTAATATGGAAGAATAGGAATTATTGATATTATTAGGTATTTCAATTCTAATGGAATCTTTGGTTTTGATATAAGTGAATAATTTGGAATCAACTCCAATTAATGTATAAGGAAGGTATTGTAATATTATTTCTTCATCAAGAGTTTCATAATATGGTTTGATAATTTGATTCATTGTGATATAATTATCATATGTTTGTGGTACAGGTGATTGAGATTGGTACGGTGGGGATTGACGAGGGTATGGAGGAGATTGATGATTATAAGGCGATGATTGTAAATTTATATACCTTGGATCTTGTTGTACACCCAGGGAATGAATTGCCAGTGAAGCAAATCTTTTTGATTGCATTTGTGATGGTATTCTTGAAGAAATCCTCGATGAGGGCCTTTGTGATGGTCTTTGTGGTTGTGTAGATTTTGAATCTATTCCTGTTAGTAAACCCAAAAAAATTAAATAGTTATTAACTTGTTCGGGACTTTTCAATGACAATAATGATTCTATTATTTCTTGAAACCTTAACCATTGTGAAGTTTCTCCTCTACTTAAAAACACTCGTTTATATTGGTTTATTATATCATTAGACACTTTCTCTGAACGGAAATTTGGCGTTATTTCGGTGGCTCTCAATAATTCATTAGTAACGCTGTGTATGTATTCCTCGCCAAACTCTGAAGGGATTAGAGAGTTGACTAATCTTGTGATATATACTCTTCTTATTTGATTTGAATCGAGAGCCATGTTTATATTTTTCGCGTTTGTGCGGCGAGATAATTATACAAACTTTGCGAGACGGTTTTAGAAAAACTTGGTGCGAGAATTTTACTACTGAACAGTACCAGCTAGAGCGAGATTATACGTATCTCCTTAGTTGGAAGTATCTCATTGAATGAAAAGATTACCATCATTAACCCCAACTAAGTCTACAAAGAAGAACTAAATTTTATGTGTATTGAGGAAAAATGTTAGACATAAAAAAAACCATCAAAACCAAAAGAATAGATAACTCATAATAACGAGTGATTTTTAATTCAAACCTAAGCAGTAACAACACCTGAACTAACTTCAACAGGTTCAATGATAGGATCAAATACATTTGAATTTAAATCGTCGTTAGTTAAATTTAATTGTTCTTCAGTCCATAAATGTTTGATTGGTTTACTATCAGTACCAACACCACACAATCCACCCTTGGCTTTCCATTGGTTGATTCTTGATAAGTCCAACTCATTAAATACTGAATCTAAAGCACCAATTAATTGATTACTTAATTCAGGACCATGACCTGGAGTTGGAGTGATTCTTAATCTTTCTTGTCCAATTGGTACGGTTGGGAAGTTAATAGCTTGAACATAAATATTATGTTTTTCTAATAACAAATCACTTGCACGCTTAGCATCTGCGGCATTACCAACTAACACTGGGACAATATGAGAAGGATTTGGGATAACTGGGATTCCTAAATCATTCAAATTATTTTTAACATATCTTGTATTCTTTTGTTGATTAATTCTGTCCATAATATGGGATCTTTGATGTCTTATAGCAACAGAACTACCAGCCATAACTGATGGTGGTAAACTAGTAGTGAAAATAAATCCTGGTGCATAAGATCTAAACCAATCAATTAAATTACTTTTACCAGTAACATAACCTCCGACAGTACCATAAGCTTTACCTAAAGTACCAGTAACCATATCAATTCTGTTCATAACAGTTTCAGATTCAACCTTATTAATACCACTAGTTAAATGTTCTTTAAAGTTTAAATGTTCTGCAACACCTGCACCATGAGGACCATACATACCAACAGCATGAACTTCATCTAAAAAGGTTAAAGCTCCATATTTATCAGCTAAGTCACAAATTTTTTCAATTGGTGCAATTGATCCACACATTGAATAAACGGATTCAAATGCAATTAATTTTGGTGTTGATTTTGGATAAGAGGCTAATAATGATTCTAAATGTTCTAAATCATTATGTTTAAAGATTTTCTTTTCTGCCCTGGAGTTTCTAATACCTTGAATCATTGATGCATGATTTAATTCATCAGAGAATATAACCAAGTTTTTAATCTTTTGACCTAAAAGAGATAAAACTGCATCATTGGCCACAAAACAAGAAGAAAACACTAATGCAGCTTCATGTTTGTGTAAGGCAGCTAATTCAGATTCTAATTTAATGGCATGTCTATTATGCCCCGCAATATTTCTGGTCCCTCCAGCACCAGTTCCATATTTATCTAAAGTACGTTTCATTTCTTGTAAAGTTAATTCATTGTTCCCCATACCTAAATAATCATTGGAACACCAAACAGTAACTTTCTTTTCTTCTTGTGTACGATGAGCTTTTGGGAATTCTTGAGCTAAACGATTAATATTATTGAAATATCTGTAAGATTTATCAGATCTCTTCTTTTCCAATTCGTTGTTTAAGAACCCATTATAGTCAAATCCATTTTCGTGACTACCCATAGATGGAGAAATTTCAAGTTTTCCTTTATCTGATAATTCAGAGTTCTTAAAACTATAAGGAGTACTTGAAGCTTGAGGAACTGCTGTAGCATTAACAGGTTTAGTAGCACTTGAATAATTTCTTTGTTCTTTAGCCTTTAAAGCTTGTCTCATGAATGGACATTGACGAGCTTCAGTAGTTAATGAACTAGTACTGCTAAGTTGACGCAAAGCTTGAGTGGAATGAGACTTGATGAATGGACAAACATTCATGGAAAGTTTCGTAATGGCTTCCATAGTTAAAATCCTAATATTATTAGTAACTTTATTGAATGGAGTAAGATGGTTTTTTTTGTATTTTTTTCATCTGCACAAAACAGCTGCAATGTCGCGCTTGTCGTATAATCTGGAATTAGAGTATTGAAGGGTGAATTATGAAAATTGTGTGTATTTGGTGAGGTTATAAAGGATGTTAATGTATAGATTGGGAGATAAGCTTCATTTGGATACTAATATGTCGTTATTTTTCCCTAATAAAAAAACTAAGTGTTTTACGTTACTTGATAGTTCTCGACCAATGGAGGTCTTACTAAAGCTAAGCACGACATATTTTCATTCCATAATGACCGGCTATCACCCCGTTTAGCGGTGCAGGCCCTAAATATAAGGCGATGTCGTTGTAGATTTGGACATAAGAAATTTGCGTGGATTTCTTTACCTATTTAGTTAAAGAGGAGAAAGCCTCTTACTGTTATAGAGGAGAACGGTCTTATTATAGAATTATGAAAAACGGATTTATATAGAGTTTTATAATAGACAAGAACGGTCTTGTATAGAGTTGCATTATGAAAAGTACGGTCTTATACAGAGTCCTGTAATAGAGAAGAACGGTCTTATACAGAGTCCTGTAATAGAGAAGAACGGTCTTATAATAGAGTTGTATTATAGAGAACTCTCCTTAAACTCCCTTAAAGAAATACTCTCTTATTAGAAATCCAATCCTGTACCCACATATTTTAATGTTTATTAAAAGGTTCAAATTATTTACGATCTATTTATTCTTCTTCTTCTTCTTCATCTTCACCAACGTTATAGAATTGTAATTTATATTGGTTGGTCTTGACGGAGACGAATCTGATCCAATCTCTAATTTGGTTTTTCTTTAAGTATCTTTTGGTTAAGTATTTTAAGTATTTACCTGAGAATTTAGCGTTGGCAACAACAACAACTTTGTTACCTTCAGCTGAAACTGAGATATCTTCACCTAAGTTACCAACAATACCTTCAACTTTGATATGTTCGGATAAGTATTTGACGTAAGCTTCTTGGTCGAAAACATCGTTTTCGATTGGAGCAGAACAGTCAACAACGAATTTCTTAGCTTGGTTAGCTTTTTTAGTGGTCTATAGTTCCGGTTAGCCTACTGCACAATTATCTTGTAGATAATGACAGAATAGCCCTTGGAACAGGTCTTGCTTCCATATCTGGATCCTTTTAATAAATATTAAAATAGTGAACTCTTACTTAATGAATGTTTCATTATTGCTTGATTAAGGGAGACAATAATAAAACCCACATTAAGTTAGTTCATAAGTGAAAATTTGTCAATGAAGAAAAAAATCAAACTTCTGACTTAAAAACACTTATTGTTCTTGGCTTATAGAATATAAGGAGTTCTTTTGGTTGCATGAGACCCGTAACTATGGGTATCTATCATTATTCTCTAAAATGTTAATATACATACGATTGGAGCCATGTTAATATTTCAGTAGATTTTTTTCAAATTTTTCGAAGAGTATTTTTAAGTGAGGATGTGAGGCGCACTACTTTGTGACTTTAGGGCTGGAGCCCTAATTTAATATCATCAATAATAAAGGGTCATAATAAATGGTAATACAGGTTAAAATGGGGTTATTTTAAGGTTTCCTTATGTTTAATTGACTTTTATATATATATATATTTGGCTTGTTTGCTTTTTTTCGATTCATTTGGGTTTAAAGTAGTAAACAAATCTCATGGGCATTTATATAGAGAAAATTGTTTTTAAAAAAGGGACTAGGTGAATAATAGTTTCTTTTCCTTGGCCTTTTTGTCTATACTTATATGTTTCTTAGGTGTTTAATTTTATGAAATTCGTTGTTAATTGTAGTCATTCTGTCACTATAAGTATATCTGTGCGGCGCATTAGAAATTTTGCAACCCAAACCGTTCTGACCTATCCCATGAAAACATTATTGAATTTAAAGGATAAAGTGATATATAACAGCGTAAGTAAAGATATTGTCCTATTCTATAGGTTGATACAAGTACCGTATGAAAGTAAGTAAGAGGTGAATCAATACCATCTATTCAAATTAGCCGAACTGCAATTATAATATGAAACAACTCTTTGAAGAGAATTGAAATAGTTTAACTAGGGAAAGACCTGTTCGAATAGAATATTATAATTCCAGTGTTGAGGTCTAAATTAAACCAAAAGAAAATCTTCCTCATCAAGTGTTATACAGAGAGTCTACCAATATTTTATGA
Organism: Yamadazyma lessepsii; assembly: GCA_030563485.1. Taxonomy (NCBI): domain Eukaryota; kingdom Fungi; phylum Ascomycota; class Pichiomycetes; order Serinales; family Debaryomycetaceae; genus Yamadazyma; species Yamadazyma lessepsii. The sequence continues at coordinate 70,048 of JAJMJG010000014.1, read as the reverse complement.
ATTCAAAATTAACCTGTACCATCTCTATTACAATCCATAATGACACAAGAAATATCCCAAATAAAAGCTTAAATAAAAATAAATATGATATTGATTATATGAATATTATGCTATTTATCATCGTATCACTTAAAGCTCATCGTCTAGCCCATCTATTACGTTATCTATTTCAACCTCTTCCTTTCCTGTATTAACAAGAGTACTTCCATTTATCTTTGGTAATGAAAAAGACTCATCTAATGTCATATCTTTTAAGCTTGAAACTGTCTCTGCTTCAACTTTCGGTGTTGATACATCCTTTATAGAATCGACATTAGAAATATTCTTCTTGTGTTGTTTTACAGTTTCTAATGTTTCATTCGCCTCTTCATGTTGTTCTTCGTCCTCTTCTTCTTCGTTATTTGCTTCATTACTTTCATCTAATCCGAAGTTTGTCCCATTATTTGCGGTATTATCAGTTGTATTATCATCGTGTAAAGCAAATAAATCAGGAGAAATCTCTAATAAACGATCTAACCCTCCACCTGACCATCCCTTCCTCGCTATCCCCTCAAATAACTCTAATTCAGCTCGTATTATTGACCCAGTTTTTATCAATAAATTATTCTCATTGAAGTTTTCAATCATTATATTAACTTCATGGTAATAATCATATTTAAGCCTATCAATTTCATCCAATTGATTGGTCAAATTAACAAGATTGTTTTTGTATACAGTCAAGTTTCTTGTTTTCAGTTTTGATAATTTTAAATTCTCTAACTCTTTGGCCCTTAACATTTTGGTTTTGTACTGAACTTCTCTTTGATGATAATCATAATTTGATTTATAATCAGCTTTTAGATTATGCAATTCTTGTTGTAAAGGTTCGATGAAATTTGAATTTAATAATCGACTTAAGATTTGATGATTGCTTCCTACGATATATTGTAAACTACCTGCGTTTATAAGTCCATCTGATACTTGTTTGCTATTATTAACTTTAGGGTTCAAATCAATGGTATTTTCTAATGCTTGCCCGAAATCATTTGCTGCTTCTGATACTATCATTAATGCCTTTTGAAATTTCTCTGCTTTCTCCAACATCGTCTGGTAAGTATCTACAGACTTCTCGAAATCTTTTGAAGTTAATATGTTAGGCAAGTTCATCACTGATGGCATAAATGATGTGAATGTATTTAACGATGGTTGCCTACTGACACCTTGCTTTGGTGCTTGAAAATCTCTAACATTCGGACTCCGCTGTGGTGAAATTGAAACATTGGATTTATTGTTCATAAACGAATAGAATTCAAGTAGATGCTCTGGTGGTCCATTAATTGATGAAGTGTCAGTCTTTATATTAGGTCCAATTCGAGGAGGCGTCCCTAAGATGTTCGTATTATTTATATCTTTTTGTCCTTGCATTATATTGTTATCTCTATTATAGTTAAGATAAGCCTGACTGAAGTAAATCGCGGGATTGTTTACGACCGAAGTTTGCAACCCCAGTTAAACGAACATTTCACCTGAATAATATAAAGTGATTTTGTGAGGTATTTCTGTCTTGAATCTGATAACTGTTAGTTTAGCAAAAAAATTATTATCATTGAATATGTAATATATTCAAAAAAAGAAAGAATGGACGAGTCCGGAGTCGAACCGGAGACCTTTCCCATGCTAAGGGAACGCGCTACCAACTACGCCACACGCCCGTTTCTTGTAATGTCATATGTATCTTTTTATCTTGAAGGTTTTATTTCTTCCAAAGACCCGTACACCAAAATTAACTCCAGTACACCGATATTTAAATTCAATTAAAATGAACCAATAAAACCCTGAAAGGACCAGAAGAGTTTCTCTTACAGGAAATTAGAGGTTTTTCTTCCTATTTCAACTGTTATATAGTTTATTTATAGTAAAATACACTTATTAGTTTGATTTTAAAAAACAAAATTGAAAAGAATAAAAAACTGGAGAAATATCAGTGATAGTTTTAAATCAGTTTTCATGAATGTTATTTGATATTAAACTTAAAATCTAACTTATTGATGTACTATTTAGATCAAGACCATTTCAATATTGAAATTTGGAGTCCTCTTGAATGGTGTACCAGTGCAGACTAGTTTTCCACCTGCAAGTCCTGTTAAAGGGCAGAATATAAAGCACTTTTTTAAAATAAATTGATGGATTATGAAGGACCTATTAATTATAAGATCTATTTCTATGGGATTTTATTTTCAGTTATAATTAACCTGATTAGGGAGAGAGAGAGGGAGAGAAAGAGAAAACTTTCCTCTCCATTATCTAAAGATTTATCTTTAATTTAAATAATTCGATAAATGCCTTAAAATCATTCTAATACGTAATCTTGATCTATTTGACTTTTCTAATTTTTTAAAGTTTGTAATAAAATAAATCATGATAGAGAAGTTGAAATAAATATAGTGAGAACATGTTTCTACTTTTATTAATTTCTGTACTTATTTTAGCTTTTCAGTCTAAATGATCCTAACAAAAAGCACTCATAATTATACCTAAATTCTGATAGCTGGAAAAAAATAATTAGTTACAATATTTTAAAATATCTGAATTTTTTGCTAAGGCTGGATTTTCTTCTGGTTGCAAGAATTCTTGCAAGATTCTTTTAATTCTTGGAAATCAATGCAAAAAAATAAGTGCAAAAAATTTCCAAAAAAAGAATGGTCCCTAGCAGGATCGAACTGCTGATCTCGGCGTTATTAGCACCGCGCCTTAACCAACTGGGCCAAGGGACCTGATACACACCTGATACACACATTTCGCTAGACATTGTCGCATTTTGCATCACGTGACTGTGTATCAATTCCGGCATATAGGAAAGGCCTGTATATAGTCTAATTTAAGTTAAATGAACCATTTAGAACCCTAAAAGGACTAGGAGGGCTTTACTTGCAAGTAAATACAGGTTTTCCTCTATGTTTAAATAGGTATCTAATCTTAATATAACAATCTACACTTATTAGTTTAAAAAATAAAAAAAAGATATACGCTAAAGAGTGAGAAAAAAAGAGTTCAGTTCCTTTTCTTTTTTTTCGAAAATATTGGTTAGGAAACCCAGGAAAATACACTGAAGTTATTATCTACACCAAAATTAAATCTATACGTTATAGCACAAAAACATTTGTCATTTTATTAGTAACAGTATATTTGAGTTATGAAGTTGAGCAAAATATTTGTAATGTCAGCATTTGGCACATCAGTGTTGGCTAACTTTATTGTGACATACAAGCCTCGTACAACGAGTGTTATTGCAGTTGTAACTACTTGTGCTGCAAGTGCTGCTTTAGGTTCACGAGGTATATGGAGTTGCTTGATTATGGGAGTTTTTGCATTTCTATTTTCATTTCAAGTTGAATGGCATAGTGGAGGTAGTGGGGATATAAGTCTGCAATTGGCCAAAAAGAAACGTTGAATCGATTGGTGGAAGACTAGTAACTTTTCAGCTTTAGAAGGGAATGACTTCTGTCTCGGAAGAGTACTGAGATTTTAGAAACGAATGAAAGTTTTCCACCTCTTGGTGGATGCCCTTCTCTCTAGGCAAAAAGACGAGCAACTAAGCTCAAAACCGCTCTTATCGGGGACTGATTTCTGAAAATACAAACCCTCAAAAGAACGATAGGAAATGCTAAAGAGTGTCAGAAAAAAAAGCTAACATAATTATTTAATCGAAATACGAGAAATGAGGTTTATATACATATATATGCCTTTCCTGTTTTTTAAATTCTTAAGGCTTACATTTTTAGGAGTTAGGAGGTATTTTAGATTTTTAGACAAGACGGACATCAGTAAATCTGGTAAACCCAACTTAAATTTGAAATAAAATTATCTATTATTACTTACAATTTCTATTTAGATATCAATATTCATATATTTATTATATTATATTTTTAATATTCTTTATTGAGTTCCATTTTCTCTCTAATTTCTTCTAAATCTAAATACAATATTCATGGAAAAATATCCATTTATCCCAGAATAAGTACATGATGTCATAGACTACTTCTACGTGTCAGATATAGATAATATAACCTGAACTGGTGAAGTAATTATTTGACATTGTTCGACAAATTAAGCCATGCGGCTTAGAGATTGTTCATTTTCCCAATTGGGTTCTTCTTGCATAAAGTATTCCTAATTTGGAGAGGCACACTGCATCAAGAAAACTAAGTTACGAAGACAGATAATTATTCGTTTGTGTCAGCTTATTAACTTAAGGTTGCTTATATTATTCTTCAACATATTCTGAGTGTTTTTTATATTGGGGTTTTCTCTATTAAAAGACAATGAAAAAAGATTTATTATAAATAAGCTAAAAGGTCTCGCATTCTACAGTTAATACTAATAAGTACCTAATAAGAGTATTTCCAACTAAATAAAGGCAAAAACTACATCAAAAGTCATCAGAGTCATTTATTTTGTTCTTATACATAAAAATCAAAAAAACTAACCTAAATACTAAATTCCATACTCATTGAAAAATTCCAAAATACTTTTTGCAACTTCTTCAGGACGATGAGCCCCAGCAAAATGACCCCCTGGTAATTCAACTAACTTGACATTTTTACTATCCTTCTTAAATGCCAACTGTCCCTCTTTGGGGAAAATTGCATCATTAATACCCCAAATGGCTAAAATAGGAATATTTGTATCTCTAAAGTATTTATGGAAAGTGGGATATAATCTAATATTCTTCCTATAATCTGTAAATAAACTTAATTGGTTCTTTGTAACATTGGGATATGTTTTCAATAATTCAAAATCAATAATTGCCCTTTCTGGATTAATTATCAGCTTATCATTCTCACCATCATTATACTGAGCGTTATAAGGTTCTAGATTCAAGAATAACTTAGATACTTCTTGTTTTAAATGGTCTAATTGGGTCTTTTCATCTTTATTTAAAGTATCTTTATCAGTCAACTTCCAAATGATCTTTAAAGGATCCCAGAATGCTTGAATACCTTCTTCATAAGCATTTCCATTTTGGGAAATAATAGCCGTAATATTGAACTCACTTCTTAAACATAACCTAAACCCTGTTGGAGCTCCATAATCGAATACATAAACACTAAATGTATTGATTTTTAATGTTTTTAATAATAAACTAACTGATTCTGCTAAGTTATCAAATGTAACTTCGAAATCTTTAGGAATTCTAGTTTGACCAAAAGCTGGTAAATCCGGGGCAAGTATATGATACTTATCTGCTAATAAAGGTATTAGTGTATCATATTGCCTTGAGGACGTTGGAAATCCATGTAAAAGTAATAGAGTTGGTTTTGAAGGTGATCCACCCTCTCTATAAAAGATTTCTACATTATTGTTAAGTTTTAAAGTATTATAAGTAATAGACATATTTAATATTTTTATTTTAATTTTGTTATTTTCCTTATCTTGATATTATATTTATATTGATATTTTACTTGATTGAATAACTAGGAATACACCCATCTTATATACTAAGCCATTTTCAAATGGCTGCAAAAAGCTTAGAAATGCATTTCGGATTTTAGTTTTTCTGCATGAGATGACAAATTAAATTATTTGTAAGACATTGTTCAGCCGCCTATAAAAAAAATTTGCCACTTAAATATAAATCCCCGCTTATCACTAACTCCATTAAGCACTAAACTCCATACTTCTAACTCCATGATATGATCTAATATAACTTAACTTTGTTTTTTTATTTTTTTTATAATTTTTGCATCCATATGCAATAATCGCAAAATCCAGAAATTATATATTAAATGTAAAAAATAAAATAAACCAATAAATAATAATTAAAAATTAATAAAAAAAATATGTAAAATTAAACCATATCTAATGCTTCATATAATTGGTCAGTTTTCAAATTACAATTATAAAGCAGTTGCGATTCCCTTTCAGGTGTTTGTCTCTTACTGGAATTCCTCACCCAAGCTCTATCTCTTCTCATATTGATTCTGCCAAAACAGGAAATATAAGGTAAGATCAGATTGTCTTCATCATCTTCAATTTTCAACTTTTTAGTTTTTCTTGATGGGTTTGGGATGTTAGTAAATGCGGTGTATACAGACATTGGTTTCCATGGTAAATCATGCATATCTTGCATGAATTTTGCATTTCTATCCCAATCCAGTAACAGTTTCTGTTTCCATTCAGTTTTAATAGTTTTCATTACATCATTGGCTACTTTCTTAGAATCAGTATATACTTGCCTACAGATGTTTAATTTTCCAATTTCATATTCTTTATCAAAACCATCATGTTGGAACATAATACCGGGCTCATCATCATAGTCAGTATTGAAAGAATTTTTAATTGGAATTACTTCTGGAGAAGAAAGTTTTGAATATTTTCTTTTAATTCTGTTATCTAAATTTTTATGGATTTTATGATTTTTTGAATGCATTGGACCTCTTGTAGAACTCTTTGGTCTCTGATTAAAGAATTGGTTTTGTGATTCTTCATAGGATTCTCTTTGAGATGAAGCAATGATTTTATTAGAGATAGGACTCATTTGATTAGGCACGGAAATATGATCTCTATTTGGGCTTCTAACTCTTGTTCTTCCTCTAATTTCATCAGGACTCTTTTCCAGAGATGTAGTGGATTGTGATTGAATTATCTCCTTATGGATTAAGCTTGGGTTTCTATCAATTTCCGGGGCTCCTTTAAAGTCACTACCTAAAATTGAATCATATGTATAATTATCATAGGGGTATGTGACTAATGGAATCTCATTAAAGAAATCATCTTCTCTAAGGAAAGGATCATTTTCATAACTCAGCACATAAGTCATAGGGTTCCAATTATTTTGAAAAAAAGATGAAAATGTCCCTCCGGTATTATTATTGGTATATACAATTGGGTCAGAATCTGTGTCCATTATCATACAATTATACTGAAGATTATACCTTTATTAAGTAAAATTAATACTTAAAATAGCTAATAAAATACTTAGCAAATTTACCTTAAGCAAATTAACTATTTGAATGGTTCAAGGATTTAGTGTATTTTGTATGATTCTCAAATCTGTGGTTTTGTGATATGCTTACAAGAGTATCGTAGAAGATTTACAAATAGAGATGAAACAATTATTTCTGATTTTGTAATTACTTCCTACATCTTAAATTGGTGGGTGTATTGAAAAATTATTCTACATATACTTGCATATGTAGTTCCTATTTAGATAACTTGCATTATGTTAGGTTTTAATTAAGACTTTATGGTTTCCTAAATTTGCAGCCAAAAAATTGAGACTGACATCCAAATGAGGAATAATGAACGGCATTATATTTATGTGACAAGTACACTACCAATATGTCGGTCAAATATATATTCCATGATCATTCTATTTCTGTATTATGCATCAAATACATGACCTCATAACCTTTTTCAAAAAGAAATAAATACACAAGACCTGTACTATGTATGAATCTTAATCAGGAGACGCCGCACCAGATACTAATCTCGACAAGTGAAAAATTGAGAAATGACTCAAATCATATTATGAGGTTATATGGTTCAACATTAGCATTGGTAAGGCAGGGATCTTATGCAAGGCCTGTCACAACCACAGTAAAGCCTTTTTTACATAGAGTAAGGTCACTCTCCATTCAAGTACAAAATGAAGCCATCAAGAAAGGTTTAGAGAAATATCCAGAACTTCATGAGTCAGACTTTGATAGTGAAGGTAATCCAGATTATGTTAAACTTATTTTAACATCAAGAGTTTATGATGTGATTGATGAAGCAGGTTCACCACTTACACATGCAGTAAACTTATCCCAAAAAATTGGAGCTAACGTATATTTAAAACGTGAAGATTTATTACCAGTATTTTCATTTAAACTTCGTGGTGCATATAACATGATAGCAAATTTACACTCAAATCCTAATATTAAAATGGATGGAGTTGTTGCATGTTCTGCAGGAAATCATGCACAAGGAGTTGCATATTCTGCAAATAAATTAAATATTCCATCTGTCATTGTTATGCCAACTGCTACCCCTTCTATCAAGTATAAAAACGTTGGTAGATTAGGATCACAAGTTGTTTTATATGGAGATGATTTTGATGGGGCTAAAGCTGAATGTGATCGTTTAGCTTTACAAAATAACTTAACGAATATTCCTCCATTTAATCATCCTTATGTTATTGCTGGTCAAGGTACTATTGCTTTAGAACTTACAAGACAAATAAGATTAGATCACTTAGATGCTGTTTTTATACCTGTTGGAGGCGGTGGTTTAATTGCAGGTATTGCAGCTTATTTAAAGAAGATTGCACCTCATGTTAAGATCATAGGTGTTGAAACTTATGATGCTAATGCTCTTTATGAATCCAGAGAAAGTAGTGACTTAGAGGTTTTAGACAGTGTTGGAGTTTTCGCTGATGGTACTGCAGTCAGAGTCTTGGGTGAAGAAACTTGGAGAGTTATCAAAGATTTAGTAGATGATATGGTATTAGTACTGACTGATGAATTATGTGCTGCCATAAAAGATATTTTTGAAGATACTAGACTGATTGTTGAACCATCAGGGGCTTTATCTGTAGCTGGATTAAAGAAATATGTCAAGAGAAATAAATCTATTGATCATAGTAATAAGTCATATGTACCAATTTTAAGTGGTGCTAATATGAACTTTGATAGATTAAGATTTGTTAGTGAAAGAGCTGTTTTAGGTGAAGGTAAAGAAGCTAGTTTAGTGGTCAGTATTCCCGAAAGACCAGGTGAATTCTCCAAGTTACAATCCATTGTTGACCCAAGAGCCATTACTGAATTTAGTTATAGATATAGTGATAGTGATCCTGCCAATATCTTTATCAGTTTCAATGTTAATGATAAAGAAAGTGATTTAGCTAATATTATTGAAACTATGAAAAGTGAAGATTATGGTTATGAAGTCTATGATATTTCCGAAAACGAAGTTGCAAAAAGTCATGGTCGTTATTTAATAGGTGGTGCTTTCAATCAAAAGACCCCTAATAAAATCGTTAGAGAAAGAGTTTATGAATTCGAATTCCCAGAAAGACCAGGTGCTTTATCCAAGTTTTTAAAGAGTTTAAAACCAGATTGGGATATCACTTTATTCAATTATAGAAATCATGGTAATGATATAGGTAAAGTTTTATGTGGTATTGCAACACCACAAGATGTTCCTGAAGAGGAATTCCAAGAATTTTTAAAGACTTTAGGTTATAGATTTGCTGATGAGACTGATAATATTATTTATAAGAAATTCTTGAGTTAATAAATTTATTAATATATATATATATAGTTTGAATTCATTATATCGTGGGTAGCATGCAAGCGCATGTAAGTGCATGCATGTGGTATGAATATATGGATTGCGGATATGTGCCATAGAGATCGCGGATATGTATCTTACGCAAATAATACAAGCAATGCATTTCCCTGCAAAATCCACACACACACAAAATACCTCTACTAATACATTAGTATCTATTTACATTCTATAACCTATATACATTAATCCTTTCTCAAGAATTCTTGGAAAACATTATGATCTACATGAACTCTACCTGTACTTTTCATTTGTTTCTTTCCCTCCTTTTGTCTCTCCAATAACTTCTTACGTCTTGAAATATCTGCAGCATGCAACTTTTGTGTAACATCTTTCCTTCTAGCTTTAATAGTTTCTCTGGCTATAACTTTATTATTAACTTTAGCTTGAACTGCAACTTCAAATAATTGTGATCTAAGGAATTTTTTAAACTTTTCAACATTTGATCTTCCTTTAGTTTGTACTTGAGACCTATGCATAATTTGTGTTAACGCATCTTGAGGTTCACCATTAACGCATAATTCCATTTTAACTACATCTGATCTTTTATATCCTTTATCTTCATAATCGAGAGTAGCATAACCTTTAGTACACCCTTTTAATTTGCCGAAAAAATCTTCAACTAACTGAGCTAAAGGAATTTCATATTTTAATAAGATTTGACCAGTAGTTAAATATTCTAATTCAGTTTGTTGGCCCCTATTATTTTCACATAATGACATAACTGCACCTAAATATTCATCAGGGATAGTCATAATGGCCTCAACATAAGGTTCCATTAATTTGGCAACATTTTGGTTAAGAGCTGGGAATTCATCAGGGTTGGTTATAACCTTTTCATCCCCATTAGTATAAACGATTTTATAAGGAACTGTTGGAGCAGTTAAAATGATCTTTGCACCATATTCCTTTTCTAACCTTTCTTGAAAAACAGCAGCATGTAAAGAACCAAGGAATCCTAATCTCCAACCTAAACCTAAAGCACCAGAAGTTTCCTTCTCTAAAGTGACAGATCTATCATTCAACACGAGGTTTTCTATATCATCATTCATAGCTTTAAATTCAGATCCATCAGCAGGGAAAGCACCCATAAAAACCATAGGTTTTGATTCTTCAAATCCTGGTAAAGGTTCTAATCCTTCATGTTTACCTAAATGATAGAACGTATCACCAATATTGGCTTCTCTTGGATTTCTCATACCTGGTATAACATAACCCACTTGACCAGCTCTTAAATTATCCATTGCTAGTTTGTTAGGATACATTATACCTACTTCTTTAATATCATAACGTTTCCCTGTATGTGCTGATAAAAGTTTCATACCTTTCTTCATAACTCCATCAACTACATGAACTAACATAACAACTCCTACATAAGGATCATGCCATGAATCTACTAATAATGCTCTGAGAGGTAATTCTTTATTACCATTTGGTGGTGGGATATCACTAAGGATTCTAGGAAAGATTTGCTCAACATTAAGTCCTGTCTTCCCACTAACGGGTATACACTCTTCAGCAGGTAATTCAAAAGTTGTTTCTACTTGTTCTACGGCTTTAGGAATATCAGCAGCATCCATATCAATCTTGTTAATTATAGGAATCAATTTAAGTCCCATACTATATGCTAAAAAGAAATTAGCTACAGTTTGTGCTTGTACACCTTGAGATGCATCTACTAACAATAATGCACCTCCGCATGATGCATATGATCGAGAAACTTCTGCACGGAAATCTACATGACCTGGTGTATCAACTAAATGCAATAAATAATCTTGTTTTGTAACGGGATCTTGATAAAACATCGTACATGTTTGTGCCTTAATAGTTATACCTCTTTCTCTCTCAACATCTAAACGATCAAGAACTTGTTTATTTTCTCCAGGACTTATAACTCCTGTGAGTTCTAGAAACCTATCAGAAAGAGTAGACTTTCCATGATCCACATGAGCTACTACACTAAAATTTCTAAAGTTTTCTATTGGAATCTGTGCTATTCTATCTTGGATAGTTTTGGCGTAGATTTCTCTATCTACGGAGTTTAAGGTCGATGGAGGAGCTGGTGGGATTGATGAACTGTGAATACGGGAGGATATGAATGATCTAATGAAAGGAACTGATATTGGTTTGAATTGTTTGAATTTTGGGAAAGGTTTAGATCGAAGTAACATCTTTTGTTGCAATTTTTTGTTTCGCATCATACTAACATCAAATACACATCGCATTTATTTATCACATACTTCTATGCATGTATGATGTACATATATGTATATATGACATACTTCTATGTTGTATGATGTACATATATTTTCATCATGCTTAAACTATATAAATCTGATTTTAGTTATGTGAAAATACTATCCTTCAATTATCTATTAAACTATAATCTTAATTAGAATTTGCAAACTCTTCAATAAACTTTACCAACTCCTCAACACTTTCTAATGAAACAGCATTATAAATCGAAGCTCTCATACCCCCAACAGATCTATGTCCCTTTAATCCACTTAAACCTTTTTCACCAGCTTGTTTAAGGAATTTAGCCTCTAAGTCATCATTAGGTAAAGTAAAAACAACATTCATATTTGATCTAACTTTTGGATTAATTACAGCTAATGTATATAAGTTAGGATATTTCAATAAAGCATCATATAAGATCTTAGCTTTACGTTCATTGACCTCTTGGATATGTTTGATACCACCATCAGCTAAAAGCTTATCAGTAACCAATTTTAATATATGACAAGTGAAAATTGGGATAGTATTATAAGCAGAATTGTTCTTAATGACTGTTGGATAATGGAAAGCAATTGGTGGTAAAGGAATACCCCAAGACTTTAAATCATCATCCGAAGCTTGGGTAAGTAAAGATTTCTTAATTATATAGATGGTTAAACCAGCAATACCAACATTCTTTTGAGCTCCTGCCATAATCAAACCATACTTGGAAACATCCACAGCTTTACTTAAGATATTTGAAGACATATCAGCAACTAATTCAACACCTTGTAAGTATTCAGGTGGAGGTATATCTTTGAATTCATTACCATTTACGGTTTCATTATCAGCAACATATAAATAAGCAGTGTCCTTATCAAGAGGTTTCCAATCAGAATATGAAGGAATATCACCAAATTTCTTAGATTTAGTGTCAACAACTACTTCAGTATCAAAACCTAACCTAACAGCTTCTTCATGAGATTTCTTTGACCATGAACCTGTTATAGCATAAGCACCTTTACCTTTCTTTCCATTATGAGTTGTGGCATAATTGGCAATGAGATTATAAGCAATGGATGAAAAACCTGAAGTACCCCCACCTTGTAAGAAGAAAACTTCATGAGTATCAGGGATATTCAATAATTTGGTGAAATTTGCTTTAGTATCATCAATGACTTTAATGGCAGGTTTTGATCTATGAGAGATTTCACCGATCCCTAAATTGTCACCATTGTAGGTAAGTAAATCTACGGCAGCGTTTTGTAACACTTCAGCTGGTAAAAGGGCAGGACCAGCCCCAAAGTAATGAGGTTGTTCTCTATCTAATGAAGGCATGTTGAGATTTTCTCACTGAGTCATTTTGTAGTGTGGGTGAGGTGTCGATTATTGTGTGGTGAGTGATATGGCATCATAGATGGAGGATTTATGGATCTATGATTATGGACCTAGGATTATGGGACTATGTGATTATGGGATCTTTTGATAAGGAGAGAATTGATGGTTTGGGTTTGTGTAAGAAGGCTTATGAAAATTAGAGAATTTTAAATATACGAGATTTTAATTAGTTTTAAGAATTGTTCATATTGAAAAAAATTGAAGAAGTTAAGAACCACAAAGACGAAGACAATGAAAAGACAAAGACAAACTTGAACACAAAGATAAAGCCACAAAGGCATAAACCACAAAAGCAAATAATAAGACCACAAAAGTGAACAATTGAACCACTCTATATCAACATTAAAATAATCACCATATAAAGAACCGACTTAATCCAAGTGAAACAGAGTATTCACCTTTTTCTTATTTCACGAAATACAAGTGAAACAAGCTTGAAATACCCCCAGTAACATAGACTCTTACGCCGAATATTTCTTAAACCCAACTGACTAAAGAATTCTATTACCTCTAGTCGTATATCTGCCAAGCTATCAAGAAATATACCATCATGAATCATGCGAAGTACATGGAAGTAACTTCTTCATTTTTCTCTTTGTGGTTTATTTTCCACTTCTATCTTTACTTCCACTTTATTCAAAACCTTATAGTCGTTGATTAAAAGAGAATTGGGATAGTCAAAACTTTATTATCCTCAAGACTTGACCCGTACACCAAGGACAATTTCACATAATTGTACCGATTATTGACGTTTTAGGATCAAAAGATTCTTCAAAATCTTCATAAAAACAAGTCATATCTAAAAATATAATTATTACGAAAAGAAATGATGCTTTATTAAATGTAAAGAATTGATAAGTAACGTTCATTACAGTCTGGGACCACCATGTCATACACTTATTATTCATTATAGGATATCCAAGAAGTTCTTTAAAAGGCAAATAATTGTTAAAATACTCATAAGATCATTATAAACCTTTCAATACTTAATTGAATTGAATAAAATATAAATTGAAACAAATCATGCTCATTACATGTTTCATGATTTTCATAATTTCCTTTTCTGGATTTCTCATTTTTGCAACTAAATAAAATATATTAGAGACATTTCTTATTAGGAAACATAATTATGTCATTTTAGACAATGCATACGATTTTATATTGTTTAATTTATAAATTCGTCAATATAATTAAACTTTTTTTTAAAAACACACCAGTAAAACTGTTATAGATTTGTGAAAGGCTCAATTGTATACCCTATACCTTAAAGAGGTTTATATACCAAACATTAAGATACTTGAAATTATTGTAAAATTGTATTTGTGATTCCTTTTATCTTTAAGGTCAATGTTGTTGAAGTAGAGAATAATTAGACACGTGTAATGTTTTCTTAATATTCAGTCCCCATTCCCTCATTCTATATACATTCTAAATTTATCCTCCTACACAAACTCACAACTCACAACTCACAACTCACAACTCACAACTCATTCATCATATACATTCCTAACCTTTACCCCATTAATATAAAAAATCACCTCAATATCATCACTTTCATCTAATAAACAATGTAAAACACACGCTTCTTCATGCGCTAACAATAAAATAATCGTCTTACAATTTGCAACTATTTTTGATGCCATTTTCCAATCTTTTAATTTCACAGTAATTTCTTTATCTTCAGATTCATCTTGATCATCAATATCATCTATATAGTCACGTGTCATGAATGCATTTTGAATTAATGAATCTGATTCATCTCTAGGTTTACGAATATCTAATTTTTCATTCCAACTTATAGTGACTTTAAATTTATTGTCTTCTTGTAGAACGAATCCCAAGAACCCACCACGTCGTCTACTTGCACGTATAGTGACTAAATCATTATTAGATGACCTAAACTTATCCAAACGTTTATAAGTAGACACAAACGCGTTCGGTAGACTCAAGAATAAATCTACATTGGTCAACTCTGGCTCTTTTAAAAATAATGAACTATGGCTGCTTTTCAATATTTTCACGGGGATTTTAAATGTATGGTTAATAGTATTAGAATTAACATTCATATGTGAATAAAACAATGCTAAGGAAGCATTTCTCCCATTGGCTTGATTGGATTCATTACCACTAATATCCTTTTTTTGAAGTCGTATATTCAATCCATCACTATTAGCCTTTTCGAAATGTTTTAAAGTTTGTACTAGAAGTTCAGCATTCAATTCAATCAGGATGATATTATTATTTACGCTCTGTAATTCCACATTTTCAAATATTGACTCCATTTTAATCTTACACCATATTTGTGGTTCTTGTGATATACTCTCATTATTGACCAGAATGATATATAACGTTTCGGGAGTAAACCGTAGTAATACATATTTCCTCTGGTTGACCAATGAAAGACTTTCTTTCAAAGCTTGGGTGTTCTGTGTAAAGAGTTTCAACTTCATTACCTTTAACTCATAATTTCGTGTAGTGCGAGTGTTTACACATATAATGCCTGACAACTCTCCTAATTTTGAAGACCGTTTTTCAAGGATAAAGATCCAAAATGGTCTAGATGAAAGCGTTGGCAAACTTAAGAAACCAAGGGAGACAACTATACCGAAATTGCCATATTTATCCACTTCCAAAAGAGCGGAAACTCGGGCGATTTCTAGATCACTGTCATCTACCAATATCCCTAGTCTTCATATATCTAAAACACCATCACGAATATCCAATTCCAAATCATTCCTGGTCACTAAGAAAGGTAATAAGGCATTGGCTACCCAACTCAATGAAGTCAAATCCGTTGGCGGTACGCCTTATAAAGAGCTATCATATATGAAGGATACATCATCATCACTAAGAAAAATCAGTAATCCTTTTAATACTAATATATCCCCAATAAAGACTGAAAGAAGAGTGTTATCGAATATCCCGAGACCTTCCGATATAACTAATTTGAATTATGAAAAGAAGAATACTTCTCCTAAACGTCACGTGTCTCAACCTTTAGATAAATTGGACGTTTATACGAGGTTATATAATGATTCTAAAAGAGGTCATCAACAAAGAATTGAACAAAGAACAGAACATCGAATTGAAAGGAAACCATCCAAAACAATCAGAAGAAGCTCTTCCACCTTTGATATAGAGAAAACAATCACAAAAGTTAAGGATTTAGCTGAATTATATCGACTTATTTATGATGAAGACCCTTATTTATTCGAGGATAATACTGATACGGACTTTCTATTAAATGAACCTAAACCACCACAACAATATCATGATGATCAAATCAATCAAAACCCTCTTGATATCTACGAAAGAGGTGAAATCTTAAGAAGAAAAGATATCTACTTTATACCAGGCCCAAATGATCAAACTCGTAAAATTAATATAAGAAATTATAGTAATAATTATGGATTCGATGATCTGACCGGTAATTATGTGGTAGTGCCTCAAGATCATATAAATTATAGATACCAAATACTATCAGTTTTAGGTAATGGAGCATTTGGCAATGTCGTCAAATGTATTGATAAAAAGTATAGCAGTAAAGGCAATGGTAATAATAATGGGAATAAAGTGGTAGCTATCAAAATTATCAAGAATGATTTGAATTGGTCATTACAAGCAATTTATGAAATCAAAATGTTGAAACATTTGAATGATCTCAAAATCATCAATTCCGATGATCCTTATATGAATGATTATGGCAATAATGATTGTCCCGTATTAACGTATTATACACATTTTCATTTCCGTGGTCATATGTGTATAGTTACAGAACCACTATCTATAAATTTGTATTCATTATTGGAGATCATAAAATTCCAAGGGTTATCATTATCATTACTCAAAGTGTTTGTTAAGAAGATATTACTAGGATTAGAATATATTCATAGTAAAAATGTGTTACATTGTGATATTAAACCTGAAAATATCATGATTAAACTTCCCCCACATTTCGATATCAATGATCTTGAAGATGAGTCAGTGATTATAAAAATCGTTGATTTTGGTTCTTCATGTTTTACAAATGAAATATCTTATACGTACATTCAATCACGGTTCTATAGAGCCCCAGAGATTATAGTGGGGGCCAAGTATGATAAAATGATTGATATATGGTCAATGGGATGTATTATAGCTGAACTATTTACAGGAGATCCTTTATTACCAGGTAAAAATGAATTAGAACAAATAGGGCTAATTTTAGAATTATTTGGTAGTCCAAGCTCTACATTAATTACACAACAAAGACAACATTTAATGAGATCAATAAGAGATCAGAAGTCTATTAACAAATTAAATGATAACCTGGGGAATCCAGCATTAAAAGGAGTTATTGCTGATGAGAAATCTGTGAAAAAGACTTTATTATATACATTATTTGATTTAGAAGGGAAGATTAATATGCAATTTTTGAATATGAGAATTCAAGCAGCTTCTAATACGAATAATCCGAATTTTGTACAATCAAGGAAACATTTTAAAGTATCTTCGAAGAGTTTAGAAGTTAGATTGAAGTTGAGAGCATGTAATGAGAGTAAGAGAGATAATGGGAATTTCATGAGGTTTCTAGGAAAGATATTTAAATGGAATCCAGATGAGAGAGCTGATGCAAGGGAGTTATTAGATGATGGGTTTTTAGAGGTTTAGGGGAGGTGAATTTGGAGTTATTAAGGTGAAATTAAGTTAATGAGGTGAAGTTGTAGTAAATAGCATAAATAGGTAGAATGAATGGGTAAAAAGTGTAGGAATTAGGCGTAGATTTATATCTTTATTGCTTACTAGGGTGGGGCTAGGAGTGAGGCAGTACGGTAGAACCACGAGTGAGGCAGCACGGTGGAACTAGGAGAGGCTGTAGTGAGGCTAGAACTAATCACTACCTCACAATTACCAAGAAAAAGGCCGCGGCAGTTGCAAAAAATCTCATGGTATTTGCGACTTGCGACTCCACAATTCATCCATGAGTTCTACAAATTCCTACAATTACAAAGACAAAACGTCTAAGATGCTAGAAAAAGCATACGAATCTGCTTATAGCATAGCAAAAGAGCATTCCGGAAAAAATCGTGGTCTAGCTGCTGGTACTGCTGCAGCAATCTTAAGTATGGGGATAGATAAGCTCAATCGCAATGAATCAATGGAATATACTGAAGCTGAAATCGAAGCAGTAAAAGAAATGGCAGATTCTGCTGCTGAACAACAAGAAAAGAAATCCGCTAATCATTTCACTGATAGGTTTCTTGAGAAATTGATTAGAAACACTATCAGTGATGGATCAGCTGAGAGTGAGATCATAGAGAAGAGAGTTAGTGATTCTAGTCGAAAGGATTCAGCAGGACTTTCATTCCGTATATTAATAAGTAATTTCAAACGATTGAGTGCTAAAATGACTGCTTTCTTCGCCCTACAATACGGGGTAATTCATATTATCACATGGAAGAAACCTTCAAAGACATTATGTGTTTTATTCCTTTATACATCCATATGTTTATGGCCACATTTAGTATTAGCATACCCATTATTATTTTTAATGTTTGGGGTATTAATTCCAGGGTATATTTATAGACATCCTATGCAAACCCCGGAATTAATCAAAGTGAAAAAGAGAGGACAATCTATCTGGGACTTTTTAAGTGATAGTTCCAGTACCAGTATCGTTGACGATTTAATAAGTGATGAAATCATGGAAAGAATGGAACAAAATGATAATGGCTTAAGACCTTTTAGTTCTAGATCTTCTGACTCTTCTACTTTATTCACTACAAGTTCATCATCTTCCCCAGCACCTTTAAATACTCCAGAAGAAGTCGAAGCTCATGAAGAAAAGAAAGATCATAAGAAACGTATAAAGAAGCAAATGAATCTTTTTATGAATATGAGAGATTTACAAAATTTAACTACGGAAGTGTTGAAGGGAATGGACAAGGCTGAAATCTTTTGGTATGATACTGCAGGATTCAGAGATGAAAAACTATCCACTTTAATATTCTATGGTGTTATGATAGCCACTTCAATTATTATATTCTTAGGTCAATTTATACCGTGGAGATTTATTTTCATTCAATCAGGATGGTCTATTATTTTATTATGTCATCCTAATAGTAAGAAGTATATTCTTGCAATACAACCTAAGAAGTCTTCTTTACCTTCCAAGGAGGAAGATAAACCTTCTTTACCGTCAAGGGAGGGAAATAAATCAGAAGCACCAGAATTACCTAAAAGACCGGATGATTCAGAAGTTTCAGAAAAACCAAAATTACCTCCAAGAAGAGATATAACACCTCCATTACCTAATAGACCCGAAAAAGATGAAAAACAAGAACAAAAACATGGACTTTTTGAAAGAAATGATATCATAGTAGATGATCAACCAGAAGTAAGAATTGTTGAAATTTATGAACTTCAATATAAATCTCCAACTAAAGGTTCTTATGAATTATATAATTACACACCTAAACTTTTCCATATAAAGGATCATTTAAGATTAAGTGGAAAGACTCCAACAGGAGTTGATCATCTTTCTAAGGTTCATCCACCAAAAGATTGGAAATTCGAAATGAGTTATATAAATACATGGACGATTGATAAAGAACCTAGGAAGTTTTTAGTTGATAGGGGAATAATGAATTCTTCGATTTATATAGTTAAGAATGAAGAGAGTGAGGGATGGGTTTATGATAATGCTAAGGATGTTCCTGACCTGGATTATGTATTTAGAAGAAGGAGACTTTTTAGGAAATGTTATAGGTATGGTAGAGAGCCAAGGAAGCCTGAATTTTAGACTGGGAAATAAGCTAGGTCCGATTGGCGAGGTTAGGTCTGATTAAATTATAGGCTAAAATCAATTGACAAGGTTAGGTAGGTCCGATGGCTAAGTCTGACGGCCATATGTCTAAGGGTATGGGAAGGCTGAGGTTAGGTTATTATAGGATTGGGATTGATAAGATTATGATAAGAAATTATATTAAGGGGTTTTATAGGATGTTTTATTTATAGAACGATTCGACGTTATGTATAGAATAAAAGTACATGGTATGACAACGTAGTGAGAGAACGTAGAAGAACGTAGGGAGAGAACGTAGTGAAAGATGAGGGTAGAGCGAAGGACGTAGAGCGAAGGACTAGCGACGTAAAGGTGAGACGAAGTGTCCAAATATCGAACTCGCACTAAATCGTTCCAATAATGGATTCATTCACTAGTAAAGTAAGAACCTTTGATGCATTCCCAAAAGTTGATTCCCAACACACAGTAAGGTCAGCTAGAGGAGTGTTATCAACAATAATAACAGGATTCTTCACTCTTGGGATTTTTTGGATTGAAATTGGTGGATTTCTTGGTGGTTATGTTGACCATCAATTCTTAATAGACGATCAAATACGAACAGATTTATCAATCAATCTTGATATGCTTATAGCAATGCCATGTGAATACATTCATACTAATGTTGTTGATATTACAGATGACCGTTTCTTAGCAGGAGAAATGTTAAATTTCCAAGGTATGAACTTTTACGTACCTGAAAATTATAAATTGAATAATGTGAATAATGAACATGATACTCCTGATTTAGATCATGTTATGCAAGAGAATCTTAGAGCTGAATTTAGTATAGAAGGTAAAAGATTTAATGAAGGGGCTCCAGCTTGTCATATATTTGGGTCCATTCCTGTAAGTCAAGTAAGTGGAGATTTCCATATTACTGCTAAAGGGCTTGGATATAGAGATAGTAGTCATTTGTTTACAAAAACCGAAGCATTGAATTTCTCTCATGTGATATCGGAATTTTCATTTGGTAATTTTTATCCTTTAATTAATAATCCTTTAGATTTTACTGGTAAAACCACAAATGAACATTTCCAAATATATAAATATTTTGCCAAGGTAGTACCAACGGTTTATGAGAAATTAGGAATGATCATTGATACTAATCAATATTCATTAACTGAATCTCATAGTGTAGCTAAACTTAAAGATGGTAGACCTAATCAAGTACCAGGGATTCATTTGAAGTATGATTTTGAGCCTATAAAATTACTTATTCAGGAAAAAAGACTTCCTTTTATACAATTTGTTGCTAGACTAGGGACTATAATAGGTGGAATGATGATATTAGCAGGATATTTATTCAAGTTATACGAGAAGATATTGAGAGTGTTATTTGGGAAGAAGTTCACCGATAGAGATAGGGAAAAGGCAGGTCTGTTATTGAATTAGGGTTAGATAAGTAGATTAATTGAATATAGATTAAGATTTTATGAAGGGATTTTGGGAATTTTAGGAATTGTAGACTTGTGGAATTGAAGAGGTTGAAGGGATTGTAGGGATCGTAGGAATTGAAGGAATTGAAGGGATTGTAGAATTGTAGGACTTGAAGTTTAGTGTAGTGTATGTGGTAGAATATTACCTGGACCCGCACCGGTATGGTGGTATGTATTAGTATGGTATGTGTTGGTCTGATACACTAATGCACTAATACACTGATAAACAAAAATATTCCTTCGAAGAAAATCCTGGTTTTAAACCTAGAACCATTGGTAAACTTTCAGATTAAGTTATCAAATCCAACTTATCAAACCCAACTAATCAAACGTTACCAAACTCAAGAAAAAAAACCGTTTTCGGACCTATAAAAATTCATGGACCCCTAAACCGGTAAAAATTTAGCGAGAAATTTAAAACCTCGACCTACACTGGTCCAAATGAACAAGCTTCGCGGTAAAAAAAAAACAGTACCGTTTTACCACAGTGCGTATTGTATAACACCGTATACCATCGTATAAACATAAGCCTATTAAAAGACAAAGCCAAAAATGGCTTAAGGATAATTGAAACCAAAAATAAACTTCCACATAAAATCTTAAACCAAATCAAAAACTCCCAATCCGTAAATCTCTCAATTTAACCCAATACCCAACATATCATTACCTCTAGGTCATCACTCTTTTCCCTCTCCGCGAATTGGAACTTATGAGGTATGGTAGTAGAACCAGGTAAACCTATAAAAAGGTCAAGAAAAGGATGTCATAACTGTAAGAGGTTAAAGATCAAATGTGACGAGGCTAAACCTAAATGTTCATATTGTATTAAGACCAATACAGATTGTGATTATTCTATTAAATTAACCTGGGGTGGTAGACCTTACAAAGATGCTACTAAACGAAAGAATCAGTTTCAAAATATATTGAGTAAAGGAGAGAAGAAGAAGAAACCTAATAATTTACAGTTTGTTAACAGTAACAGTGACTCATCAGATTATACCCCATTAGGAAATCTGGCGCTGTATCAAAGTAATACAAGTCAATATAGTCTTAAACTGGTTGATTCGAATAATAGTAGTAATGATACTACTAATGGGGTTGAAGGAAACTTACAACGAAATGGAGGTAATCATAAGAAAGGTATAATAAAGGAAGAAGTTAATGAATCAATGGGTAATGAATTTAAAGAGGAATTTAATAAGGAATTTAACAAGGAATTAAGTAAGGAATTTACTAAGGAATTCAAGGAATTTAAGGCATTTAAAGATTTTAAACCTGAAGATTTCCAAAAAGAATTAAAACCTGAAGATTTCAAATCTGAATCATTTAAAAATGAATCATTTAAGAACGAGTCATTCAAGAGCGAGTCATTCAAGAGCGAGTCATTCAAGAACGAGTCATTTAAAAATGAATCATTTAAAAGTGAATCAATACATGAATCATTCAAAAATAATGAAAATAATGGAAATCAGAAGAATGATAAAATATTTATAACATCACCAAGATTATCGGAATTTATCAACTCCGAACATGATCAATTTAATACTCCAAATGGAATATCAATATTAAGTCCTGAATTCCATTATACTATGGACTTTAAAGCCGATGAGTTCGATAAAGACTTTTTAAACAACCCTAAAAAGAGTAGAAAAGATTCATTTAATTCACTTCTTAATTCTATTCCTAATCTTTCAAACGGCATAGAAAATTTATCTAATGCTTTGGAGAATGTAGCAGATGGTGGGATGCAATTTGGGTTACAAAATTCCGAACTTTTCAATAGGTTTCTCAATAATATTGATACACCTAATGAAATCCCATTAGTAAGTTCACCTGAAATGAATGACATTGATTTTACTTTGGATTTAGTTAAAAGTCAAGCTTATATGAGTCCAGCTAAGAGTCCTGAAGCATTTCATTTCCTTACAAAATATCCTATTAAACTGAGACATGAAGATATATATCCTATAGATATTGAGAATAGCCCATCAAATCTTCATGTCTTCGATTCAATTCCACCTTCATTAATGCCATTACCTGAAATCTTAAACCAGGTACCTTATTATAGACAATTGATGCATTTTTGGGTTAATACAGCTGCTGATAATTTAGTACCAGCACCTAAGCATATTTATAGAGAAAATCCTTTTAAAGTTCTTTTACCACAAATGGCAATGGAATACCCTGCAATTCTTACAACTTTATTAGCATTTGCTGCTACATCAATGGCGCTGATATCAAGAAGTGAAGCACCAACTGAAATCGTTGAACATTTAGTATCAAGGTCTTGTAATCAATTATTAAAAATGTTGAAAGATAAAAATGAATCCACATCAGATGGAACATTAGCCACGGTATTATTATTATCATGTTATGAGCTTTTAAGTACCAATAATTTTGATCGTCATAGAGCTCATGCTTTAGGAGCAGGTCAAATTATAAAGGCCAGAAAATCTGCTAATAAAGATGATTCTCCTAATAGTTCACCTGATTCAAATTCTCTGTCAAGTACAGGGAGTGAAGGAGATATAGCATTTTTCTTAATGAGATGGTTTGTATATGTTGATGTTATAGGAGCATTATCTTCTACAAAGAATGCTCAATATTACTTAAATGGTGATGAAAGTAAGTATGAACCAGGTGAATCAGTTACATCTTTATCAACATCAACTATGGATCCAAAAAGAGATATTGATTATCTCTTAGGGTTCGACCCTCAATTCTTACCACATTTAGCTGAACTTGTAGTGTTAATTAGGAAAGTGGAAGCATATTTCCAAGATGGTGATAAGTTACATTTACCTATAGAAATCATCACCAAAGCATTAGAAATAAAATTAAATCTTTCTAAAGCTTATGAACAAGGTGAAGCAAGAAGACAAGAACGTCTTGATAAATTAGGAGCTTTAGATGATCCAAGAAAGACTAAGAAATATAGAAATATGGTTAAACAAGATTTCGTATTACGGTGTACAAATAAGTTTTTTTATAATATGGGACTTTTAAATTTGAATAGAAGAGTATTACAAATTCCAAGAAGTTCATTTATAATACAAGAATTAACATCTGAGATTGGATCCTTATTAGAAGCTAATATACCACTGGGATCATCAGCAGAGATATGTTCGATTTTTTGTTTATTCTGTGCTGGATGTGATACTTTGGATGAAAATATGAAGGATTTGTTCAGAGAGAGGTTTACTAAATTATCAGAAATGGGGAATGTTTCAGCTACTAAGAGTTTAAAGATAATGATAAGATGTTGGGAAACTGGAGAAGATTGGATAGAAGCATCTAGAAAATTGGATATAGATATAACACTTCTTTAATTATTGAGTTGGGTTGAGTTATAGCATTATTGCATTATTATTGCTTAGTGATAGATATTGTATAATATACGTTATGAGGTATTTTGCGATGTAGTGGCGTGGCGTGGTAGTGGAATGGTAGTAGCGCAGGGTAAATGGTAGCAGCATTCTGTACCGGTGCGTAACTGGGTGTAGAATAGCAGTAGCGTAGGGTAAATGGGTCTAAAATGGTGCGCCTAAAATCGTAGCAGCGTCAGGGTAATACTGACGTGAAGACCATCGCGTACAAACCCATTCCCGCGTCTCAAATTTACTAACCGCTGATGTTATAATGTATCCTAAATTTACTGAACCCCCCGATGGCTTTAACGAGCTAATCACTACAATAAACCAAGCTAAAAATGATATAAAAAATGACGACCTCCAGCGACAAGCACTCGTTGGAAGTTTATCTTATCTTAAAGATAAATCTGATCATCATTGGTTTTGTGATCCTTACCTTTCCCCCATGGCAGCACATACCCTTATTCTCTTTTCCCTACCCAGTAATGCTGGATGGACCCGTCCTATCATAAAGAATTGTATAGTGGAGTGTCATGAATGTGCTGCTGGGTTTAATAAGGCTAAAACTGAGTTATACTATACGTTTGCAGTAGATAAAAAGGTACCTGTGGATAGGGTTAGAAAAGTGATATATACCATAACTGATTGGCAAATTGAATTCATAAAACAAGACATTAATGATACAAATGCTCAAAAGTATATGATATTGAGTTTACAAGATCCTGATATACTTCGAAGAGATTTCAGTATAAAATCATGGTTTAAGAAAGATATAACACTAGAGATATTCTTACCAGGATTGATCTGTTTATTATTTGATGATGATATGAATTTAAGAGATTGGGCAATCAAGAAAATATCCAATTTGACTTATAAAAAATGTGAAACCGTTTCAATAGCAGCGGAATTTGCCATTCATTTATATAACATCCAAAAGCAAGAATTTTACTCTGATAATAATGCTACCCTCTTTTGGAAAAACTGTACATATATATTGAATCATTTTGGGGATAAGTTCCTCGAAATTTTCAATATTCCTAAAGATATTGATATCCTATCACCATTTGACAAAGTAAGATATTTCCCTTTAATGAGAGTATACAGAAACCATCTTATAGCCGGCGTAGGGCCTCCTTTATCAAATGCTTTGCTTTTCCTTGAAAAATTATTAATCATTTACAAAGGTAATTTATGGCCTCTTACGGATTTCCTGTATGTTGGATATCTTGATATGATCTTCAATAACAATAACTTGAAAATATATTTGACAAGACTTGGTAATGAATCTTTGATTAGTTGGGTTTTACCTTTCTGGAAATCCTTAACTGGTAAGGACAAAATCACTACGGCTATTAGAGTATGTAATTATTACTTTTCAATAGTCAATACGCAAGCTCAAAACAACGGATCAGATAAGGCAAAACCTCCAATCAATATGAATTCCATATTTCATATCCTTAACCAAACATTTGTTCTTGGAAGTGCTGATGATATTGTTAAATTCAGAGACCTAAGATCAGTAATTGATAACTATTCATCAATTATCATACAAAACGCTGGAAATCTGAATGAAGATTGTATAAACATCATTGGATCATCATTTGAATTCGATCTTCTGATTTTATCCACCAATACTCTTCATTTATCAAGAAAGAAAATCCCCACAGTTTCTGATAGTTTTCCTATGTTATGGGCAGGAGTTGTTAAATTGAATTTCTCTTCACAGAACATCCAAAGCTTTTTTGAAAAGTTTCTGGACGCTTGTTCAGTTGTTAAGTTTACAGAAAAGACGTTTGAAGATCAAGATAAACTGTTAAGGGCGTATTTCAAGACCCACAACCAACAAGTGGAACTGTTTAGTGACTCATTAAATTCTGTTCTTGAAAGAATTAGTATGCTTGAAGCTCCACGTTTATTTGAAATCTTCGAACTGGAGAAATCTCTGGTTGGATTCTGGTCTTGTTTATTCTCTGGATCACTTTCCCAAACGACTTTAGATATCATTTATCAAGCATTTGATATGCAAGGCAGATTTGAAGGCCTTACCAAACTTTTAGAATCTTCATTTGCTAATTCAATTAATGGAATTATCATTGGAATCAAGAAACTTATTTATTTAGAAGCTTATGAACCATTCCCCAAAACCGTTAGACTTGTAATGGATATAATAAGAATATTAGGAGATGGTTCAGGATTACTCACCAACTTGACTCCATCAGACAACCAAAGAAGTTTGATTATAGAATTATGGGATAATTGTTGGAAGTTTATGGTTATGTTGTATAGAAAAACCTTACAATGGGCCGGAGTTTATTATTCTGTTGAGTTGGTAGAATTCACTAGAGATACTTTAGATTTGAGTCATTTATTATTAGATGCTTATGGTGTATTTGTTGATGTCACAAACCAACCAAAAGAGTTCTGCCAAAACATCATGAACGTGTTTAGTAGTATTCTAGTATGGCTTAGATTGAGTGATGCCAGTTTATTGAAATCTTGTATTGAGCTTGTATTCAAGGGATTGGATTTAGCTCATAGTGTTGGTGTTGAAGTTGATAAAGAGTTACTTATAACCTTAGTAAAGTATTCTTTAAAGGTTAAGAAGTTCAATAATAAGTTGACAGAGCCACAAAGGACTTCTATCTTTAGTAAGGTTAGAGAATTTGATGAGGGATTGGTTAATGAAGTTTTGGAGGAAGTACAAAAAGACTCAAGGGAGTCAACTCCTAGTGCATCTACACCATCCCCTTCAACTTCCACAGCCACCACCAATGTTAAATCTGAAAAGACTCAACATAAAATAACATCTTTTACCAGTGCTGGTAAATTAATCCCACCACCAGTCAAGAAAGAAAAACCTCTTTCTCAAATGGATATGGTTAGATCAATGATAAACAACAATAGAAAGGCACCACAGCAACCTATGAAAGCACCAGCACCTGCTAGAGCACCAGGTTTTAATCCTAAGGCTAAAGAAGGGTCTGCCCAAGGAAGTGAAGTCAGATCATTGGAAGAAGCTAGGAAAAGAATGCAAAATATGTATAAATCAGGAGATGATGAAGTTGACTCATCTGATTTATTCCTTAAGGCAAAGAAGAAAGCTATAGCTGTTGACATTCATGGAAGACCACTTAAAAAGGCTTCCAAACCTGCAATTGATCCTCAAATCATTGAACAAGAACGTATGGAACAACGTCTTAATGTTGATTTAAGAAGTCTTTATAATAGTGTATTGAATTGGAATTATTCGAATACCGAGTTTGATGATAATATCTTCAAGCCTGAAGCTACTAAGGATACTTATAAGGATGTTAATGATTATAACAAGACCACAGAGCCTTTATTATTATTAGAAGCTTGGTCACAAATCCAATCTGCCAAAGAAAGACAACAAGAAAAAGTTTTTGAGTTATTCATTGGTAGAAGAACATTAACTGATGGGTTCTTTGATCTCAGTTGTAGTATCAAGAAGACAGTACTCAGTGACATTAAATTAACTGATACTGATTTAGTGGTCCTTTCCTCTACCGCAAATTCATCGGTAGATTTTAGGATCCCTGGGTCAGTTACTACGTTAGCCAAAGTGAAAAGTGTTAAATCAGTTAATGCTGAAGTAGCAGATGTTAATTTAAGAATATCATCAACTGGACCAATGTTAAATCGACTTACCCATGGATCAGTTGTCAAGGTTATGAAAGTAATGCCAATGATCACTGTAGAAAGAGAATATTCATCATTAAAAGGTTTGAAATATTATGATTTATGTGATGATATAATGAATTCAAAAGCTGCTTTACCAAGTACACTTCCACAGAAGGATATAGAAAGAGCCATGAAAACATTTAATGTTAACTCTTCACAAGCCATGGCAATTTTAGGAACCCAAGAGGCTAAAGGGTTTTCATTAATTCAAGGGCCACCAGGTACTGGTAAGACTAAGACGATTCTTGGGATTATTGGATATAACTTGGAAGAAGAACGTGACAAAAGTACTATCATTATTGCCAAAGATAAGAAGAAAGTTGATGATAAAATATTAATCTGTGCTCCAAGTAATGCAGCAGTTGACGAATTAGTGTTAAGAATCAAAAACGGAGTTTTGAATAGTTCAGGTCAATTAGTCAGTCCAAGAGTTGTAAGATTAGGACGTAGTGATGCTGTTAATGCAGCAGTCAAGGATTGCACATTAGAAGAATTGGTTGATAGACAATTAGCTTCTACAGCACCAGAAGCACCAGTTGATGCATCAACCAGAGCAGAACATACGCGTCTTACAAATGAACGTAATGCATTGATAGCCAAAAAGAACGATGCAAAAACCGGTAAAGAATTAGAAACCATAGAGAATCTGATCAGAGATATAAGTAAACGTAGACATCTTTTATCACAAAAATTAGATCAACAAAGAGAACAAGCTAATGTAGCATATCGTACTAGAGAAATAGAAAGACGTAATGCTCAAGCTAAGATCTTGGAAGATGCTCAAATCATTTGTTCTACATTGTCAGGATCAGCCCATGATTTCTTAGCAAGTTTATATATGAAGTTCAATAAGGTTGTCATTGATGAAGCATGTCAGTGTGTGGAATTATCCTCGATAATTCCATTGAGATATGGATGTCATCAATGTATAATGGTTGGGGACCCTAACCAACTTCCACCTACAGTTATATCTCAAAAGGCCGCTACTTTAAGTTATGATCAAAGTTTATTCGTTAGAATTCAAAGAAAGAATCCATCATCAGTTTATTTATTAGATGTTCAATATCGTATGCATCCAGAGATTTCCCAATTCCCTAGTAGGAAGTTTTATGATGGAAGATTAAAGGATGGTGATAATACGCTTAAAGATAACCAAAGACCATGGCATGACATTAAATCTTTAAGTGCCTATAGATTCTTTAATATTAGTGGATCACATCAACAAAATGAACGATCTAAATCGCTTTTCAATACAAAAGAAGCAAACATAGCATTGGAGTTGGTTGAAGAAATTATGAATCTTTTACCAGCTAAAGAGTTCCCTGGTAAAATTGGGATTATTTCTCCCTATAAGGAACAAATCCGGACTTTAAAACAAGTATTTGTTAACAAGTTTGGATCACTTATATTGAATGAAATTGACTTCAATACCGTTGATGGGTTTCAAGGTCAAGAAAAGGATATCATTATTATGTCATGTGTTAGAGCCAATGAAGCAGGTGGTGTAGGGTTTTTAAGTGATGTACGTCGTATGAATGTTGCATTGACTCGTGCTAAATCCACCTTATGGGTATTGGGTAATGCATCTTCTTTGACTAGAAATAATACATGGAAGGATTTGATTGAGAATGCTGATGGTAGAGGTTTATTATCTGAAGCCCCAGTTGGATTTTTACGAAATGGGGTTAGTAGTAGGGCACTGGTGAAGAAATCTGAAGTGATTTCAGATTCTGAAAATGATTCTAATCTAACTAAGCCAGAGAAATCACAGAAGAGACCATCAGATCAATCAAAACCCCCACAAAAAAGACCATCAGATCAATCAAAAGCTCCACAAAAAAGACCTAAAATTGAACCAATAGCTTTTGAAGAACTAAAAGATAAAATCAATGAATCTCCTGTTCCTTCTAAATCAGGATCATTACCAAGTAAATCAGGAACATTACCTAGTAGATCAGAATCTTCTACGCCATTACAAAGTAAACCTGCCACACCAGGAACTTCCACCCCACAAGGAACCACACCCACATCATCAACATTGCCACCAAAACCTTCTACCATTCCAACTAATTCAGGTACGTTACCAAAGAAATCAGGTACCCTTCCTCCAAGACCAAAAAAGAGTAGCATTTTCATACAAAGAAAGAGAAAATTTTAATATATGCATATATTTATATTATTACACGAGGGTGTACAAATATCTTCCATCAAATCATTCTCCCTTAACTTTACTCACCTTATTAACCTTACTACCAACTACCTCATTCCTTTCTGCCTTCCTTTCCACCTTCTCTCTGACCATCTTATGTTCTATAGCATTAGAACTAACATTGTATAAATAATCCGACCCTGAATTTATAAATGTCATTTGTGGCTTACTAGCAATGATTTCATTGAAACATCCTTTACGTTTAAGTTTCAATTCAAATTGTTGTTTCTGATCTTCAGTATTAGGCATCATTGAAAATGCACTTAATAAAGCACTGGCTTCATTTTCAATTGCTTTAAGCAATGTTTCATCATTACTAACATGATCTAAAGATTCTAATAAATCATTCAATGACTTACCGAGAATATTACGTATTAACACCTCAGGGTTATCCTTTCTTAAGCTGTCTTCAAGTTCTGCTTCTCTAGCTTGAAGTATCAGATACGTATCACGCCAAACGGTTCCATATTTATGATAAATGGTTGACATTAGAGCGGTCTTGTTGGATAATTCGAGGTACCCTTCAACCTTTGTTTCTAAAAATGATAATATTGGGTCTAGGTCTATTTTAGCAGTGATGGTGTTTGTAACATCATCAACTTTAGGAATGGTAGGTGAGTTTTGTTCTAGCAAAGGCTTGATGTATGTTTCATAGATTTGTGCTAATTGTTGTTTAACTTTTTCTGAAGTTTCTAACCCTTTATTGAAACCTTTTCCATAAGGGTCAGAGTTGTGGGTGTTTGATGGGGATACTTGTTGGGGAAATGAATTTGGTGGTTCATAAGGTTGGGTTCCTATAGTTGGTGGTTCGTAAGGTTGGGTTCCTATACTTGTTGGTTGATTGGATTTTGAACCTATGGACGGATCATATGGTTTTGCACCTATCGATGGATCATATGGTTTTGTACCTATAGAAACATCATACAGCTCTGTCCCCATAGAGTCATCTACCTTTTTCCTAAACTCACCCAATATCCTACTCTCCAGTATCTTCTTATAATGATCAGCAAAACTAACATTCACTTCTCTCATTTTTATCATTTCTTGAGCCTTCTCTTCATTCAATCCATTAGATCTTAAAGTATCTAAAATGATAGTTTCTCCCTTTTTATCCAATTCTTGAAATGCCTTCACAAACCTTGAAGTCTTACTTTCAAGTACTGAAGTAGTATCATCAATTTCAGCATTCAATATCTTCTTTTTGGCCCTTAAACTAAGTAACTTAACCTCTAGTTCATTGATTTCCATATCCAAACTACGATTATCATCAAGTAATCCACCTAACTTAATACCATATTCATTATCATCACTTTTTATAGACTGGATCTTCTGTAGGAGTTTCGTACGTTTTCCATCCCATTTCCTAAACCTCTTACACATACTCGAATTATACGTAGACTCTTTATCATATAACTCATGTAAGGAATATTGGTTTTCCGATAATTGATGAAAGATTTCACTGATTGTATGACGGATTTTATTAAGATTATCACTACCATTGTCTAATGCTAATTTATGGGCTTTGATGTTATTGTGAAGACTATTGGTTAGAGTATTGAAGTTTTCATGTAAATATTTGATTGGTGACTCACTTGATGTTATATGGAGACTATATAAGGAATCAGAAGTTTCAGTCAGTAAAGATTCACTTGATTCTCTTGCCGATTGAATTCTTGAGGTTTGATTTGATGTACGGGTTGATTGAAGTTTTGGGGTTGTATCATCTAATAGTGATTCGGTAGAGATGAATTTTGGGGGTGTTTTTGTTTGTTTTTGTATTAGTGGATTCTTTATTTGTGGATTCTTTATTTGTGGATTTTGCATTTGTGGATCATGTCCCTGTTCTATTTGTAGATTCTTTATCAGATCCATTCTAGGTATATCATCAGTTACCCCATTAGATAACAATTCCGGAGATTCAGGAGATAAAAATTCCGCCGGATCTAATTCCTCATCACTAGATCTAACATCATTAAACCTATCACCGAGTTTCGGAACCGTCGATGATAAACTTATGGATTCATAGATTGAGTTCCCCTTAAACATCTTATCTAAGTTTTTGTGCGGGTCCAGGACTTGATAATTGCGCGGCGTACTATCGCAGTAGTGAACTTTCACAGTAGTGAAGTTTCGCACTAACCTCGCAGTAGTGAAATTTCACAGTAATGAAACCAGCACTAAGTGATGTATATTTAGTTGACACTGAAAGTACGTATCATCAACACATTCAACACGTTAATTACGTAATACTAACAGTAGAACAATACCAATCTGTTGACCCTTCTCCTGTAAACAATCTATTGAAATTGTATGGACTAGAACCCACTGCTGATGCTTTAGCAAGAACGAATAGAGATGGTACTAAGAAGGTAAGGTTAAGGAAATCGTATAAGAAACATATAGCAGATTTACCCGGAAAACATAATATCCCAACTCCGAAACCTATACCGAATGGATTACTTGATCCGATGATAGGACAAGCACCCAGTATTATAAAGCCCATAGATACGCAATTATTACACAAGGCATTGGATTTTGAGAGGCTGCATCAGAATGGGTTACCAGGGATTGATAAGGGAGATTTGGCTATAGGACAAAGTCAAGATGGGTCTACCAGGAGAGAGGATGGATCAGATGATGAAGAAGAGGGAAGAAAGAGGAAAAAGAAGCAAGTGAATGGGGAAGTTAAGAGGCAGCATATATAGGTAGTAGTAGTTAAGGAGGACGGAGATATGAAAAACTTGTACTATAATGATAATATACGATTTTATAATTCTAATTTATTATTATACATATTATACACTTGTGTATCATCCTTAATACACTTCTCTTGTAACCTTACTTGTGTATCATCCTTAATACACTTCTCTACAGTACCTCTCTCAACTCACTTATCAGAGTGAAATTAGCATACCGTTTTAATGGCTGTAAAGGTTTACTAACTACCGTTTTCGCCTTACTAATGGTCATTTTATTCTTTAATAAACCACCAGCATGGCCTAGTAAAGCTCTCATAATGATCTTCTTTAACATCATCGTCAATTCTAATGCTGAAAGAATCTTCTTCTGAATTCTTAATTCAGGTAATACAAATTTGAAATCAGTTACATTCAAAAGTCTTTTATACCCTCCTTTAAGTTTAAGGGATATCAGTAAAGCCACCGTATTGATTTTCAAGTGATTAATACTGACGTATTTCTTAGACCTGTACACCATATCTTCAACTTGTTGTTGATACTCTTGATCATTATTAGAAGAATGTGATGATTTTTGTTTCCAAGAGAGATGAGTTTTGTGATTATTATTTTGTTTATCACCGTCTTCTTCATCTCCTTCATCATTAACTCCTTCATCATTACCACCCTCGTTACTATCAACCCCATCACTCTCAACACCATCACTATCAACACCATCACCTCCCAATAACTCACCATCTCCCCCCAATAATGGACTCTCATCTATATTATCAATATCAGTCTTGAATATATAATTCATCAACTTCTTCCCGGTAATTTGATCCATTCTCAAACTCAAGGGTTGAGAATTGATTTCAAAATTATCTATCAATCTAATCCCTCCAACATCCTTATACATCGACCAATCAATGGTTATTAAATTCTCAGTATCCTTCTTACCACTAAGAGGCTCTAGGAAAGCAGGGAATCGAGCATTCTCCAATAAATTAAACCCTTGCATCATCAAGATTTCAACTCTATTGATATTAGAATCATCTTCATTGACGATTCGATGGAATTTGCCCTTAGCCATGGCTATATCAATAATTGGGGTTCTATCATCTTCTAACATATGTAATATGATCTCATCAGTATTGATTACCCATTCAGCTTTTGGCAACATCGAACTATCAGTGTTATGGGTATTACCAGTTAATAATGAATGCATTAGAATATAAATTTCACTAGTGATTTCATACCGTAAGGACTTAATTGATAAGTAATCATTCAAATCTTCATTACTAAGTAATCCTTGTCTGAATTCATAGTTCCGGATCATGAATCCAATCAATCGCTGATATGAATGGAGTCTCTTGATCCTTTGATATAAGGATGTAAGGTCTTCAAAATCAATTGAAAACTTTAGTTTCTCCATCTTCTCCAAGTAAAGTTTATTACTGGGCTCGGTATATATCAATAGGTCCATCAATATCAAGTATAACGCATAGTATTGTGAGGACGTGGAGCTCACCACAACTTTCGGGATATCAACTCTAAGGTTTTGAAGGGTATTATCTGAATCATTAGAATCGTAGTAATCGGATGAGTTATCATCATTATCCATACGACTTAAGTTCTTACCCAATGGCTTTTGCTGAGTGTAAGTGACCATAGCCGAGATATTCTCAATGATCAAATTCTCCTTACCTGCTAATGACCCATCCCTACAAACTTCAAATCCTAACCACGGAGGCCAATTCGTTGATGATCCATAACAGAACTCATCAAAGATATTGTTTTCATTGAAATCGATCTTATCCTTCTCAAACACTAACGCATTAGTGTTCTCAAGTAATACACCGTATCTGTTCTCCAATTCATCAATATCAAGCACCAACCTGTCCTTGTTCTTTTCATACACCGACATGATCTTAGCATGGATTTTCGGCGTACTTAAGATGATTATCGAATCATTGAATTCTTCACTTTGTAGTTGGATTTGTGGGGATATAATCTCCACCAAATAGTCCTGAGTTAGACTTTCATAGTTTTGGATCTTAGCTAGAATGTCGTCGAAATTGTCTAATCTATCCTGACAGCTTTGAAGCTTGGGCCCATCATGACTAGGGCCAGAATCTCGTCTTAATAAAGACGTGAAGTCAGAATTCCCTTCATCATTTCTACCGGCCCGATCGACAATCTCTTCAAGCACACTGATGGATTCATACGATAAGTACCGTGTTAGCAGGGTCTGGGTCTTCATGTTGCGAAGATATTCAAGTAGAAGATTACGGTTATTATTATTCCATTTCAAGAGCATATGAAGAACAATGAACTTATTATGGAACTTGGCTTGGGTGTTGGATATTGATAATCTTCTATCGATATTGGTGAAGTTTTCCTCTTCTTTCTTCAATGCCTTCTTTTCATTGTTAAGAACTTCCAATCTACGCGAGATATCATTAGGTTTAGACTCACCTTGATTCTTCAATTGTTGCTTCAATTGCTTGATACGGGAGTCTATAACTTCCCTTCTGGTCTTGAATCCCTTCTTCAGTAATTCCATAAAATCATTCTGTTCAAATAAATCCTTTTCTTTAAACCTGGCATCGGGTTCAGTGTCCCTTAAATACGAGAAACTCTCAGTATATAATAAAGGATATATCTCCACATCTCGTTTACAATTATTCACTGATGGTAAGAACGCATCTTGGTAATCTTCAATATCAAACCATTGCTTATCATTATCAAACACTTTGAATTTGAAATTCTTCTTATCATTAAAGTCTATTGTCTCAACTCCTTTCCCATTCTGATTATACACATTATAATCAAACTTGGCCGTCAATACTCTTAGATCAATACCCTCCAAATGTACATCACCTATATGGAAATTCATCTTCTTAACCTTTTCATTCCTTGATAATTTTTCATTCACTGAGATCCTTTCCTCTTTACGTTGATGGAGGTCAACTATAAAAGTATTCATTTTCCCTCTCAATCCATAACACTGAATGATATCCTGGTCGTCACTTTCTGTGTCCAAATGATCATCCCTATACACATGTGATAAGAACAAGGAATCCAAATTGAACTTGAACCGATTACTAACTAAATGTTGGGAAAATTTAGAGGCCTTCTTTGGCAGATTGAATAGTATTCCTTTCCTTATAGGCAACAGGGTACTACCCGAGAATAACTTCCACCATTTGAAGAAATGTCTAAACACACCAGGACTGAAATGAATGGTATTATAACTCTTGGTATAGTTAGCATCTAAGCAAATGGCCATGTTGATATAATCAGATCTGAACCCTTTATAAGAATCATGGCCCTCATCAGTATACTTCGGATTGAATAAGTTGATATCATAATGAGGTTTACAAGTTTCGGTCTTTTGGCCATTATCATCATTTCTTTGGAGTACAAACCCAACTTTAAAGTCCACACCTCCACTTAATGAAACCACCTTCTTTTCGAAAATGTTATTCTTGATATTTTTCACCGAATAGGTTTCATCAAAAGTATCAGTGTTGACGTTCTTGACTGAATAGTTCTCGTCGTTAAGATAATATCCATAACACGAGGTTATAAAGTTATTGGATTTTGGTAGATACGTTGGTCGATTACTCTCTCTACACCAACTCACCAACGGTGCTGCTAAATAGTTGGGGATATAGAATTCAACCTTATCACTTTTAACATTACAGAATTGTCGTGAGTCATCGTTTTCATTAATAGTCCAAACCACATCATCTTTGAAACTAAGAATAAACCCTGCACCATGATTGAACACATCATATGGGTCTGTAGACCCTTTGAATGCCACTTCCAACGGACCATTGAGGTTCTTGTTGTTGGTATCACCACAATTGATTCGAAACCTTCCATGCATTATCAACCGTAACTTATCCCAAAACCCAAGCTTAGTGGAAGGATCAACTGGTGGTTTAGAGAATTGGTCAAAATTAAGCATAATTTGTTGGATCCCAAATTGATACGATTGGCCCCATACAAATCTTGATGGTTGATTCGATGTAAAGTTGACATTCAAATCATGGAATAGTTTCACAGATGCTAAGGTTTTTTCAATCTCAAGGTTATAATATTTACTGTCATTACCACCAGGAACCAACCCACAACTTAATTTCCTTATATGTTCTATACCGGTGACTAGACTTTCACCTATAACCAAATGGCCTGAAAGTATTACTGAGGGCACTCCTTTGGTTTCAGAATCTTGATTAGAAGAACCTTGAGAAGAAGAACCCTTAGTTCCCGAACCCTTAGTTCCCGGCACATAAAGTAACGGGAGTGGATAATCTCTTAAATGCATTCTTAATTCACCCATTTTCCAATCAATGAATTGAGGGAGTATCAATGAGTACCTTGTATCTTTAGGCACACCTTGACCTATATCATATAAGAATTCCGGAAGATGCAGTAAATCAAATTTAGGGGGACTGATATCTAAATCTACATCATCCATAATAACTGATAATAAAGGTGCAAACATTGAAAATGGTTGTATACCCTTTTGGTACTTGGAGTCTAGTTTAGATTCATTCCCAAATAGGAACTTCTTACTCTTAACAACCTCATCATTCAATTCTTTCTTATAACATTTGACTTTCCGTATCCATGAAGATGATAACATAGTCTCCAAAACATAGGTTTTATCGTTGATTTGTTGTTCATTGAAGTCATGGTTTTGAACAGTGTCTTTAAAGATTTGGTAATGATCCAAACGTTTCCGTTGTTCGGTCTTACCTAACTGGAAGATCATATTGAGTTCACTCTCAAATGGATCATCTTCCATATGGAATAGAACTCTTGAAGATTTGAACTTGATATTAGGTGAACGTTTTGGTAGTGATTCACTTGGATGGACTATGAGAGTGTGTCTATCTTTATGAAGAAGAACTCTCACCAAATGTTTGATGATTTTAATCGTCACTGACATGTTATCAAATAACTTATAAATGATATGTTTATGAGGATGGATGATTTTAATAAGGTTTGTCTCTAGCATAAGATCCTTAGGCTTATTCAAGTCCACTGAAAATTTCAAATCGTCAATACAAATTATCCGGGTCCAATAATCTTCCATAGTAGGAGATATAGTAAGGATTCTACCAAACTTATTATTGACATTAACCATATCATCACCGTACAGTATTTTCGTTTGATAAGAGTCTAATTTGAGTTTATAATCCTGATGAAGAATGAACGTGACATCAGTCTTTTTGATATTGAAATCCAAGTCAATCATCTTTGCTATGTTTCTCTTAGCACTGGGATTATGGGGAGTAGTCTTATCAATATCCTTTTTGAATCTACTTCGAATCAAACTTATTGGGTTAATGATATTCTGTCTTAGGATATAAATACATCCTATTATAACGAAGATTTTATATGAATTCAAGTTGGCTTTCAAGTGATTTAATAACACATTGATGGTGAACTTATTACCTTTTTTATTCAAGTTAAGGTTAACCATAGGGATTTCAATGATTTTATGAACTTTTGAATCGATTATAGATACTTCAAAATTGACTGTTTTTATATCATTTTGGAGATAATTATCAGTTAAAGTATCAGAAGATTTATCAGAAGATTTATCTGAGGTACCATCAAAGGATTGTTTGGTTTGGGATGGAAGACTTTCTGAGGATTCTTTAGTTTGGGATGGGAGGTTTTCCCCAGTAAGGTCCCCAGCAAAGCTTCCCCCAGCAAAGGCTTCATCATATCCCCACCCCGTATCATTCAAAAGATTCCATTCAAATTCATTCATTGATACATTCAAACTCCGTAAATTATAATCCTTTATAAAGTCTCCATATATCCCCACATCATCAAGTTCCTTACTAGGTATAAGAACAGATCTTGATCCGAATTTAAACCTCATATCCAATAATCTCAATTTGAACTCCAATAGCCAATCAGGTAATCCATTGAACCCATTGCTTTGCTTGGGATTCATCTCATACTTAGTCTTACTAAGAACACGATTATACCTTTGAATCATAGAATTCAAATAATTATTAGTACGGCCTAATTTCGTATCGGTTTCAACCAATTCTGTCAATTCACTCAAGATCTTATTGATACCTATGAGCACAAGAAGGTTAGACAAATCCACAATGAAAGAGTTCAATTCTAAATTGACCTTGATCTTAAGATCCTTTAATACCTTAACTTTGATATTGAAGCTCTTGATTTGAAGAATTTCATGGTTGGTACTTTCATTAAGAGATTTCTCAATATACCTTACCGAAGGATGAGATATCTGACAATTCAAATCATATGACTGGTCCACAGTAAAGATTTGGAACATTAATGAATTATATTGGAAGTTCAATAATTGGATTGACCCAGCATTATTATCTGAATGTCTAATGATAATTCTTGGTTGTTCTATAATGAATTTCACGTCAAGATTAGGATAATATTCTTGGAGGTAGGACCAGAATTTTTGTTTGAAGGAGATGGTTATATCATTATCTGAATCGATTTCAGTATTTTCCATACTGTCATTGGTTTCATTTCCGTCCTTAGACTCCCTTTCATCCTTACAATCGTTACTGTCATTAGCCTCATTACCACCATAAACCTCATTAACCACATCAACCTCATCATCACTAAATTGCTCATTCACTAACCTCTTATAAACCCCATATATCTTCTTATACTTCAAAAACTTCCTTATCAACATTATATTGTAAAATATCGACAGTAAGATCATCGAATCCAAATCTATCATAGGATTCGAACATGTCAAAAACACCTCTACTATACAATCTTTAAACCCTTCACCTTTTGACAATTTATGAAATAAATTGCCCTTGACATTAGTAGAATAATTAGGAATATTTATAATCTCCAGTACTTGCTTAGATATGTATCCATTGATTTCCGACAAATCAGCATAATTAACATTGAACGCTTGAACGGAGTGTAAGAAGTTAATTGGCAAGTCACTCTTAGCATCAAATAATGCATGGAAACCTGCTGATGTCAGTGATAATTTGGATAAGTTGAAATTCACTAATTTGGTTGATATATCCAATGATGTTATAGGGAATGGTTTGCTAAGATATTCTTTAAACGTTTGATTGGATTTACTGGTGATGAAAGGTATTTCTAGTATACTAGAATTCCCAATAAACACACTGATTTGATCAATACTATTATACAACAACACAAACGTCTTACTAATCTTATCAAGAAGTTTATCAAAGTCTTCATCTTTCTTGTGTTGTTTGGGTTTAGGAGGTTGGTTGAATTTATGTTCTATTTGTTTAATGAACATCTTCAATAACTTAAACACCGACACCGTTAAATTATCATTAAACAATTTCAATCCTATTGAGTGTATTAGCCCATTGTGGAGGTTTATGATAAATTTCACAGTAAAGTCAATGTTGGTAGCTGATAAGAGTGGGAAATGATCCGGTGCTTTATGTATATGATGAATTGCCGTTCCTATGATAGAAAGATTGAATTTACATTTCAAATTCGTCAGAATATTATTAGAAATCCGTGAACTGGTCAGGATCTTCATGAAATCAATTTTGGCTATCATGTCATTTTCAAGGTATGTAGTCTTCATTAATTCTATCTCAATGTTAGGTATACGACATATTAGATATTTAACAATTGCTTGACCCCATTTATGATGTGGATACAATTTCAAACTTATTTCTCTGGGTTGTTTTTTAGGTTTCAGTTTCTTGATCAGTTTTTGGCTTCTTTCAATAACCAACCCATCTAATATCAATTTACGTTTATTACCCCATAATCTGAATCTAAAGCTTCTCATAGATATTTTGAACTTTCCATTGCTTATATGGACATTATTAAACAGTATTCCATTATTTATAGTGATAGAACCAAGATATATCCCAAATACCTTATGTATTATGTACCAGGACATAACCCAGATGAGCATGAAATACAAGGGCCATGTAATGATTCGATTGTTTAATATATGGACCCAAAGGGTTTCCATATCGCCGGTAATATGCTTATCACCTCGTAGTAAGTGTTTTAGTTCCATAATGTTCTGTTGATGAGGAGGCTTTAAATTGTTAGGGATGGTCTTATCGAAGTTGCTGCAAGTCCGCACTATTTACAAAAAATCCGAAAATGTTCGTATTTCATGCGTATTTTAATGTGATGGCATTTGCGGAATTTGTGATTTTTGCATATGGTAGATGGAGAGGAAGGGTTGGGGGAAGAGGTTTATGATTTTAAGAAATATTTGGTTCAGACATAATTGTGTTTGTGGTAATTATGGAAGATTTAAGAATGGAGAGAATTTATTTATTTCTAAAATGGAACGATATTGTCATCATACCATATGTTCTTTAATAGTTTAGACTGATGAAGGGTTATATTTTTTAGGTACTTTAAGTTTTTAGGTGTTTATAGAGTAAGGAATTGTTTGAAGTCTTAAATGATTTAAATTGTTTTGAATGATATTTTATAAATAGGAACTTGTTATAGTTTAATAGTTATGTATTGGAGCTTAAATAAGACCCTGAATTTAGATAGTAAATACAATAATTTACACAGTAAATAGAACGAACCACCGAGCGAACAATGTAAGCAGCGCACCACCACCGACATTGGTAGTCAGCGGACGCAGCGAACGCAGCACACCGAACTAAACAGCAAACAGCTTAAAAGCGAACTTAACTGCGAACACTCCTAAACAGCGAACCAAACTCCCAACAATACAAATAAATAAAATTCAAATAAAAAACACGTGCAAAAGTATAGGTCTCCTAAGACTGCGAAAAAACCTGAGTCCCACACTCCTTTCTCATCTGTCCCACCATCAATCTCCCTCACCTCTAATGTTAGTCGTGTACAACCACTTTTACTATGAGAAAAAACTTCTCTGAAAAACTGAAAATTTTTTTATAATCATCAATTGTAAAAGTATGTTAATATTATATAAACCTGTGGATATTGATTATGTGTTAATGATAGAGTAATGTAACAGAATGAACGTGTCAATTATCATAAACCATGTTATATAAAGATAAAGTCAAACCAAACCAGAAGTATCGAGTTATAAATCATTACGTCCCATACATCTAATGAGACTTATTAAATGACATGGGAACCTTTGAAAAACCTTGTAGCATCCTAAAAATACCAAAGAACACCAACATAAAACCAACCACAAACCCATTAATCAAAAACCCCAAAAATCCCTTCAAACTCAATCAAACATCATATCCTTACTCAATAAACCTATACTAACAAATCTAGATGGCTGCTTCATTACCTCATCCAAAAATTGTTAAAAAGCACACTAAGAAATTCAAGAGACATCACTCTGATAGATACCACAGAGTTGCTGAAAACTGGAGAAAGCAAAAAGGTATTGATTCCGTTGTCAGAAGAAGATTCAGAGGTAACATTTCTGAACCAAATATCGGTTACGGTTCAAACAAAAAGACTAAATTCTTAATGCCATCCGGTCACAAAGCTTATTTAGTTAAAAACATCAAAGATTTAGATGTTTTATTAATGCACACCAAAACTTATGCTGCTGAAATTGCTCACAATGTCAGTGCTAAAAACAGAGTTGAAATTGTTGCTAAAGCTAAAAAATTAGGTGTTAAAGTTACCAATCCAAAAGGTAGAGTTTCTTTAGAAGCTTAGTTATGTAAATTCACTATAATATAAAAATTTAGTATCGTCATATATCTATTATCTATTTACTTATCAACATGGTGAATATCACCTTCTCTTTGATAATTGCCCTGAAATAGCAGCTCCACTGATTTCTAAATGGTGATGTTTTTTAATCTTATAACCCAATTGACATATTCCACTATCGTCTAATCCTAAACTTGGTGGATCTTTCATTGCTTCAACATCAAGATAAAGTGAACTAGCAACTCTTGAATTCTCATCAATACTTGGTTGAATACTTGGTTGTATGCTTTGTTGAACACTTGAATTACTATTCTTTCTATCCATTGACACATTGGATTCGGACCGTTTACGACTTTTATGACAATCACAATCACAGTCTTCAACTTTATTCAATTGTTGATTTTCTTTTACACTTGGTAAATTAACATCCAACATTGATCTTGTTTTCTTAGGTTTAGATTCTTTACATTCACAACAATCTTTAACCTCTTTATTTAACTTCAATGGGGTTAAAGATGATGCGGATCTTATTGATCTATCATCACTTTCATCTTCATTTCCATCTTCTTGTTCCTTACCAGTGGCTACTTTCTTAACATCAGCTAAGTCTAACATACTTTTAAAATTTTGATGAAACTCTTCATCATTAGAATTATGACGTGTTTGTTTAGAAGTAGTTCTTGAAGGAGGATTTGAATTTACTGCTGAATGTGTAGCTGAATGATGACCTGAATTGAACGATGATCCCGTATTGTTGTTAGGATAAATAACTCCATTAACTTGTTGATCATCATCTTCATAAATACACATTTCCAAACCGGTAAACCATGGATCATTGAATAATAAGTCAAGGTTATATCTGGTTTCAACTGATGGATCACATAATTTCCATGCTACTCTAGCAGCACCGGAACTATGGAATTGTGAAGCCCATTTGAATTCGGAACCTGGTCCTCTATTATAATCCACGTTATTCTTGAAATTAGAATTA
The DNA here is from genome assembly GCA_030563485.1 of Yamadazyma lessepsii. Classification (NCBI taxonomy): domain Eukaryota; kingdom Fungi; phylum Ascomycota; class Pichiomycetes; order Serinales; family Debaryomycetaceae; genus Yamadazyma; species Yamadazyma lessepsii. Next base: position 26,242 of record JAJMJG010000014.1, on the reverse strand, counting down.
CCAGAACTGAACCTATGATGATTGAATTTATAATCACGGAATCCATGATCTTCAGGACAAGCATTATTAAAAGGAACTCCACCATAAACAATAACAAATAATAACATTCCCAACCCCCAACAATCCATAATAAATGGGTCATAATGATAATTCTGATTCTTAAGTTCAGAATGGCTCATTTCTCTAATTCTCATAACTTCCGGTGGTGAATAAGGTGGTGATCCAACATATGCTGAACTATACTTAATTGGAGAATTGAAATCACCAGGAGTTTCATGTCCCCAATCACTAACACCAAAATCACATAATTTAGCTACACCATTATGATCTATCAATACATTTTCAGGTTTTAAATCTCTGTGAACAATATCTTGTTCATGAACATATTTAAGACCGTAACAAATTTGTTTGAAGATACAATATCTTTCAGGAAGGCTTGCTCTTTTCCAACCAGGTTTAGTAATTAAATTGAATAAATCTCCTCCTACACATAATTCTAAAACAAACCCCCAACCTCTATTTAAGGTATTGATACTTTGAATTTTAACTAAACTCAAAGTATTAATCACATGCCGACTTTTAGCTCTTTTACTTATAAGGTACTCCTTAATGGCTCTTTTATAGAAATCTTCATCACTTTCCTTTTCTAATAAAGTAAATCTTTTAAGGGCAAATAATTTCCTTTTATTAGCAGCAAGCCATATAATCCTAACATCTGATGAACCTCCATCACCTAACTTCTTTTCATGAGTATCAATTTCAAAATCATCAAATAAATTAATATGATCTTCATGTAATTCGGGTGGTAAATAATCATTAGGATCTGCTACTGGGTTAGCTAAAATTCTTCCACTATCATAATTATTTAAATAAAAGCTTGAATCTTTAGGTTTATCATCAACCAAATCTTTATTTAATCCAAATGGATTATAAACAATCTTTTCATGATTAGTACCTTGTCTACTATCACTAGTAACATCATGACCACCACGTTCATTAGCAAGGTAATGTTTATGATTTTTTTCATTAAGATGTTGTAAATGAGCCATTGTTTCTGCTTTGGTCAATTTTTTCGGTTGTTTCTTGTCTTCTTTATAGGAGTCATGTCTTTTGATTGAAAGCACGGAAGGAGTCCGTGATAATTTTTCAGGATCTGAATGGAATACATTGGAGTTATTATGATGGAAAAGTTTGGATAACCCCGTATCTTTTTTTTCCTTTATTGATGAAACTGGAGTTGGGGAATTAGAATCTGATGGTGACTCCTTTTTGAATAAATGTCTAATATGATGTTTTTTAGTGTCAGTCATTTCGGTTTCGAGGGTTTAGGCGCTACCTACTTTGTGATGTATCCAAAAGTTTATAGCAACTAATATAATATCCAGTATTGAAGTTGGTTAAATTTCTTACCTTAAATTAAAGCCCTCTTGGGTGATTATGATTATTGTATGCTGGTCCGACAAGATTATTTCAGTTTTCGCACAATGTGGTCAATCAATCACCGTGCGTCAGGAGGTTGTAATTTAGGATTTGTATAGAGGGAAGTGGCATCATAAAATTATTATTTTAAGTATCCATGATATTAGAGGCTCTATGTTGCAGATTATATATTATAAATTCCCCCCAAAAAATTACAAATATTCGCTTAAAAAATCGTTTTTATTATTTGAATTGTTAAGTAAAATGTTCTATAAATTGTTAACAAATGTTCTTAATTGTTATCAATTTTTTTGTATGGGTTGTAATTTGTTACATTAAACGATTTTTAATTATTTCTTATTTCTTGTATACTGTTTATATTGAGATTTTTGAGTATTATTAGACTTTAGATACATTTATTAGGTGACTATTAAATAAAGTTTTCCAATGACGTTTATGACGTAACCATTTCTTATGACCTCAGAATTATTCGTTAAGCTATAATTATTGGATAACGGAAACTTAAATAATGTATCTAAAGTTATTACTTAATAATTTAATAATGAGATTTGTAGACATTTACCATTTAAACCATCGAACTCATCACCTTAAGCCACTTCTTAACGATTTAGGCTTAATAGTAAAGTGTGACCAATAAAAATATTGGGTTTTGTGCCTTACATAAACATATTGTTGATAAATATATGTCATTTTCATGTAAGCCTCAATTTAAATCATTTATAGTTAATAACTTCATTTGCTATAACTGTTTATTACATCATTCCTTATCATATCCATTAGTTGATCATGCCTAATCTTTTTATTCTATGCATGAGTCCGCATAGTTTAATGCGACAATTTATTTGGAGACAAGTGGGTTGAACCTTTGTCGGGGGGTGGGTTAAAAAAAGTAATTATAACTTAAGATCAGAAATGTTGGACGTTACCCACTTCGTAGTTGAAACATTGGAGATTGCTTATCAGAAATTAACCGATTTTGTCATGGATGACACTTCCTTTGCATTTACATCATTGCTAATACAATTAAACCGTTGAATGATCATAACTAAATTTAAATCCATAAACCGTTAACCAGTTTATTGCTAAATCCGATTATCTTAATGACCTGTGGCGGTTATGAAATATCTTATGCCTTATAGTTACATCTGTTGATAATAATTAGTTTTCAGGAGTCGACTGCATATACTCGTAGTAGAAGATTCTTTAAAAGAATAATTCCGTGCGTAAACCATTTTATTTTTTAGTAGACAGTTATAGTCCAGGGTCATATAACGTGGTAGTAAGGTACGATTTAGTTAAATTACATTATGTAATGTAATACATGGTTAATGTATGACATGATTCTCTACGTCATATTTCTTATCATAAATCCATCAACTATTTTTATTAATCGGTGATTAATACCGTACCAAAAATGCATATCGATGAGTGGGGTTGGCGAGGTCGTGTATCAGCTTATATTTATCTTGTATCTAATTTGGCAATTACACTGAGCGAAAATCTAAATCGGGAACTGCTAAATTAGGCTATGGGGAAGTAAGCTTACGGGATCCCTGGATTCTAAAATTATATTTTGCCCAAACCAATTCATCAATTATAATAGTTCTCTTGTCATGTTACCCCATGTCAAATAAACCTTTATGGAAATCATTTGTTTTGGTAAACTGTAAGCGATAATATGCCAGGTTTATGTCGCATTTAGGTCATACATTTCACCCTCCCATTTTCTTTTCCTTACATAAAAAACGTGCGCCAACCACGGATTATCGTCAAAAGTACCGTGCGGATAATATCGTTATTGTTACATGCTTAAATTGGGAGGTGAAATGTCGCAGGTATGTCCTCCCATAGATTAAGTAGAATCCACTTTCCCAACCTCAAACTTTTTTAAATAGTTGGATATCCCACTTTTCGATTTTGATAAGGTAAGGGTTTTAACTATCAATACATTAATTCTATAGTGTACCATTATTAATAAATAGCCGTGTATTTATTTATTATATTTTAATATTGTTTGAATTGTTCACCTTGTAATAATATTCCCCATTTGATAGAACCATGACCCAAGTTGGTAGAAGAAGGTTATCGCTATTTTCCTTTGGTAATAATTCCAGTGTAAGCAACACACACGATCAAGTCATCCCTGAACAACCCACTGAACACCTTTCGGATACTGAGGATAATCAACCTTCCAAATTATCAGTGGAAACAACAAATAACCAATTATCGTCGCCAATCCATTCACCCATTTCTGAGGATGGTAGTGATTTGAATATTTTTGAAAGGTCAGTTCAGGATACTTCCCCAATCCTTAATACACGTAGACCAACCATCACAAGGTTAAAATCCAATCAAAGGGCAAATTCTTCAATCAGTTTATCAAATTTTAAACCCGAAGATTATGTCCCTCCTGCCTTGGATGCTACTACTCAAATTTTAAGTGATTCTAAAACTAATTTAGATGATGTTGAAATGATTTATTCCTCTAGAAGAAATTCTAGTGTTATGGGATTAAGTATGGCTTTAGGTAGATCTACGCCATCAAGGAAGAATTCAGTTTATTCCATGACCCAATTAAATGGGTATCAAATTCCTGAATTGAATACAAATAATAGTGCTAATTCACCAGTATTAAATTCAAGTCATATTAATCAAGCTTCAAGTTTTAATCATCCGATGTCCCCAACTTCACCCCCAAAATTAACAAGTTCAAAATCTTCAATTTCCTTTTATAGTTACGCTGATCTCCTTAATAATGATGAATTTGCTAAAAGACCTAATTTCAAACAAAGTTACAGTCAAGGGATTATTCCAACATCTCGTAAGAACTCCACCAGTAAATTCCCTTCCGTTCATTCCTCCTCCACTAACGTATCAGGTGCTAAGAGATTTAATTCAAATTTGAATAAGTTTTTAATTAGTCCCGAATCAAGTGATAGTGAAGATGACAGTCATTCTAAAGTCAGTGGTAAATCAAAAATTACAAGTTCTAGGTCAAATGATGAAGAAAGTTTAGTTTCTAGTTCAATTGGTGATTGTTTAAGACAAACTACTACTGAAATTAATAATTCTTGAGATGTATAGGTATTTAAAAGTATGGTCGGTTGTATAGTAATTTAAATGATAGGTACTCTAAGAGCATGTAAGAGAAGAAGAGGAGTCATGTAAGTGAAGAGCGAACAGTTATTACATTTAATGTTATGCACACTGTCAATCCTGCGACAGATCGACAAGGCATAAATCCGTCTTGGCGATACATCACCAGTTACAGGGAAGGTGTGTAATGGAAAATACCGTAGTGGCTAGTACCATGGTCATGTCGGAGATTAGATACCAATTGTTAATCTATGTTACACTTGATTACCCCTCATCAGTATAGGTGGTAGTTTATAGAGGTTGGAGGTATATTTACAGTGCGATATATTTTTAGTTATCACCACGATATTCGCCCCGAGTTAGAGTGATATTTTACTTCTCGCCACGATATTCGCCCCATAGATAGAGCCATATTATTTTCTTTAGTAGAGGTTTAAATATTTTCATACTAATTCTATACTAAATATGCGACTTTTGATATATTTAGAGGATATTAATTTAGCATTTGTGGTTTCCATAAGTATAGACTTTGTGTGATATTATACATTACTCTATAACCAAGGTATGTCTATTCCTTAAACGAAGGTATGTCTACTCCTTACACCAAGGTATGTCTCAGAACCAAGGTATGTCTCAGAACCAAGGAATGTCTACTCCTTAATCCTTAAACCTATAAATAATTCTTCCTATTAGCTGTCCTAATAAACCTTCTTAATTGCCATTCAACATCACTATCCTTATTATCAATAGTACCCAATCTTAACTCAAATAACCTCATTTCAAACCTTGGCCCTATTTCACTTAATTCTACACCATCCTTAGTCTTAACAAATACATGATGTCTTACTGAAACATAGTCATTATTATTTATAAAAGAAACAACTCTTGAACTGTTTTTCTTCTCTCCTGGAGGAAATAAATGTTTTAAAATTTTAACCACTCTTTCACCTAATTTAGTATTAAATCCTTCAAATATTAAATGTGGATAACTTTCACTTACATTACCTAAATTAGGTAAATCGTGTCTTAATTTGACATTATGTAATGTGAAAATGGCGCTTGGTCCATGGGGAAAATGGTTTATGGTTATCGATGTAGGTACACCTCTATGTTCATGTAATATTATCATATCATTTATACCACTTTTATTACAACTTTCAACTAATTCAGGAATGATATAATTACCTCTATTTAATTTAAGTGAATTTGGGAACATCAATTTAATTTCTTTACTAAATTGTAAAAGTTTGACAGATGGGGATCTGGATGTAGTTACAAGAACTCTTGGTTCAATTATACCACTAGTGGCTTCATATTCATCATCAATATTGACTTGTTCACTTTGATCATAAACGAAATCTTTTTGTAATTCTTCATCTTCTGCTAATTCTTTATTAAGAGGTTTACCACTGGCTAAGGCAGCTTTAAGTTGTTGTCTCTTTTCACTTAACTTTGCTTCTTGAAGTTCTACTGATTTTCTGTAGAGGTACTCTCTTCTTTCTCTTGCTTGTTTTCTAATCATGATGAGATGAGATGAGAATTTCGCACTGAGGTGTTTGGTATGATAGAGTAGAGGTGGGTTAGGTTTTAGAGTGTTTGACGACATTATAGTAGGTTTGGTTGGGTTAGGTTTTGATTGAAGGTATTCTTGGATTAGGTTTTGGAACTTGATTAATACTACAGAGAAAATAAATCTTGAATTGTCATTGATGACTGTCTCAGTAATAACGATCTCACTACTACTGTCGCACCAACCCAGACTACCGTACCAGACTACCGCACTAGACTATCGTTCCAACTATCGCACCAGACTTCCAGACTACCGTACCAGACTTCCAGACTACCGTACCAGACTGCTGTACCAGACTACCACCATCTCAACCTCCTATAAAAAAATCTCATAAATAATATATTAATCGTTATAAATTCATACAAACGTTATTCTATAACCTTCAATAAAGTCCTTCCAGAATGAAAATTATCAACCCCAGAAACTTCCTGCTGACTTTCTCCTTCTTCTCATCTCATCACCTTTCCTACTAATAGCTTTAAATAACCCACCAGAACTAGAAGCACCAGTTGCCAAAGTATTTTGATGCTCTAACGTCTCTTGCCTTCTTAATTCATGATGTTGTTGTACTTCATCTCTTTTAATCATTTTATCATTGGGGATCATAATAGCTCTATCTAATGAATAAGGTAATCCTCTATGTCTACCTCTAATCATTACTGCTATCATAATTAACTTCGATAAAGTAGTAAATTGACCTGAAAGGGATGAATTACCGGTTGGATACCCTAAAGATAACCCTACCGTACCATAAGCACTAACAACTTCAAATAATATCGTAAATGGTGAGAATCTAATCTCATCCTTAGACAACTTGGAATTCTCACAAATACATATAAGGAATAATGCTAAGAATATAAACCATAAATCAAAACTTAATTGATTACGTAAATGATTCCCAATAAAATTGGATGGGGATTTTTCGATTTCTTCATCATCACTTTCATATTGTTTATCTTTAACATAAACACCAATACTTTGTTCTTCATAAACATTGGTTCTTCTAATGGAGATGGCAATTGGTAAAACTGAGATATACATCATGATGATATAGCCCACTTGAACTGCATAATGTAATTGACTTATATCAACAACTGTTAGCCCTGCTGTTCTTGTACTAACAGCAGTATAAAGTCCACAAACAACTCTATAACCTGTAGGCATCACTGTTAAGTATTTATTATTCAAATCCAAGATAATGAAGAATATTAAATCTGCGCCATTTAAAATGATAAGGATAGCAAATAACAACCATGTTGGTCCTGAAGGAAATAATAACGTAAAACATCTTCTAGGATGATCAAGTAAGAAACCTAAACTTTCATGATATAGAGTCATAGGTTTAGCAAATTTAAACATCACCCATATAATAAATCTTAGTAAGATTGGGAACCCTGTGTTTCCTATAACAATAAAGAAAGCACCCCATAACATGGGATAATAATTCTTATTGAAGTCAATCATTGAATTAGGAGTTAAGGTTAAACCCAAATCATTAAAATGGGTAGCTCCTGTAAACACACCCCACCAAGCAGGTGAGATTCCATAACTTCTTAAATCTTCTTTGAGTCTAGGTTTGGCTAGAATCCAACAAGTATAGACAATTAAAGCTAATACTTGAAATCCTATATAATAAAGCCATACAATTTTAATTAACAATTTATTAGCACGATATTCCACACCACCTAATTCAGCCTTCTGTTCCACAGTTAAGTGGACAAAATTAGAATTACGTCCAATTGTTGGTTCCCAACTAAGATAATTTACAGTACGAGTTCTTCCTAAAGAATTAGACACTGTACGTGAAATACTAGTGAATAATGATTCCTCATCATCACTACCTCTTCTACCACCATAATTACTTAATCTTCGAGTAATACTTCTCCACGGTTTAACTCCAGAGTCAGTGTTGGCTCTTTTAAAGAATTTATGACCACTTTGATCTGGGGTAGGAATTGCAAGATTAGAAGTGGCACGTTTAACATTATGTCCATCATCATTATCTCTATTTTCAGTTTCAGAGTCTATTGATCCATTTTCATCTTCAAAAGATGTCAGTGACATAGTACGACCCTTTTTAGGTCTTTTTGGACGCCCCACTTTAAATTTCACAGGTTGATCGAATTGAATCTTTTTAGTAAAAATCGGTCCTTCATCATTTTCAATTTGATTAGGTGATTTTATAATTAAAACTTCATCATCAGTTTCATTATGTTCGTTATTATCATTATCATTAGTTTGAAGTTTTCGTTCAATACCAAGGTCAACAGCTGGAGGGGATTTTTGATTTCTATGGTTTTGTTGTAACATCTCAATAGACCTATACATTTCTGATGGACTCAATTCACGTTTAGCTTTACTAGGTTGTGGCAAGTTACCAAATCGTATACCAGTAGCAGGGACTTCAGATATAGGATCATGAGATGACATATCTGAAGATGACCCCGGATGTTCTTGAGATATTTCAATATTATTGGAATGTTTACCATTAGATTTATATCCTTCAGATATATCATTAGATTCACCATCTGAAGCTCTGGATTCTATATCTGAAGCAATTCTGGCAGATACGTCCGCCGAATCCAAGCTAGCATCTGAATCAACAGCATTTGAATGCGAAGTATCAGTCTTGGTTAAATTTATCATAGGTATCCCTAAACTCTTATTCTGGGTGGTGTTTAACCTTGTAGAATCTGCCGTAGCTGAATGACTTAACGTCCTTCTCATACGATGATCCAATTTTGACGTGATTTTAATATCATCAAAGTATCTTTCAAATGCAAAGAACCTAATGAATAATAATGAACCATGAATGAATATGGGAGTTGTAAACATAGGAATTATATAAAGCGCCATTTGTTGCCACAAAGATATTTCATTAACGTCCACAGTATTTAAACCTGATTGTGTAGCAGCCCCGGCTGAAAAGAATAACATATCAATATAAGGATAGGTTTTGACAGGGTACATTAATATTGAGCCAATAATTACCCACGCTATGATATACACATAATGAGCGATTTTGAAGTTGGGTATAAGGATGCTTAGGTAAGGATGGATAGTTGAAAACCCATCACTAATGGCTCTTCTAACTTTTGGACCAAACTCATGCCTTTGCATTGAATTATGTGTTGTAGTGAAATTTGTGATGAGTTAAATAGTGCGACCAATTTTGACACATTGCCCAGCTTACGAAATACATGACGATGTATTTATTTTATTAGGGGACCTATGAAGGCGGTTGAAGTATGGGTGTATTCGGGTAGATCCAAGGAAGGCTATGGTATAGTTTATTTGAATATTAGGTGATTTAAGGTATAAGTAAATAAGGATTAATGTTAATCCGCAAAATGCGTTTAGCCGCAAGGCTCTACTTTCTATATTGGGAATATTTTTCAGTTTATGTAGAGCCATAATTTTTTTTAATTAGGGAAAGGTTATAGAGGGATATTAATTGGGGTGTGTGGGGGGGGTTAATGATTATGGGGTGTGTATGAGAAGATATTGGAAGTTGACTTCATGTGTTTGGTTATATAGGTGTCCAAGACTTAATAAGCGACCCAAGGCTGAGAATATAGCCAGCCACTACTAACAAGAATTGATTCTTGGTTCGCTAATAATCAACAGGGCGAAGCTTAAATCGTACAAGGTAATTTAGGATAGAGGGTTTAGGGAGGGGGTTTTATAATGGCTGGAGATGATAAGTTAAGGTTGGCTATCTGATTCAGTAAGTTATCGTAATTATCTCATTTATTATCTCAGTAATTATCTCAGTAATTATCTCAGCAAGTGCATGGGTAAGTGCATGGGTAAGTGTCAATGCGTGGGTGTACTAAATTTAACCTCTAGAATATTAAAAGAAGCAAATAAATTAATTAATATAGAAGAAAATTTCTTGTCACAATAAAGTCAAAAATAAATATCTTTTAAAATGTTTGGGTACTACTTATATAAAGACATGTTAATTTTTTAATTGGTTGCAAATTATGTTTTTGCCACAATTATCTATTTTCTTATGATTAACAATATTTTTATTTTTCTTGTTAGTGAAGTGAAATTTCTAATATCATATCTCGTATTTTAATATTAAATTTCGCCTTAATGTTTCACCAATATGGGTAATGCTGATGTACTAATATGGGTACATTGATTTACTAATATGGGTAACAAGAATTACCAATATCAAATTATCATAATATAGAACCATCACATACCTGTGTAAACATATTCCCATTCTCCTCATAATTAGTTAGTGACTTAATATTTATTAAACTTCCATTAAACGACCCTTTACTTATTGTATAAATGCAACAACAATATCGCGCGACATTATATAATGAATAAAATAACGTATCAATTTGATCTGGCTGATTAGAAGAGTCACGGCTGTAGTTGTAGACCTATAGGCTTTTAATTTATATATTCCATCACATATAATATTCATTAATAGTTTTTAGGTCTGGAATTGTGAAATTTGCTATTTTGAAAGGGCTCTTCGGTTTTTGCAACCATATCCCAGATAATCTTCTTATTTGTTTTAATGGTTGTACAGAGATATGTGCTATAAAATGGGCTTTAAGTTGATATTGATCAACTATACAGAGAAAGATGGTTAACAGAAGGACAAAACCCTAGACTACGTCTTTTTGTTGACAGTATAACACAGAGAAATACCTATAAGAAGAGATAAGAATTGTTTTAATAAGACAAATAACTTCAAAGGAGTAAGATTATATAAACATAAATATCGATGAAATCAATTACTTTTAAATACGTATGTTTTTAAGGAATGCATGTCCATTTAGACAATCCATCAACTCAATAGAAGTTTGTATTGACAGTGACTGTTACAGTAGTTTCCCTTTGAGTCTCATTATTAGCCACTTTTCTTTTCTTTTCTTTTCTTGTGTAGGGCTGGTGTTACTAGCCTTTCAAGACTCAACAGTACCACAAGATAATAGCATACAGCTTTTAAACACTACGATTCTCACTCCATAAGAGTCTCGTGCTCATTGATTTTGACACATCTTCGAGAGTGATGATTCAATAAATAGAAGAACAAAAAAACAGAAGAGTACCAAAAGAGTAAACAATATATAATAACCTCAAATAGTAGTTACTATACAAGATTAAACTATTTCACAAAGGTACCTCCAGCATACCATTGGACTATAATTAATAAAGTCGTGTATATAAATCTCACATTACCATATTGGGAATCACACCGATGAGGACCAAAGGGTTTACGAGGTTATTTGGTAGTGTTGCTAAAAGCTTCTTATTGGCGAGAGAGATGAGATGAGATGAGAAACTACTCAATTCCGGTGTTTTCCATGAACATTTAATCGGTTTTATGAATGATCTTGAGACGTTACTTACAGTACTATGATCAGAAAAAGTCATATAAATTTCAATTGAACAAGAAGCAAAACTCAAGAGCATCAGAAAAATTTCATAGCAAAAACTAACCTAACACAAAACCCACAAGAGCCTTTACCTTCTCTAACATCAATATGTAGCCAAGATGACGTTAAACAATTATCCATCCACGACTCTTCTCATCGCAAAGTATTTAAACAAAGTGAGATCGCAAAATTTTTTTATGTTTTATTTTATTTCTCCTTCCTTTCTTCTCTCTTTTTCTCTTAATAACCGAATCTTGTCTTTCTTGGTATGTGCTATTAGTAGGAATCATGAATGAGGTTTGCGTGAGGTTTGCGTGAGTTTTGAGTGAGCTTTTAAGATGAGTAGGTGGATGAGTGAATGGAGTCATTAGGTGGAGTCATTGTTAAGTATGGACATAATTCGTCATTAGGAAGACGTGTTTTATTGAATTATTTATATTAATTTTTTTAAATTCGTTCAAATAGATTCAATAAAACCCTAATACAATTAAAAAGTCCACTACAAAACAATGTGTACCTTATACCATAAACCCTATACCCCAAACTAATTGAAAACTTAAAAGATCCGTACACCAATAACATACACATAAAACCCTTACACCAACCCGACACAAACCCGTGCACCAATACACCCCACTGACTCCTATGAAAAATTATTCGCGATGGACTAATACTAATTAACAGATTTGAATTTTTTAACTGTTTTTCTTATTTACCTTCTATCCCCCAAAGAAAGTAAACAAATATCATAAATTAAAGATAAAGAAAAATGGCTATTAAATTATCTCAACCAATTTCTCCACCAATGGACTCTACTGGTGATAAATTAATGACCTTAGAAACCCATGATGGTATCGCATTACAAGGTTACTCATTTGGAGCCCCAGTTTCTATGGCAGGAGAAGTTGTTTTCCAAACTGGTATGGTTGGATATCCAGAATCTATTACTGATCCATCATATGAAGGACAAATTTTAGTTATCACTTATCCTTTAGTTGGTAATTATGGTGTTCCAGATCGTGATTTAAAAGATGATGATGTCCCAGATTTACCAAAGTACTTTGAATCCAATAGGATTCATATTGCTGGGTTAGTTGTTGCTCATTATACTGAGGAATATAGTCATCATTTAGCCACCTCTTCTTTAGGTAAATGGTTACAACAAGAGAATATTCCTGCAGTTTATGGTGTTGATACCAGAGCTTTAACTAAGAGATTAAGACAAGAAGGTAGTACTTTAGGTAGATTATGTTATCAAAAACCCGAAATCAAACATAATGATATCTTAGGTGATTTAGAGTGGTCCAGACATTTCCAAGTTCCTGAATGGGATGATCCTAATGTTAAGAATTTGGTTGCTAAAGTTAGTATTAAAGAACCAAAGGTGTTCAAACCTTTGGGTGATGCTAAGTTAGGTAAAGATGGTAAACCAATTAGAATCTTAGCCATTGATGTCGGTCTTAAATATAATCAAATCAGATGTTTTATCAGAAGAGGTGTTGAATTAAAAGTTGTCCCATGGGATTACGATATCACCAAAGAGCAATATGATGGGTTATTTATTTCTAATGGTCCAGGTGATCCATCAGTTATGGAATCAACTGTTAAGCAAATCAAGGCTGTTTTAGATTCTAAAAAGACTCCAGTTTTCGGGATCTGTTTAGGACACCAATTAATGGCTAGAGCTTCTGGTGCTTCAACTTTGAAATTGAAATTTGGTAATAGAGGTCATAACATTCCATGTACTTCTACAATTAGTGGTAGATGTTATATCACATCCCAAAATCATGGTTATGCTGTTGATACTACTACCTTAAGTGGTGGATGGAAAGAATTATTTGTTAATGCTAATGATAACTCTAATGAAGGTATCTACCACGAAAACTTGCCATACTTTTCAGTGCAATTCCATCCAGAATCAACTCCTGGTCCAAGAGATACTGAATTCTTATTTGATGTTTTCATTAACACTGTTGTTAAACATAATGAATCAGGAAGTTTGAAACCAGTTGAATTCCCTGGTGGTAAATTAATTGATAACTTAGCAGCTCATCCTAGAGAAAATGTTAAGAAAGTCTTAGTTTTAGGTTCAGGTGGTTTATCTATTGGACAAGCTGGAGAATTCGATTACAGTGGATCTCAAGCAATTAAAGCCTTAAAAGAAGAAGGTATTTATACGGTTTTAATTAATCCTAATATTGCTACTATTCAAACTTCTAAAGGGTTAGCTGATAAGGTTTATTTCTTACCAGTTACACCAGAGTTTGTTAGAAAAGTTATCCAATTCGAAAGACCTGATGGGATCTATTGTACTTTTGGTGGACAAACTGCCTTAAATGTTGGTATTAAATTAAAGGAAGAATTTGCATCTTTGGGTGTTAAAGTCTTAGGTACACCTATTGATACTGTTATTACCACTGAAGATAGAGAATTATTTGCCCAAGCTATGGAAGAAATTGGTGAAAAATGTGCTCAATCCGAAGCTGTTAATAGTATTGATGAAGCTGTCAAGGCTGCTAATGAAATCGGTTATCCATTGATTGTTAGAGCTGCCTTTGCTTTAGGTGGTTTAGGTTCAGGTTTTGCTGATAACGAACAAGAATTAGTGGCATTATGTCAAAAGGCTTTCGCTACCTCACCTCAAGTCTTAGTTGAAAGATCCATGAAAGGTTGGAAAGAAGTTGAATATGAAGTTGTTCGTGATGCGTTTGATAATTGTATCACTGTTTGTAACATGGAAAATTTCGATCCTTTAGGTATTCATACTGGTGATTCTATTGTGGTCGCTCCATCCCAAACTTTAAGTGATGAAGATTACAATATGTTAAGAACTACAGCTGTTAATGTTATTAGACATTTAGGAGTGGTTGGGGAATGTAATATTCAATATGCCTTGAATCCATTTTCTAAAGAATATTGTATTATTGAAGTCAATGCTAGATTATCCAGATCTTCAGCTTTAGCATCTAAAGCTACTGGTTATCCATTAGCCTATACCGCAGCCAAATTAGGGTTAAATATCCCATTGAATGAGATTAAGAATTCTGTTACCAAATCAACTTGTGCTTGTTTCGAACCTTCATTGGATTACGTTGTTGTTAAGATCCCAAGATGGGATTTAAAGAAATTCACCAGAGTCTCATCATTATTATCATCATCCATGAAATCTGTTGGGGAAGTTATGTCTATTGGTCGTACCTTTGAAGAAGCCATTCAAAAGGCTATTAGATCTACTGATTACCATAATTTAGGATTCAATCAAACATCCGCTTTAATGTCAATTGATATTGATAGTGAATTACAAACTCCTAGTGATCAACGTTTATTTGCTATTGCTAATGCCTTCAGTGATGGTTATAGTGTTGAGAAAGTATGGAAATTAACCAATATCGATAAATGGTTCTTGAACAAATTATATGGTCTTATCAAGTTTGGTAATTATGTTTCGTCTTTCGGTACTAAGGAAAACTTACCTTTAGATATCTTGAAACAAGCTAAACAATTAGGGTTTGAAGATAGACAAATTGCCAAGTTCCTTAACTCTAATGAAGTTGCCATTAGAAGATTAAGAAAGGAAAATGGTATTATCCCATTTGTCAAACAAATTGATACAGTTGCAGCTGAATTCCCAGCCTTCACCAATTATCTTTATATCACTTATAATGCTGATACATCCGATGTCAAATTCGATGATCATGGGGTTATCGTATTAGGTTCCGGTGTTTACAGAATTGGTTCATCAGTTGAATTCGATTGGTGTGCCGTTAGAGCCATTAGAACTTTAAGACAAACTGGTGTCAAAACTATTATGATCAACTATAATCCAGAAACCGTTTCTACTGATTATGATGAAGCTGATAGATTATATTTCGAAACCATCAATTTGGAAAGAGTGCTTGATATCTATGATTTGGAACAGTCATCCGGTGTTATCATTTCTATGGGTGGTCAAACCTCTAATAACATTGCTTTACCATTATACAGACAAAATGTTAAGATCTTGGGTACTTCACCAGAAATGATTGACTCAGCTGAAAATAGATATAAATTCTCCAGAATGTTGGATAAAATCGGTGTTGATCAACCAGCATGGAAAGAATTAACATCCATTGAAGAAGCTGAAAAATTTGCTGATGATGTTAGTTATCCAGTCTTGGTTCGTCCTTCATATGTCTTAAGTGGAGCTGCTATGAATACTGTCTATTCAAGAGATGATTTAGCTTCCTACTTATCACAAGCTGTTGACGTCTCACCAGATTATCCAGTGGTTATCACCAAATATATCGAAAACGCTAAGGAAATTGAAATGGACGCTGTTGCCAAAGATGGTAAGATGATAATGCATGTCGTATCCGAACACGTTGAAAATGCTGGTGTTCATTCTGGTGATGCTACATTGATTGTCCCACCACAAGATTTGGATCCTGAGACAGTTAGAAGAATCGTTGAGGCCACTGCCAAAATTGGTAAAGCTTTGGATATCACTGGTCCTTATAATATCCAATTCATTGCTAAAGATAATGATATTAAAGTGATTGAATGTAATGTTAGAGCATCACGTTCATTCCCATTCATTTCTAAAGTGGTTGGT
This sequence comes from Yamadazyma lessepsii, assembly GCA_030563485.1. Taxonomy (NCBI): domain Eukaryota; kingdom Fungi; phylum Ascomycota; class Pichiomycetes; order Serinales; family Debaryomycetaceae; genus Yamadazyma; species Yamadazyma lessepsii. Next base: position 10,140 of record JAJMJG010000014.1, on the reverse strand, counting down.
ACTGACTTAATTGAAATGGCTACCAAGGCTATTATGGACTTACCTGTCACTCCTTACCCTGGTGAAAAATTACCACAAGAATATTGTGCCGTTAAAGTCCCACAATTCTCTTTCTCCAGATTAGCAGGTGCTGATCCAGTTTTAGGGGTTGAAATGGCTTCAACTGGTGAAGTTGCCACTTTTGGTAAGAACAAATATGAAGCATATTTGAAATCATTGATTTCTACTGGTTTCAAATTACCTAAAAAGAATATCTTATTCTCTATTGGTTCATATAAGGAGAAACAAGAGTTGTTGCCTTCTATTAAGAAATTATACGAATTAGGTTATAAGATCTTTGCTACTGCTGGTACTGCTGATTTTATTAAGGAACATAGTATCCCAGTTCATTATTTAGAAGTATTAAGCAAAGAAGAAGATCAAAAATCCGAATATTCCTTAACTCAACATTTAGCTAATAACTTGATTGATTTATATGTCAATTTACCATCATCTAATAGATTTAGAAGACCTGCTTCATATATGTCTAAAGGTTATGAATCACGTCGTATGGCTGTTGATTTCTCCATTCCGTTAGTTACTAATGTTAAGTGTGCTAAACTTTTGGTTGAAGCTATAGCCAGAAATATTCCTTTGGAAGTTAGTAACTTGGATGCTCAAACTTCTCATAAGACTATTGAATTGCCTGGGTTAGTCAATATCACTTCATTCATCCCAAGCTTTGAAAAAATTGAATCTGTTACTAAAACTTCTTTAACTAACGGGTTTACTTATAATTCATTCTTACCACAAACTGTTGAAGGTACCACCATCCATGATGCTGATACTCTTAATGAAGCCATTGAATCGGCTTCTCATTCAGCTTATACTGATTTCTCAATTGATATTGCTGGATTGGATTCTAACAATCAAGTCGTTGCTGATTCTTCAAGAAATGCCGGTTCTTTATTCTTACCATTTAATGAATTTGTTCATTCTAAAGTATCATCAATTTCAGCTCATTTTGCTTCATGGCCTGAGTATAAGCCTATCATTACTGATGCTAGATTAACTGATTTAGCCTCTGTTTTATTATTGGCTTCTTTACATAACAGATCCATTCATATCACTGGTGTTTCTTCAAGAGAAGATTTGGATTTAATCAAAATGGCTAAGGATAAGAACTTACAAGTCACTTGTGATGTTAGTGTATATTCCTTATTTGTATCACAAAAGGATTATCCTAAATTGACATTCTTACCAACTTTAGAAGATCAAAATTACTTATGGGAAAGTTTAGATGATATTGATTGTTTTTCTATTGGGGTTTTACCTTACCTTATTTCCAAGGCTACTGGTGAAATTAACTATGGTATTGATGAAGTCTTACCGTTATTAACCACTGCTGTATCTCAAGGTAAATTAACCATTGAGTCAATTATTGAACATTTCCATGATGCTCCTGTTAAGATCTTTAACTTACCAAAACAAGATGCTACCATTGAAATTGATTTAGCCCGTATTGCTACTACCAAATCATCTTTCACCAATGAGAAATTATTTGGGTACATTAACAGAGTCTCAGTTCATAATGAAACTGTTTGTTTAGATGGTAACCTTATTATCAATCAAGCTATTGGTAAATACGAAGTTGAAACTTCCAGAGCAAGATTTGGCTCTGTTCCTCAATCTCCAACTTTGAATAGAAAGAACAGAGTATCATTCTCTGATGCTCGTCGTCCTTCATTCAAAGACGATTATGAACCTGCTGAATTTGAAAAATTAGGTAAAGAATTAGTTAGTCAACCACCATCAGGTTTAGGTGAAACCAATGCTTTAATCAACTATATCAGAGTCAATAATAGTTACCTTAGAAATAATGTTTTATCAGTCAAAGATATCACCAGATCAGATTTACATTCCTTATTCACCGTTGCACAAGAAATGAGATTACAAGTGGAAAGACGTGGTGTTTTAGATATCTTAAACGGTAGAGTATTGGCTACAATGTTTTATGAACCATCCACCAGAACTTCATCATCATTTGATGCTGCTATGCAAAGATTAGGTGGTAGAGTTGTAGCCGTTGCAGCTGATGCTTCCTCAGTTAAAAAGGGTGAAACTTTACAAGATACTATCAGATCATTAGCTTGTTATGCTGATGCTATCGTATTAAGACATCCAAATGAAGAAAGTGCTGATGTTGCTGCTAAATATTCTCCAGTACCAATCATTAATGGTGGTAATGGTTCAAGAGAACATCCAACTCAAGCTTTATTAGATTTATTCACCATTAGAGAAGAATTAGGTACTGTTAATGGTATCACCGTTACCTTCATGGGTGATTTGAAATATGGTAGACCAGTTCATTCCTTATGTCATTTATTATTACATTATCATGTTAGAATTCAATTAGTTGCTCCAAAGGAATTATCCTTACCAAAGAGTATCAAACAAATGTTAGCTGATCATAATATGTTAGTATTAGAAAGTGAGACCTTAACACCAGAAATCATTGCCAGATCTGATGTGTTATACTGTACCAGAGTTCAAGCTGAAAGATTCAAAGATATTGATGAATACAATAGATTAAAGGATACTTATATTGTTGATAATAAGATCTTATCACATGCTAAACAACACATGTGTGTAATGCATCCATTACCAAGAACCAATGAGATTAGAGAAGAGGTTGATTTTGATCAAAGAGCTGCTTATTTCAGACAAATGAGATATGGATTATTTGTTAGAATGGCTTTATTAGCCATGGTTATTGGTGTTGATTTTTAGTATTGCTAGTTTGGTACTAAAAGGTCTTGGTACTAATAAGGTCTTGGTACTAAAAAGGTCTTGGTACTAATAAAAGTTAATAACAGATATAACAAAAAAATTAGATAAGACGTTTGGGGGAATGTCTTATCGTTTATATATAGAGTTTGTTTTAATAGATTGTTATTCGTAAATTTCTTACTATAGACATTAATGTACATCGTTATGGGTAGTTTTGTGTAGGGTTTGTGTAGGGTTTGTGTGATTTATTGGTAGACTGTGTGACTTTTCATGGTGAGGGTAGTGATTGGTGGTAGACAGTGAGATGTTTCGCAGTGCTTTACCACGAAAAAACTGTAGGAAAACAACCACTACCTCAGTGATTCATCATATTCATCATTCTCTTCATTAGCTTGTATCAAAGCTCTAGCTATCTCCATCTCTTCCCTAGTATCATATTTCTGTCCAAATTCAACGTCTGGATCCACCGGTATATTATCACCATGTCTATTATAATTATAATGAAAATCATTAGTGACTGCTTGTGCTGCAGCGGAGGCATATGTCTGTTGGTTATTATGTTGTGAATTATTCCTTAATTGTGACCTTTGAGCCGCTTCAACTGCTGCCATTATATTATCATCTAATGTAGATAAGTCATGTGATAAAAGCGATTGATCTCCTGTAAGTTGCACCATATCTTCAACAGAATGATTATTCAACCTGGACTTTATAATATTTCGAGCATTTGGATTATTAGGTTGACTGTGTAATACTTTATGAACTCTACGGTTAGTTCCTTGACCAATCATATTATTATTTGGTGCTGGGGTATTGATGATTGGTGGTTTTTTATTGGTGTTTCTCTTAATAACCGTTGGGTCTCTTGAATGATCTCTACATTCTCCACAACTCTTTATAGCTGCTGCTACTGTATCTTTAATTCTTGACCAATGATATTTCTCACTAACTAATGATGTGGTTTTATTAATACCTCCATGATTAATTAAATGGATCTCCGTACAAATTTGTATTTGTTTAACAGGATCTGCTATTACTTCTTTATCCTTCAACATCAATTTCCCATTCTCTAACCTATAATGAGATGAAGATGACCTCAATCTCGATTTCTCTTGTCTATCAGCCATAGCAGGGTACCTACCAGTTTCTAAATAAAATTTGATCTTATCAAATCTATAAGCACCAAAAGCAGGGTCAGTATTGCTGATTAATTCCCTTCCATACATAATAGCATCAACTGGAGTATCATGACCTTTTAAAACCCCTGCACCTTTAATTCTACCGACTCTTTTGAAATTAGCAGATTCAAATACTCTTCTGGCAGCAACATTGGTTTCAAATACTAAATTGAAAAAGGAATAAGTATACCCTAATCTTGGAGCCCATTGTAAGAAACAATCAACCATAGTTTTACCAATCCCTTTACCTCTAATACCAGCATTAACCATAAAATTGGCAGTACAAATATGACCAGATCTACCCGGGAAATTCGGTTTGATAAAGAAACTTCCAAGGCATTCCTTTTCCCATTGTTTAGGACCTTTTAAACTAGGATTATCACCTAATATCATTACAGCAGCAAAATGACTAAACCAATAATCCAGGAATGTTTCTAAATCAAGGGGTTCAAAATAAGTGGAAGTTTCACCAGCTTCAATTTCCATATTCATTTCATCACATAAGAATGCCAATAAACCTTCAGGCAATTCATTTACTGAATGAATCGGATAAATAGTAGCAGTTGTTTCCCCATCTCTTAATAATACCGTATACCTATCTAATTGAACTGGGGCAAAATCTATTGGTTTGTAACCATCATGTTGAGGATCATCATCACCATATTTCAGCATGATAAAAAGTATTAACCTTTCTTTAATATGTGGGGTGTGTGTGAGTTATGTTAGGTGTAAACACTATACTGTTAGGTATATTTAAGAATATTGTTTACTGATCATCGCGAAGAGTTTTTATGTCGTATGTCGTATTCTTATCTGGAACTTAACGGAAAGCGGAATTTGTATGAGGTTTGTTGGATATTTATTCACTGTTTTTAAACTAAATTTGCTTTTGTAAATTTAATTGTCTTTGTAAAGGAATTGTCTTTGCAAAGGAATTGTATTGGTAAAATCAAAGTACTTTAAACTAAGCAATACTTAATAAGTAAAGTTAAAACCTCCTATACTAAATCCTTACCATACATTATCGCACCTATTAACTTATCATGTCCCTTCAATACTGCAACATTTTTGACATACCCAATCCTATCAAATCCTAAATTGTCCCAAATTCTTAAACTTGCAATATTGGTTTCAAATACTAAATTGAAAACTGAATATACGTAACCCAATTTTGGTGCCAATTCAAGATATTTCTTACCTAATTCCGTGCCGAGTCCTAAACCTCTTTTTTCATGATTAACAATGAATCCAGCATTACAAACATGTGAACATCTTCCAGTATAATTTGGTTTAATATAAAAATTACCTAAGAAGGCATTATCCCAATAATCCTCAAATTTATCATCTAATTCATCTAAATCTTTGATATGACCTTCTAATAAAATAGCTGCAAAATGTTCAAACCAGTACGGAATAAATTGGTCTAAATTGAATGGTTTATGATAAGGGTAAGTTAAACCTTCTTCAACTACGAAATTAAATTCTTTATTGATTCTCTTGATTAATCCCAATGGAAGCTTTGAAGCATCATGAACTGGAATCAATGTCACTGGACGGTTATCTTTATTCAAATTGAATTGGACAAATTCCGTGAGAATAATTGGGAAGTTTTTATCAGCAAATGGTAAGTCTTTTACCGATTCATAAGGATTATCAATAGTCATAATTAAGAATAAATTGAGGTTATAAATCAATTAATGATATTTTAGAATGTTCTATTCTTCTATAGTTTATAAATGTGTATATATGTGTGTATATGACTAATCTATACAATGAATAATTGAGGTGAGAAATGTTAGGGTAACCAGGATTCATTATGTACAGGATAGATGGTCCAGATGGGGCGAGGAAAAACGAGAATTCTAGTCCCAACCATTTAATATAAATTGCTTAAATATGATAACGTATAATGGTGAAGATGCCAAACGTGGGCGTATGAATAGTGAAAGTATGTAACCTTATAACCTTATAATACAATACATACCTTATGTATTGTAAGTTCCCTTCCTTAATAACTTACTAACAATAGATATAAGTAAAAGAGATAAAAGACGTCAACAAGTAAGTTTACGTTTACATAAACTTGACTCTACATTTATGATGGATAGAGATAGTTTTTATAAAGTATCCTTACATACATTACAGAATAAGCTTCATTCTTTACAAGAAGGTAATAATGAAGAGTTTATAGATTTAAAGAATAATGCAGAGATTAAAAGAGATTCAGAATTAACTAGGCTAAGACTATGGGAAGAATATCAAGTTAAAAGATGTGAAGATGAATATAAAGCTGATTTGAAATTAGCTAAAGAAAATCATGATAAAATGATAAAGTTAATCAAAGAAAAATTATATGATAAATTACAAAATGAAATCAAACAATTAAAAGAAGATAAATTATTACTTAATTTAGTTAATGCTAATTCATGGACCTCCAGTAATCAAGACCCATCAACAGTTGCATTGAATGCAATTGCTGGTAGTACATTAAATGATAGAAGATCATTAAGGAAAAGGGAATTCCATAGGTTTACTACTGGTGAAGCTGAAGATTTATCTGATGGGGGTAATTCTACTGCTGGTTATTTATCATCTAGTGGTAAACGAAGAAGACATTATGCTACTAGGTATTCATCCAATGATGAAATGTCATCAACTGTGCATAGTCATAATGGTAATCATCATCACCTGAAATTAAGTCAACAACAACATTTAAGCGGTATAAGTAGTGGTAATGATAGCAACCTAAGTGACAAAGACTACGATGCATTGAATACAATAATTATGAATAATGAAGATGGAGGTGTTTCTATTATTTTACAAGATAGATCTCAACCAAGTAATAGATCTCATACAAGAGGTTCTAGTAAACAATTTGTAGGAGTACAAGGATTAAAACCTGATGAATTGAATGATGATTTAACATTATTAAGGAATGCTGTAATAAAGAAGGAAAAGCCACAATAACGATGATTTTATATAAGATGTAATAAATAGTATAATAAAGGAATTTTGGAATTCGGTTTGATATTTATGAATATGTTTATGACTATATTTATGACTGAATTGATGACTCTATACTTGGTATCTATCATAATGAATTCATCCCTAAAGACACGTCCTTTACGCACTTTTGCACTTTGACGTGCACTATCAAGAGCCGCCAGAACACAAACCCATTAACAAAGCCACAAAAACAAAAACTTCTTAATGATAAGTCTACTACCCCTGTCAATAGATCCCCTTAGTTCATCTAAGAAATTCAAACCAGTCAATAGATGGGTTCTTAGGATGAGATCAAGAAGAATACGATACATCATTTTACTTCTTATAATCATGACATTCACATGGTATAAATGGCCTTCAAACACCAATAATCATATAATACTGTTGTCGGATGAAGAACTTATAAAGAAATATAATGTTGAAACTATTAAAGAAGTCAAATTAAGTGAAAGGAATATTGACTCCAGTATGGATTCACCATTCTCAGTAGGTTGTAGAGAAATAGATTCTAGTGGTCCTAGAGCTAGTGCTGCATTTGTGGTATTAGCCAGAAACTCGGAATTAGAAGATGTTATAAAATCAGTTATATCCTTAGAACGTCATTTCAACCAATGGTTTAATTACCCTTGGGTGTTTTTAAATGATGAGGAATTCGATGACAAATTCAAAGATACTATTAAAAAATACACTCAATCACTGATAGAATTTGGTGTTATAGATAAAACAAATTGGGAATTTCCTGAAGATGTTGATAAAGAAGAAATGAAAGAATTCATTGAAAGTCAAGGTGATAGAACTATTCTTTATGGTAATAAACCATCATATCATAAGATGTGTAGGTTTTTCTCCAATTCATTTTATAAACATCCTTTAGTACAAAAAAGAGATTGGTATTGGAGGGTTGAACCTGATATTGAATTCTTTTGTGATTTAACTTATGATCCTTTCATAGAAATGGAGAAACATGGGAAAAAGTATGGTTTTACTATTGCTTTACATGAGTTATATTATACAGTGCCAGGTCTATTCAGAGAAACGAAATTTTTTGCTAAACTGAAAGGTATAAAAGCAAATAAATTATGGAGAATGTTAGTAAAGAATTTCAAATATAGTGAAGGTAAAGATGAACGGAAATTTGACTCTATCAAACAACCTGAAGATATATTAAAAGAAATCGAATTACAATTGACCTTTGAAAAATATTTAGGTGTTAGAGGTAAAAAGAACTTGAAGGGGTTAAGTGATGATTTAATTGAAAAATTGATAGTTAGATCTAAAGATGGACCTAATCTACATGAAGATCGTATTGATTTTGAAGAATTTAATTTATGTCATTTCTGGTCAAATTTTGAAATAGCAAAGACTGAAATATTCACATCAGATTTATATAATGAATATTTTGATCATTTAGAGAAATCTGGAGGGTTTTATAAAGAAAGATGGGGAGATGCAGCCGTTCATTCATTAGCATTGGCGTTAATCTTGGATATTACAGATATCCATTACTTCAGAGATATTGGTTATAAACATTCAACTATTGGACATTGTCCAAGTAATTCAAAACTAAACCAATTACCTTATACACCTGCTGTTAAAGATAATAAATATTTCAAGCTGTATAAACCAGATAGACCCGAAATAAATGGAGTGGGATGTAGATGTAAATGTCCACCATGGCATAAAGAGGTTGAAAATGCAGAGAATTCATGTATAAATCAATGGTATAGAGTGACAAGAGATGATTATACACCAGCAGTTCCTTTGAGTTTAGATTTTTATCGTCATAAAATTAATAGAAGATTGGATAGATATATGAAGACTGGAGGTAAATTAGGAGAGAGTCATATAGCACAGGATATAATGGGTAATTAAATTTTGTACTTGCTAAAATATGAGTTTTATGAAACTCAGTGTTTTCAGTGCTAGAGTTATTTAAAGTAAGCAGAGTAAATCGGAGTCTAATAGAGTAAATAAGAGTCTAATTGAATAAATAAGAGTCTAATTGAATAAATAAGAGTCTAAGCAAGTCAATTGGAGTCATAGAGTAAATAAGGTCTAATCGAGTCAATTGGAGTCATAGAGTAAATCAGAATCTAATAAAGCTTATCAATATCTAAGAAACTAAAGAGTATAATAAAAATTTCATAATCTTAAATTTATATTCTAATATACAGAAACTAGAAATACATAAAGTTACAGAACTTAACCTCCGAAACCATATAAGGTTCTACCTTGTCTCTTTAAGGCGTAAACAACATCTAAAGAAGTAACAGTCTTTCTTTTAGCGTGTTCAGTATAAGTAACAGCATCTCTGATAACGTTTTCTAAGAATGATTTTAAGACAACTCTAACTTCTTCATAGATTAAAGCTGAGATACGTTTAACACCACCTCTTCTTGCTAATCTTCTGATAGCTGGTTTTGTAATACCTTGAATGTTATCTCTCAAGATTTTTCTGTGTCTTTTAGCACCACCTTTTCCTAAACCTTTTCCACCTTTTCCTCTACCTGACATATTTGATAGTTATTATTTGATACTAACAATTGAAGGAATATTGCAATTATTTATATTGATTTCCGAGCGTCATATTTTTTGTTTATTTTTGTTTGGTAGTGTTTCATAATAAATCGTCACGTATCGTAAAAGGTTGCAAAAAAATGATTAGGGTGTCTCTTGGTGGAACAAAAGTTCGCAAATTCGTGGTATTGGTATCAAATGTACGCTTGCGAAATACTTTTGTGCGCGTTAGTTTCAGTCTGATACGCTTTTATCGTTAGTTTACAAACAAATCTCGCGGTAGGCTTACCACGAAAATACTCCTAAGCGAGTAATGTTATTGACGTATTTGGTCATTTGGTGTCTTTTTGATCTTCACCATACAGCAAAAGTTACGTAATTTTGGAATTATGGATTTAGAGAAGTTCAATATTTCTATACGGTTCTAAATTTACTTCTATGGTTTCAAATATTCCTCAATGTTTGTTTTTTTTGCAACCGTGACACCATATTACACCGCATTGTTTATATTTATTTTGCACCCATCAATTGGAAAATATATAAACTCAAGTAACTCCCCTAAGTTTAAAATTATTCCAACTAACAATGGCTAGAACAAAACAAACTGCAAGAAAGTCTACTGGTGGTAAAGCCCCAAGAAAACAATTAGCTTCTAAAGCTGCTAGAAAAT